>OY986050.1:36224122-36570355 GCA_963920205.1 Stenodema calcarata
ATCACAGACGTCCAGTATATCTTGAGAATGGATTAAGGTGGATATAACATAATGATAACTGAAATATTAATATTTTGAAGCGAAAGTCACTATTACCCACTGTCTTCTCTTGAAGAGACATGATGTTGAATTGGATTAGACACAATTAAAGAAACTTGAAGAGGAAAAAAAAATGGAGAGCCAAAAGTAGTGTTAACATCAAGACGGGATTCTTGTACCAGTCGTTCTGAGCCGCACATGGTCGTGAATGTCAGTCCACTGGTGACTTGACTTGCGCAGTGAATAAGAGTTGAGACGAAGACAATGTAACGGGAGAGAGTTGAATGGTTGAGAACAGGTTGAGTGGATGTGTATGAAGGGAAGAACGCGAATGTATTAGGAAACGTCAGAGAAAACTTACTCGACAAAAGGTCAATCGACCCTGAGGCCATCAGGTTGCCTAGATAAACATGAACTATGATTAGGTCATTCCAGGTCAAATCAACAGTAATATGGTATAGGTATAGGTTACCTTTATAGAAATGTGAAAAAATACCGAATATCAGCCCAATAGGTCAAACGGTTTCCAAAATATGGCTGTAAAGTTCCCAAAAACCGCAAAATGTTGACCTTCCGCGTGATTTTTAAATGGACATAGCAGTTCTCCTAGACAAGATAGAGAGTTGATGTTTGTGTCATTGTAAAGCCATTTATATGGGCTTTCATATGACTTGCACCTGTAAGGGTTAAAAGAAACAGGTTTTTTCTTCAAAATTCAAATTTATAATTTGAATTTCTCAAAGAGCGCACTTTCAAATAAATTGAAAACCAATCATTACCATTGGCCAGGTTGTTGCCAATAAGTGTCGTAAAAAATTATGATGGACTTAAAAAAGTATTGAAAATGTCCGTTATACTTGTGTATGAAATAACTAGACAGTAAACTCAGTTTCCTGACACTGTACCGAAGAAACCATGTACCGTAATTTTGAACTTGATACTTAGAGAGCTTTACAGGCATTTTTCTAAAAATAAATACTAAAAAGACTTAAGTAATAAATATTCCATTTAAAAAATTATAATATATTAATTAATAACATATATGGACCTTCTTGACATATGTGTCCTTTATGTGACGATGTCATGGTAGATTCTAGCCATACTTGCAAGTTGAGACAAGAAAAGGGCAAGCAGTAACAAGCTTCCCTTCAAGTAGTTCAGAACATTAGTCAGTCTCTCATTAGATGCTGTTGTGGATAGGGCTAGTGGGGTAGTGGTCAAGTTTTGTAATATTTCAAGCTTGGCGTGTCAAATATTGTTACCGCTTGTAGACATGGAAAGGTATGAAAACTACAATGTCGTAATCCTTTGAGAAAAGACAAACATTCTGTAAAAGATTAAAAAAATACTAAGAAATGTGACAGAATGGATGTGTACTTTGTACCCAGAGCTGGACAAGTTATCAAAGATTTGTGAACAGTGTAGAAAAGGAATTAGTTCTGTAAAAGATAATGAACAGCGCGAAGCCAGTGGTCCTAGTTCTGATGAAGACACGTCATGATCCTACTGTTACTCCACCATTTTCATTTGTATTAGATACATTGAATTTAGGATTCTTTTTTTTTTAAGTTCTTATGTTTAAAATGGTATGTGTAATAATATGTTTAGTAGTCCCACCTTATTTTTATGGTTGTACGATAGAGTTACCTACGCCGGTGAAAAGACAGGAAGGACATGCCAGCTATGACAGGTAAGAGTGGCAGATGGGTCCATCCCGAGTTCTGTCCGTCTGGGACAGGTAACAGAGGTAGATGGACACACCACGAGTTCTGCCTGACAGCTAGTAATGTAAAAGGCTGGACTGGTTTACTTCGTCTGATAGAGTATTCGGAAAGGAAATATGAACAAATTTTGTTCTATTTGTTGTACGAAGAACAATAATTTCATGACTGAGATCGAACATGTTTCCCGTGGTTGCATGCAAAATGTCCAAGAATTCCAAGCAGCATAAGGGGAGATGAAGCAGAGTGAAACCACATACAAGATTCGTACTGCAAGGGATGAGATATTGTAACTTGACTAGACTGAATTCCATAATAACATTGTTTATATATTTGCTACTAATAGAATGTGAACTTCTTTGGAGGAAATCTAGTTCTCAGGGATCATCTGGGAATAGGCATGGCTAATACGGTTATTTCTTGGTAATAGGTTATCGAGTAACAGCGCCCGTAGGTAACAGGTTGTGGTATTAGGTTAATGTTGAGGGATGTCGAGGGCCGGTCAAACGGACATTTCTTACTGACGGTCAACAAATCACACACACACACACACAGGTATTAAGTTATTTCGGTAATAGGTTACCGGCGATTCTTGATCCTTTCCAGCACCCAACGCGAAGTGGGTTTCCAACCCTTTCCGCTGGAAAGGTTCTCGAATCGCCGGTAAAATATTACCAAAATAACCTAATACCACAACGTATTACCAGACAGTCGTTGTTACTCGAAACTAACTCAATAATCACTCAAATAACTCGCACACCTTTCACGTATTTGTTTTCCGTAACCTATTACCTGGAATAGCCCCAGCCAACCTATTATCACGGAATTTCGAATGGCCGGAGACAAAGAGGACCTCAAAGGTCTTTCCCCCAAGTTCTCAAAACAGTTATTCCAGTAATAGAGTTTTTCTGGTAATAAGTTATCTGGTATTAGGTTACTGGACAGTATCTCGTCCTCTCGGTTATTTGAAGCGGTTACGTTAAATATTCCCCACCCCTATCCTGGAACGAGTCTTATCAGTCCACTCCATCGTATTCCAAAAATCGAAAGAAAAAACCAGAACTTACAAGAAAGTTAGCTAAGTGGATTCTATAGGCAAGTGAAGGAATTCATGCATCATAGTAAGGATACAATCTCGTTTACAGCGGAGGTTATGACCACTAAGATGAGCTGTCAGTACGTGCTGGATAGTACCACAGGGCGGGTTGTCATCATCTGCACGGACTCCGTAAGTTCAACTTATCTGCTAGCAAATCCATCGCCAACGAAAGCCAATAAGACCATAGTAGCCCAGGTACTCCAATTATTTTATGAATGTAAGACCAAAGGAACAAGAATAGTACTGATGTGGGTCAAGGCTCATTCCGGTGTATTTGGGAATGTCAAGGCGGATGCTCTGGCCAAGCAAGGGGCGAGGGTTGGACCACTTATCGATATTACCCTGCCAAAAGAGGATAATATTGATACATATTATGTACCGGGCTGTACAGGTGCACTTCACTGCTCGGTGGCGAGAAACGTATGCAAGATCCGAAAAGATTCCTTTCTACAAGCGACACCAACCCTCCCTGCCATCAAGATCATGGATCTCTTGTGGTAGACCCGAAACCAAGGAGGTATTACAGAACTATAAGCCGGCTTCGCAGCGGTCATTGCAACACAAACAGCTTCCAATTTTCAATAGGGAACACCGACTCTCCCCTCTGCCGAAATTGCAATGGATCAGACGAAACACCTCAGCATTTGATCCTAGAGAGCCCAGCACACAATGCTGACAGAGCACCTATGCTGCAAGAACTCCATCGCAACGTCCCCAGCCCATTTAATCTGGACACGATCCTGGCCACACAGAATATAGAGACATACACAATTTTATATAATTTTATAGAAAAAGCTAATATTTTAATTTGATCGACCAGTTGTTAATTTTACTTTTCAAACATACCAATCTTGAATTACCTGCCCATATATTTAATTGAATTATATTAATTGCTGATTCATACATATTACGGCTGAATAAACCTGTATTTGTAGCCAATAAAATTACATATTAAAAAAATATATATATATCATGGATGAATGATGAATGATAGGTACTAGGAGAACGGAAATTCTGCAGAGTGCTCTCTCGACTCAGGACAGGAGTGGTGGTAACCCCAGAATACCTGCAGAGTGTTCTTATTGTGATTGGCCTACATGACATGTCGTCGAGGAATCAGCAACACCACCAAGCTCGTTTTTCACAACTTATCAGGAGAGAGAAAAAACCGATTTTTTCGTCCATCAAGGCCTAATTGACTGAAGTTTTTCTCGATATCTATGATGAATGATATCTAATCATCATAGATATCGAGAAAAATTCAGTCAATTAGGCCTTGATGGACGAAAAAATCGGTTTTTTCTCTCTCCTGAAAAACGAGCTTGGCGGTGTTGCTGATTCCTCGACAATGTGCATCACGTTGTGATGCAGAACATTTCAACAGCCACAGTGCAAAAGCCTGTATGTACAAAAATAAAAAATGTTGAGGAAACGACAAAAACTGTTTTCTAACAGTAACTGTAACCATGTAACAGGGTACTTCAAACATCCATTGAAGAGAAATGAAGCGCTGTAGCTCAATTCTGTTCCTAGTAGCATGTACACAAGGCCCAAATTTATCAGTGAAGCTCAAAACCTTATTTTTGGAGAAAACAGTACTTACAGGCTTTGCCACTGAGGCTGTCGATTTAATAATAGAATGTAGCTTCTTTTCCTCTCAAAGAAAAATATTATTTGACCACTTGTATGCAAAATTGCCAATACCTTTCAACTATGTGGACCTAACTATACTACAGTATAATTTACCCAGCAATATTTTCATTTATTAATTCATGCAACATTAAGTTTTCGATAGATACCTATTAGTTGTGAATTATATGGCTGTATTTTAATAAAATGCCAATAACATTATTAAAAATAAATAAAAAGGATACAATCCAAACCGGAGTCGACAAATGATCTGGCAGTCGACTGATTCTTCCTCCTATTCAGTTTCAACTGTTTCTCCAGAATTTTGATGGTTTTCTCTTCTTTCTTATTCGCATCTCTAAGCTGCCTATTCCGTTGTTTTCTCATAGCTTTTTCAACTGTTTGAAACTTGTGTTTCTCTTGCAGGATCTCTTCGTTCATCTTCTCACCCAACGATGGCTTATGTTTTTTTGGTTTCTCGCCAACTTTGACGCCTCCGTTCTTCTTCACTTTGGGTGGATTTTGTGTCTGGTTTTTATTCAGAAGTACGAACTTACCGGGTTTTTCAGATTGACTATTTCCAGGCGAATCACCACCGCCAGGTTTGGATTTTCGGAGCTGGACGAACTTTTGAAAGTTGTCATGTTTAACTTGTTTCTTCAATTTGCGCTTCTCTTTCCGGAGATCTTTTCTTGACACATGACCAATCACCTTGGGTGGATCCGTTTTCCGTTTTCCCATCTTCAAAACCATTTAACACTGACAATAACCAGTCGTAGGTTACGCACAATATCTAAGAGCTCAGGCGGGCGGTAGAACGCTTACAAGGCGGATGAAGTTATTTCAAGTTCACGATTATAATCACCGGTGTAAAGGCAAATCGACAACATACACAAGATCGCATTTTCAAAATACCGTCACTCTTTACTGCCACTGGAATCAAAAACACACGTGCGCGTTTAGTTTATATTTTCAGGATAAGCAATTGATAACAATTGATAAGAGGATTCTTCTTATCCACACGTATTTCTCAGTAGCTGCACATTGAAAACAACGCGTCATGGAGGAAGAAGAAATGTCGGGCATCGGTAGCGCCCTCCAAAATGCAAGTCGGGTAGGTACATGAGTATGAGTTCTTTTATTTAGGTACCTACCTAGCATTAAATTTATATAAATTTGGATTTTCCAAACCAAATTCAAGATTTTCCAAATTAAACTCAAGATTTTCCAAACCAAATTCAAGATATTCCAAACCAAATTCAAGACCCCCTCTGGTTCTGTTAAAATGGAAAAACTCCATTTTTTATCTGAGTCCAAAAAACTCTGCAAATTCTTTACACAAAGGCTAATCATCTTCTTTGAGCAGATCACCCTGATCTAATTAACGAAATGAAAGATGAAACTCTAGCTCATCATCCAAATTTAATCTGTTTAAACCAAAAATATGTTTAAAAAACTTACAGACAATAAGCCTGGTGATTATTGCATTGTAAATTTTAAGCTTGGGTTGAGGATGGATTACAATTTGTAATCCATCCTCAACCCAAGCTTAAAATTTCACGACTCTAGCACATCCACCAAAGTTAATTTGTTTAAACAAATAAGTACTGTTTCAACAATTTTACAGTGAGGAAACCTAGTTAATATTGCATTGTCATCCATCTGCGACCCATGTTTAAAATTTCACGTCTCTAGCTCTTCATCCTAAGTTAATTTATTTAAACAAATAGGTATTGTTAGTTATTAATAATGTTTCTGAATTATTTTTAATAATTATTATTAATCTACTCGACATTACATATCGAATTTTGAATTTCAAATTTTGAAAACCATGTGCTATTAGAATCTAGACCGTACAGGCTGCCGCATGATTCACCCTCATGTTGACGAATTTTGATTTGCTCGAACTTTGAGCCCTCATTGTGAACGAACGGCTGGTCGTACAAAGCTGCGGATGGTCTTGAAAAATTCTACGGATTTTTGGTTTATTATCTTCGATAATGAACCATTGGAATCGCCCAAAGAAAAAAATTTTTTAACCCCCCCTCAAAATTTGTTGGTTTACGTTTCAAGATACGTAGATTCAGAAAATCGAATAAGTAAAAAAAAAATCCGTCCGTCCGCCGTACGCCGTCCGCGCCACTTTGGCCAGTTAGCGTTGAGATAAAATTACGAAATTTTTTTTATGGGTTTCGACCAACCCCACAATGGTTCTCGAAACTTTTCATAACCCTAGGTCAAGGGGAAGGGGTTCTAAACGAATTTTGAAAATTTGAAAATCTCATATCTCGAAAAAGTCATATAGAACGGTATGTTTTTTATTTCATATTTAGATAGAGTTTGTTCCGTAGAATTTTTTAAGACCATCCGCAGCTTTGTACGACCAGCCGTTCGTTCACAATGACGGCTCAAAGGTTGAGCCTGTCGACGCGATCTTGAATCAAACGGTTGAAATACAGGTCGATTAAATACAGGTCGACTCGATTTTCATACTAACTAGCAGTTGAGAACATCATATGGTTTTAGTGATGTCGAGTTTGTTGTTCTGAGGTACGTTTCGTGCTACGGAAATGAAGGTAATTTCGAATGTTTGTTGGTAGGTAGGTACTTCTTTTATTGAAAAATTAAAAAGTAATAAAAACCCTAGAATTATATCGTATTAATTAAATACAAATTATTAATATTTAACAATAAATTATAATAATTTTTACTAGGTATCTACTTGATAAACTTATTAATAATTAGTGATAATTCATAATAATAATTAATCTAACATTTAGGATCTAGACATTTAGACCTAGTGATCTAGACAGAAGGGTGATCTGTGCAAAGAAGATAATTAACCGTTGTGTCAAGAATTTGCAAATTCTTGACACAACGGTTCATTATCTTCTTTGTGCAGATCACCCTTCTGTCAAGATCACTAGGTCTAAATGTCTAGATCCTAAATGTTAGATTAATTATTATTATCAATTATTTCTCATTGCAAACCTGTTCATTGTGTACCCAAGATCCTTCCCTAAAAGACCTGGCAGCGGGAAATATTATTCAACATGGTTTGAAAAGGGAAAAACAAGTTTTGTAAAAAATCCCAATGCTCTAGTAGTCGACACCAGTGACCAACATTTTCTTCAGTAGTCGACATGGTTTTGCACTAGTAGTCGACCTACATGTGTTAGAAGTCGACAGTATCACTTGAGTCAGTAGTCGACAGGTTTCGTCATTCCATCGTTTTCGAATTTTACGACATCTAAATAAAATACATTCAACTGTGAATCGGAACTTGAAAATAGATTAATAAGATGTAATAAAGTAGTTATCAGACTTTTTATTTGCAAACAGCTCATTATCAGTCTCAAATTGCAATAAGTACTTAAGTAAAAAGGTATGAAAACTATAGTCGAAAACTCATTGTCAGAAAATTGACATTACAGTTGGGCTTAGGTACCTATTTACATATTTTTTTGACATTTTCATGTCTTTGCTTTGGCACATAAACTGAAACGGGAAAAATTTGTTCCCTTGATTCACCCATTCCCTCAGATCACGTCAGAACACAAGCGACCGGCGGGCCATTACGTCAGAGCCTATGACGCACGAGCGTATGACGTAAGACGGCTGGCAGGAGGCCAACAAGTACGTCAGAGCCTATGACGCACGAGCGTATGACGTAAGACGGCTGGCAGGAGGCCAACAAGAACGTCAGAGCCTATGACGCACGAGCGTATGACGTAAGACGGCTGGCAGGAGGCCAACAAGTACGTCAGAGCCTATGACGCACAAGCATATGACGTAAGACGGCTGGCAGGAGGCCAACAAGAACGTCAGAGCCTATGACGCACGAGCGTATGACGTAAGACGGCTGGCAGGTGGCCAACAAGTGCGTCAGAGCCTATGACGCACGATCGTATGACGTAATACGGCTGGCAGGAGGCCAACTAGTGCGTCATACGACGAGACCTTTTATGTCTCTGCGCCCCCTCCCACACCCACACCACGTACCTCGTACTTCATTTTGGTTTATTATCTTCGATAATGAACCATTGGAATCGCCCAAAGAAAAAAAAATTTTAACCCCCCCCTTAAAATTTGTTGGTTTACGTTTCAAGATACGTAGATTCAGAAAATCGAATTAAAAAAAATCCGTCCGTCCGCCGTACGCCAAACGCCGTACGCCGTCCGCGGCACTTTGCCCAGTTAGCGTTGAGTTAAAATTACGAAATTTTTTTTATGGGTTTCGACTAACCCCACAATGGTCCTCAAAACTTTTCATAACCCTAGGTCAAGGGGAAGGGGTTCTAAACGAATTTTGAAAATTTCATAATATAATTCGAGATATTATCTCGAAAATTCAAATAGAACGGTATAGTTTTTAGTTCACAATGTGAACTGTCATTTACATAGTCATTTACATAGTGAACTATGTAAATGTCATTTAGGTACATAGTTTTTTTTTTTTTTTTTTTTAATGATTTATAATTTTAACACCATCCACAGCTTTGTACGACCGGCCGTTCGTTCACAATGACGGCTCAAAGTTGGAGCAGATCGAAAGTCGTCAACGTGAGAGTGATGCCGTCGGTCGGTTCAATGTTCATACTGGACCAGCTGATTCGAACGGCACATGGTTTCATATATCGAGTTAATCAATCAAAAATATTAATATTAATAAATGAAAATTATTGATAACTAACAATAGGTAGGTAATTATTAATAATTTTCGCTACTTGATAATAACAATTCTAAATTAATGATAATTCATAATAATAATTAATCTATAGCTTAGTCCTCTAGACAGAATAGTGATCTGTACTTGTACAGATGATAGTAAACCGTAGTGTCAAGAATTTGCAGAGTTTTTAACCATCTTCCAAAACACTTATGAAAACACCTGTCGGTAAGTACCTACACGAGTGGGGCATTAATTGATTACGTTAATTGATATAGTCCAGTTAGTAAGGACGAGGACTGGACACGGCCAAACAAATAGATCGCTGTATGAAATACGTGCAGCCGATTCACCTGAATGCGACCACTGCAACGGGGTAGAAGACGACGTCGAGCACAGGATTGTCGAATGCTCATTTCACGAGGAAGAAAGGAGGACGTATAGAGAATTCTTTGGCGAACGTGGTCTCAAACACATACTGAAGAAAGGAAAAAATAGAGGAAATGAAAAAATACTGAAATTTATGAGAGAAGCGGGTGTTCATTTATAAAATCTTTGAATTTTCATATTATCTATTATCAAGTTTATATACCTATTATTCAATTATGACATTATTCAATACAATAATTTAACTGGCGATTTGTATTCATGGAATATGTAGGTAATACACAGTCTATAAATTTATAGACTGTGTATTTTTCTCTTCTTTATTTATAAAGAAGAAAAGAAAAATTGATTACTTCCTGTAGTCGAATACAAAATTAATCAACTCCATACACGATTACTTTTGTATTTGACTACTTTCGTAATCTATTTCAAAGGTGAATATTAATCCAGCGCTGCCGTTCGTCGTACCGTTGCGTGCAATTTGAGGACAACTTGCGGCGTTGGTTGGGGGGGGGGGGGGTTGCTAGTTGCGGACGTGCAAGTTGCGTACGTACGATTTGCGAGCAACTTGTGGCGGAGGATGAAGAGGAGGGGGAGGGGAGGTTAAGTGACAATACAGAATTGAGCGTTGCAATCCAGACTGACGAAACAATCCGGGCGGCACGTCAACATTGTGTTCTCATATGTCGGCCCAACCCGCCTCAATTTGGATCCACACAGAGCGGGTTGGGTCCAGTGAGTACAGTGAGTATTCCATACTCAATGGTTGGGTCCAGTGAGTACCTACAGTGAGTATTCAACACTCAATGGTTGGGTACAGTGAGTACCTACAGTGAGTATTCAACACTCAATGGTTGGGTCCAGTGGATCCCGAGCAACACGTCCATGGATACTTCTTTGGCTTTGCTGCCCGGCCTTTACTTCTTTGTGGCCGCGCCTTCAGGACTTTCACTTGACGCTGGTGGGATTCTCATTCTCGACGGTAACGACAACGAATCGTCGTTTGGATATATCGTTACCTTTGTCGTTACCTTATATATTGCTGAGGAACGACGGTTGGTATTCTGCAACCGCAGAATAGCGACAGCAGTCGCTTCTTGGTAACGACAAATCTCGGTATCATATTGATGCCTTCGAGTAGTTAAATTTCGTATTTGTAGTGTTTAATTTTCTACTGTTATTATACCTCATAACTCGGTCAATATCTCTTATAAACGTCCGTCTTGTAGGTGTTACATAGTATCAACCACATGTCGGTCAGTTTCCGTCAAGTATCCCTTATTGTCTCCTGGCATATTCCTTAGTATCTCGTATAATTTTCGGTCAGTATCTCTATCCAATAGGACGAAACATATTCGATTCGATTTTCCCTAAAAGGAGCTTTGTGATAAGTTTCTAGTGCTAATATTATCCGTTGTGATAAGTGAATAGTTCCTAATATTTTTTAGACTAATTGAAGTCCTGTATGCTGTACAGGAAGATAGTTTCCGTGTTATAAGTACCTATTCTCTATAATATTATTGTTGAGACTAACTGTATTCCTGTACTGAAATAAAAACAATAGTTTGAAACGGTAATTCAGATCAATTTATACCAAAATTTCAGTTTTGAAAAAATTGAAAAAAAAAAAGTTCTTGTAGCGCCCAGTGTTGCCATACGGCAACGTGCCGTATAGCCTTGAAGTTTGACCATGAGATTTTCGAATAATTTTTCTGAGGACCATTGGTAGTCAGAATATTGAGATAAAAATTCGAGAGAAAAAAGTTTCGGGCGTTCATGGGTTTACGCACGACGATCGGGGCAACGCCCGGGTAATCTGGTTTATCGAAGAAAAATTATGTGTAGTCTGGAAACTTTGCGTTCGTATTGGGATATTGGCAGTTTCCAAATTATACTGGCGTGAGATTCAAATTCTTCTGTTATCTGAGTGAAGTGATATCGATGGAGAAGTGTTCAAAATGACAAAGCCCCGTGAGAATTGGGAAGTTGTGTGAGGGTGCCCTTCGTCCTATATTTAGAAAGGGTCACTTTCGTTAATTAAAAGAGATAACAAACACGCTAGATAACTTTTATCGTATCACGGAGGCGCGTCGATAGCTCCGGTCATGACATTAGGAGACCCAAGAGGATCCGTCGCCACCTACTTACACTAATTTATGGTGTTTGCAAAACGAGGAAGGAGTTTTCAATTTATGCCTGAGTAGTGGGCCGAAACTGGGCAAAACAATTTTAAGCAATTGAGGTAGGCTGAGGTAGGCCAAATTGTTGCCAAATAGACAAACGCTCAAATTGGCAAAGTGACAGGTCATAGTACCAACATCTTGAGGTTCCACGCTCAATTTCTTTTGTATAAAATTTTTTTTTTCCTGAAAACGGTCAATTTCTCATAATGTTTTTTGGATAAGGTTATAATTTAATATCCTTATCGTGAGAAAAAATTTTAAACGACATTAAAACCTTTTTTGGTGACTTAGGGCGTTCGGCCATTTTGCCGATTCACTGTATTTCACTGTGAATCCCATTTTCGCATCTCGTTTGGTATCACAGGGTTTCAAGTTGAATGTGAAGAGCAAACTTGCTTGTTGCTTGTTTGTCGTACGCCTAAGAAAATTGCCCGCATTAATTCTGATTGCCCCAACATTGGAACGAGGGCGAAATTTAAAGCGTCAATGTTTAATTAAATGTTTTATCAACACAGGAAGATGTGATGAAGCACTTTTTGTGGGTTAGAGAGGATCTGCGATGGAAAGGGAATGGCAAAGACCAGAAGGTGTCTTCCATCCCAGTAGTGACCCACAAAGAAATCATTCGGTTGATTCGAGCCTACAACGACAAATACAAAGACATGAAGAGAGCAAATGCCCCGTTAAAATTCCTCTACTTCAAAGAGTTTAGTGCATATTCTGACAAACAGCAATTATCAAACAAGGTTTTTATTAGTTAGGTTTTCATTTGTTAATTTCTGTGGTACCTACACTTATTTGACGCAATCTCATGATCACTTATTATTGATTTATTGACAGCGAAAAATGAACTAAAACGAAGAGAAATTCGGTCCACTAGAGATTTTTCAAGGTTTTTCGAGGGTAAAATTTTGGGGTATGGAAGATGATGGAATTTTGATCTGAAACTTCACAGCTATCATTTTCAGCTCGTTTGACAACCACTTTTGACTCAGCCGTGTCGAATTTTTAAGAAATATGACATATTTCTTAAAAATTCGACATTGTTTTCGGCCCACCCTACGGAGTAGGCCATTTGCAAAACGCGCTAAGTGAGACTTTCAAAAGAAACTGAGCAAACCGCAAAAAACTGCTAAATTTGATCCTAACAAGCTACAATCATGATTCTTTTTTAATTTTTCAAAAAATCATAGGATTTGTGCTGGAGACTTTTATCATTTTTCGAGATCAAGAAATTTTGTTGTTTCAATTTTAATTTGGATATTAGCGCGTTTAAAATCCTTAGAGAGTTTTTAGCAACAACATGTACTTAGGGTATTCATCATGTACATTATAGGCCGGTAATTAAAGTAGACATTGTGGTAAAACTTGATATAAATGCCACTGAAGTGATTAAGATTAAAAGTAAAACGGCGTACGGACGGATTTTTTTATTCGATTTTCTCAATCTACGTATCTTGAAACGTAAACCCTCAAATTCTGAGGGGGGGGGGGGGGTAATTATTTTTCTTGGGCGATTCCAAAGGTTCATTATCGAAGATAATAAACCAAAATTGAATAAAAACGAGAACCAAAGAAAAATCCACAGTCATGCAGCATGGCTATAAGAGCGACTTTTTGAATAAATAACTGGTTTTATGTCAAATGTCTCCATTGAAGGTCTTGATGTCCATGAAATTATGGTACGTTCGTCAACTTCAGAAATAACGATGGGAGGCTTGTAAGGCTGGGAGGTCTGTATTTTTAGCCATTAAGCGCTTAGGTGCTATAAGAGAACTGTTTATTATATCGAAATTTCAACTGAAAACCTTAGCTCTCCCACCTGATTCCCTTATATTGTGTAAATTTATATATTATTTTCATCTCATGTTACCTGGACGTTTATATTTAGAAATAAAAGAATACAAAAAGACACACTTCAATTTATTATTTACTATTCCAAGTGAGTACATATTAGGTAGTTTTCAAGAGCTTTTTCTCTTATCTTCAGGTTTACGAGCAGGTTGCCTCGCAGGCGGCATCTCGTAATCAGTTTTATAAAAATGCTTTGATATTTTTGCGAAAAATATCGTTGACCAAACGGAAACGCTGAATCCCACTAAATAGTTGTAGACCTGGAAATTGAAGAAAATAGTGTTCTGATCATGCAAAACGGCTTAATGAGCGACTTTTCGATGTAGACATACGACAACCTGTCTGACCGACCTGTAGGTACCAACTACCAAAAATGCAAACTTATACGACGTCACCTCTAAAACATTTGTGGCAAACATTGCCAAGTACAGGACACACAAGGGTATACGTTATTTATTGTCAAAACTAACAACCCACAATGAACTATTACTTAACATAACGTGACGTCACTGCTCCAAAAGCTATACAGCAAATCCTGAGGGTCCAACGAGTAAAACCTCATAAAAGCAAGTCTTCAACATTAAATCTAAACAATTTTTGGTGAGTTTCACGTATAAAAACTCTAAAGTTGACCAATTTATTGTGCTACAAAATTCCTAGTCTTCAACCGCATCCTCTATTTCATAATGCATTTGAGGTACTTTATTTGAAAGTGCTATAAAAGTACATGACGTGTAATTACATTGTAATCAATCAAGTGAGTGCCTCATCAATGAGGATCAAATAGAAATTTGGGAAATTTGGCAAATCTAGGAACGCGGAAGCGTTCCGCCCCGCCAAGCAAACAAGTTGAGAAAAACGAACGGTACTTACCAAGTGTACTCCTATGTTTTTCAGGTGTCATTATCTCGGCTTCATTTCGACCGATCAACTTGATATTTGGTGTGGATCCTTTTGGTGTGGGGAATAGAAAGCCCTGAAAGTTTCAAGTCGCTAGGCCTAAAGGGAGTCGAGTTATACAACTTCATGGTAAGGGTTTTTCACCCTTACCATGTTCTTCTTCTCCTTGTTCAGTTAGGCAAGGCCTCTCCACCTTCACCGATTGACTTGAAATTATGCCCAGAGCTTTGTTCCAACTTTAGCCAGAGCCTTTTAAAATATTTAACCCACTATCTCAATCAGAAGAATATTATAGGAACAAAAAACCGAAATTTAGGCTAATTTTGGCCACTTTGACGGGTCCACAGCCTGGGTAACCGGACCTATCTGTCTAAAAGTTTGCTAGAAATTTTCAACTGACACTGGGTCATGTTAATTATTTTATAAGTGTTATCCTTGTGTTATCACTGTTGGGGATAAGCCGGGAGTGGTGGGGGCTGGGCCGGGCGGCTCTCATCCAGTGTAGTTCTGTGAGCCGGCCGGGGTGGAGCATGAGTGAAGGTATGCAAGCGAGAAATGCACTTGGATACACACCTTCCTAAATGCCACTGTAGGCTGGCTTTATTATTTTGCTACATACGCTATTTGATGCAACTATCTTCACATAGGGAACTGAACAAACACAATTGCGGATTATTCTACCTGATTATTCTTGCATAATATTATTGCCTCTACAGGTCTTTTCAGCTTCAACAACAAAAACTCTGCAAATTCTTGACACAACGGTTCATTATCTTCTTTGTACAGATCACCCTTCTGTCTAGATCACTAGGTCTAAATGTCTAGATCCTAAATGTTAGATTAATTATTATTACCAATTTTCACTAATCATTAACAATTTTATCAAGTACCTAGTGAAAATTATTATAATTTATTGTTAGGTATTCATAATTCGTATTTATTATTAATAATTATTATTATTAATTATGATTAATTAATACGATATAATTCTGGGGTTTTTAATACTACGTAGGTTATAATTTTTCTATAAAAGAAGTACCTACCAACAAACATTCGAAATTACCTTCATTTCCGTAGCACGAAACGCACCTCAGAACAACAAACTCGACATCACTTAAGCCATATGATGTTCCAAAGAGCTTGTTTGTATGAAAATGGACCTGTATTTCAACAGTTTGATTCATTATCGTGTTGTGAGGCACAATCTTTGAGCCGTCATTGTGAACGAACGGCTGGTCGTCCAAAGCTGCGGATGGTCTTAAAAAATTCTACGGAACAAACTCTATCTAAATATGAAATAAAAAACATACCGTTCTATATGAATTTTTCGAGATATGAGATTTTCAAATTTTCAAAATTCGTTTTGAACCCCTTCCCCTTGACCTAGGGTTATGAAAAGTGATGAAAGACTCCCGTTCCTTTCCGTTCTTGAGGTGCCGAGGAGCGTGTAATGGCTGGAAACTTGTTGAGTAGTTCTCGATATTTGATATCACAAGGCACAGTGTAGATTGATTGGTCGGGTGCATTTGTGACAGCTGCAATTGTGGTTAAGCCGGTTGTTCCATCGATGAGTTTTCCTCGTTTCATGTCCACTATTAAGTTGTAGTGAGTCAAGAAGTCGGCTCCCAGGATGGCGTGTGTTACTCGAGCAATAACGAAGGTCCATGTGTAGGCTCTGCGTAGGCCTAGGTCGAGTTGTATTCTTTCTTCTCCATATGTGGGTATAGTACCGCCGTTGGCTGCATACAACTTGTATTCCGTCGCCATGTGTTCCTTGGGGGGTAAGAGGGAGATACAAGCCCCTGTATCGATAAGATACTGGGTGCCTGTCTTCCTGTCTGCAAGGAAAAGGCGGCGGGAGTGATTGCCGACGACAGTATCCGCCTTTACCGTCGTCCGTCCTCTTTTGGCTGCGTGTATGAGCAGGGGGTTGTACACTTCGTTGCCTTGTCCTTGAAGCGGAAGTGATAGAAGCAAACGCCTTCTGGGCGGCGCTCGAGAGATGTGCTGGGAGTCCTGGGATTGTGTTTTCCTCTGCTAGGCGTTCTGCTGCGGTTCCGGGGGTCTCGTCTGTGTTGGACTGAGGCGTTCAGTCGCGATAGCTGCTCCATTACTTGGGTGAGTTGTTTCTCGATTCGGCTTATTCTGTCATCACTTGAAGGTGCTACGGCGGAGGTTTCATAATGTTGAGGGGTGTCGATCTCTGCGATTTTGTCTGCTACTGCTGAGAGCTTTTCTAGGTCGTCGTGTTCGATGGCTGCCAACACGCTGCGAATGCGCTGTGGAAGAGCACGGATCCATACTGTCTTGAGTACGTTGTCTGTGACGGCGTCGCCGTTCTGAGACTGGAGTCGACGGAGTAATCGCCCTGGGGTTTGATCTCCGAGACGGGTTTCTTCGAGCAATTGAACTATCTTACGTTCCTGGCTCTGACTGTAGGCTGTGATCAGTCGCTCCTTGAGTACGGTATACTGTTGTTCTTCCGGGGGTTGATGAAGTAGGCTTGAGACCTGTGTTAGTACTGGGTATGGAAGCTGGCTGATTACGAGTTGAAATCTTCTGCGGTCAGATTTCACACCGTTGGCTTCAAAAGTGGCCTCCGTTTGGATAAACCAGAGAGATGGGTTCTCTTCCCAGAACGTCAGGAGCTTGATGTGAGAAACGACTTCCACTTGACTGTCTGGTGGGCATGAAGAGGGAGAGTCTCTTGCCGTGGACATGATGCGTATGTTCGTGAATCACGTCGGGGGTCACCAATTATTCGTCGTCGTTGGTTGAAGATACAAAGGCCTCGAGGATGAAGGCTGGACGACGGAATATGGGCGCCGGTGTTAGGCCCGGTGGGTCTGAAAAGAGCCGTTGAAAGAAGGAGTGGGCGTAGCTCGACGTTGGGCCCGTGGCTCTGAAAAGAACCGATGAAGGGTGCGGGCGTTAGTACCGGACTCGTGTCCTCTGTGCTCGTTCGGGAAACCCGACTTCCTAGTCTTGAGGAGGGGCTGATGTTGTACCACGGAACCCCTTAGGGCCGCCAGTGCCTTTTGCAAGGTACCGACTTGAGGCGGGTCAGTTTCCAAGTTGAATCCACCACAAACGGGTTGACGACAGCCTTGAGGCTTCGTGGGGCGCGGAACCCCAGTCCACCTTGTACCTATGACAAGCCGCTGAGAGTGAACCAACAAGGGCGCTGCTTATTGGCCCCTGCCGTGGCGATCACCGCTGCTCCTCAAGAGGTCGGACGTGAACCTCGACAGCGTTGGGAAGCCGGCGAAAGGATAGGCGAGCTGTTCTCTTCCGTCGGAGAAGTTAGCTGGAAGGCGTTGAGGCAAGAGGCGATTTCTTGTGTGGTGTTGGTGCAGCCAGTCGTTGACGAGAGTTGAGGAAAGAATGATTTTATTGAGAGCCAGCGCGAGCTTATATATCCTTAGCGCATGCGCACTAACCATCCCTTTCCCCTACTTCCAACCAACAAATCATCGAAAATCTCCTCACGTTGAACTTGGAAGGGGAGGGGGGGGGGTTCACTCAATAATCAAATGTTGTAAGTTCCCATTACTCGCTCCGCATCTGCTGCACTCCGCTGATCCTTGCTGTCCAATTCTGGCTAGATATGAATCGCAAACACCATGGCTCGACATCAATCTGCATAATACATTATCATTCTTCCGAGATCTTCATGTACTTCCTTTTGATGGATCAATGGTCTAATCGGAACAACCTTCTGAACACTCTTGTAGAAAGTTCCCTCAATTGTCGTGTTAAATTGCTGCTGCCATTTAGACCGATAGATACCGACAATCGATGGGAAGAAATCCTCCACCTCTATTGCCAAATCTAATGGTACTCAAGTCCGTATGTACCTCATGTACTCATGTTTCATTTCCGATAAGTCCTAGTGAGCTTTTATCCATAACAAATGCACGTTTATGTTGTTGATTTGGCAGGTATACAGCAGACGCCTGAAGGATGCTAAACCTATTTTCTTCATAACACTCAAGGTGTCTGTGCAAATGATATGAGTCTCTTATTTCCAATAAGATCTCTAGGGCCTTGATTTCCACGGTGTCGTAGATATAACACTAGTTCTTCGTTCAAATTTTCAAAATGATATTTTCGTTTCCACCAATTAGGAAACCAACATTCACCAATTAGGGATGCCTCCCTGAACGTAAGAAATAGTCCATGTGTCTCTTGAGTGACGTGGCACAGTGAAAACCCCAGTCATAATTGACTCCTAACCAACATCTATGTATCTAGCCGGCCTGTCTGGTATATGGAACTCAACATACTTAGCTTTAAAGTAGTCATAAAGGCCAACATATAGTATAATACGAAATATTCTGCTACTACCTTCCGGTTGGGAATATTTCCACTTCATTGGCATAACCAGGCTCTTGTTTTTCCGAATAATATTTCGTCAACTGCCCACCGATAGTCATGTTAAATGGCGTAGAATAGACCAGTCTGGAATTAAACGGTTTTTTCTCGCTAAATTCCTTGGTGGACCACCGTTGAAACCGTTTGGGGATAAATCAGTGTCAAAGTTAGTGAGTTCTCACCTGACAGTGTTGGCGAAGAAAAAAGTCGATTTTATTATTCTTGGAGAGAGTTGGTTCAGCTGAACACCAGTCAAATTCCAAAAATTTTTACTGTCTGTCACTGGGCGGAGAATGTATTCACTTATCTAAGAAATCAGTTGAATGTAAATGTGATTCATAGGCGATACTGATATCAGTACAAAAAAAAAAAAAAAAAAAAAAAAAAAATGAACAAAGTATCAAAGTTTGATCACTGTTGAAAATGTGCATTGGGGTGTTCACAGTTTGTAGACTCTGAAAACTGCAAGAAATTTGTTGAAGTCTTTATTAACTTGAAGTACGTTTATGGCTTTCTTTATGCGTATCATCTTACTTAGATTCCACAAGTGGGGCGAAATTGGAAAAGTTGTGAATTACTCCATTTTGATTTTAAAAATACTCGTAAAATTGCAACTTTCACACAAAGCCAATGCTTACTTGCATATGCTCTACAGAGAGCTTTATTCCAGTGGTGTATTTCGTTGCTCCGCAACTGACTACGATTTCCATCGATTGCTCATTTTCGTCCAATATGTTGATACGAGGAGTCGACGTCAACATGATATGTGACATGGGGTTCAAGGTGACTTTCGAGAGTAATTTGGTTTTGACAAAGGCCGGGCATTCCAAAGTGTTGTACACTACAACGCACCCGTGCTCTATTTTGATTGACTCGTCAGCTCTGTCCTGAAACCGTTACGTGCGCCAATTATGTGTGTATTTTCATACTACAATGGGGGACTGGCTACACTTACGATTTATTGAAAATTAGTGGTAGTAAAAATTCCTGTCATAGTAATTGCACTACTTTGACTGATGAGTTATTATTATAAAATTCAGAAGCATTGCACCTGCATCGGACCTCATGACAGAATCCTCGATGGACGCATGGATACAGAACCAACTGCCATACACCACCAACTGCCATACACCACCAACTGCCATACACCACCAACTGCCATACACCCCCAACTGCCAGCTCCTCCCCCACCGACCACCCCCGCTCTCTTCTCTGCCACCCACATTCATTTAGCGCCCACAATTTCAATGAATGCGATAGCAGTCAGCTTGTGAATGACGGACAATACAATTTATTTTAATGTTGTGATGCATTCCCACACAGAAAACAGACGTCTACTAGATCTTGTAGATCATCTGACTGTAGTCTACGTGATCTTCATTCGTCTACAGACATGATTTGGACCGTCTATTGTTTCTATAAACTTCATTTTTTCCGTCTACTTCTTCATCTTCTTCGTCTACTCATGAATGACTCTCAATAAAATGTATTGTTGTGATGTATTAATAGTCCACCCCTTTCCTACTCCCTCACCCTTTCCACACGTCACCACCAACTGTCCGCTCCTACAACGCCCTCCTCCAACCGCCCTCCCCCCCGCCATCCTCCCCCGCCGTCCTCAAACCGCCCTCCTCCCCCGTCGTCCTCAAACCGCCCTCCTCCCCCGCCGTCCTCAAACCGCCCTCCTCCAACTGCCGTCCTCAAACCGCCCTCCTCCCCCGTCGTCCTCAAACCGCCCTCCTCCCCCGCCGTCCTCAAACCGCCCTCCTCCACCGTCGTCCCCCCGCGGCATCCTCAAACCGCCGCACGTTGGGGCGAAACGATAATAAAGCGGAAAAAACTCCGTTTCTTCAGAACGGATAGTCATATCGATTCGGGAATGGTTTTATTCAATTCAGGAAGGAAAAATACATTGGAAAATACTACTTTCCCAGAAAAAAATGCACCGTTTGTATGCGTATAATATACGCATATATTATAATATAATATGCGAATATTCAGAAAATTCAATTTATAAACCAAGAATAATAATTATTAAGTAAAAAGGCACCTGTTATTAATAATTAATTATTAGGGGTGCCTTAGCCCTATCAGCCCAAAATACTTTTCATATTAAGTTTAAAGAAAAATTCTTCATCTGAACACAATTTATTTTACTTTTATTCAACCGCACGCTTCATGAGAAAATTGTACGAGAAAAATACGTACCTACTTTTTCATTTTTGACATTTTATATCTTTACTATGGCGCATAACTCGAAAAGTGTGACATTGTGACGGTGACGGTGTGACGAAGAAAGCGTTATGAAAAATGTCTAATGATTTTCACGTACAACCGATTCGTTGCTACGGAACTTCAACTTCGCTAGTTATCATCGTACAAAAATCGTTCACTACTCGTTGGATAGCTCTCGATTTACCTAACCATATTACGTTAACCACTGCGGAGTGCGTGGCCGACAAGCTGCGGTATGAGCATGATTGTTTAAATAATTGTTTACACACAGGTGCGATTTCTACAACAATGAAGTACGAAGTACGTGGTGTGGGTGTGGGAGGGTGCGCAGAGACATAAAATGTCCCTCGTGGTTGCGTACTCGTACGAACACCTCACAGGATATGACGTACGTGGACTGGTAGGGGGTGGATGACGTCAGACAAGTGGCTGGTAAGAACACCTCACAGGATATGACGTACGTGGACCGGCAGGGGTTGGATGACGTCAGACAAGTGGCCGGCAAGAACACCTCACAGGATATGACGTACGTGGACCGGCAGGGGGTGGATGACGTCAGACAAGTGGCCGGCAAGGACACCTCATAGGATATGACGTACGTGGACCGGCAGGAATGGATGACGTACGTGGACCGGCAGGAATGGATGACGTACGTGGACCGGCAGGAATGGATGACGTCAGAGGGGTCAAGGGGAGCCTAATATTTTAAACCTCCATTTCTTCCTTACTAATATTAATAAGCATTATGTAAATACGGATCGTAATCTTGAATCTACTTGTACTCTCAACAGTTCCAATATATAAAATATCAAATTACCGTCGAGTGAAGTATTTTTTAACAATTCCTATTTCCATCATAAAAAAATTGTTTCTTCATACAAAAGGTGCTTAACTCGACACTTCCTTCGTTAAATACATTTAAAAATAAATTGTGTCTTCCTTAAACATAACGGTTTTAAAATCGTTCCTCGCAAGGGTGGCGAAGGAATTAATTTAATTTCCTTACTTCAATGAACACTTGTACAAGGGATCCAGATAGAAGAGAAAGAGCCATGAATGTGAAAGCGCATAAAGTTCTGGTGGGCGTCCGGAACGGTATTCCATGTCTTCCCAAAAAATCCAAAAGTAATTGAAACGGATGAATGAAAATGACAAGGACCACCGGCTGAAAGATGTTCAAGAAAGTCGGATGAAACTTGTAGTTTTTCTGTGCTGATTCGAGATCCAGCATCTCCGCTTGGCGCACGAAACGGCTAAACTGGAATGTGAGTTCAGCAATTTGAGCATGTGAGTACAATGTGAGGCATGTGAGGGCCACTGTACGCGCTAGAAGAAGTCAATTCAATTTCAATTTATTCAATAAAACAGTAAACAATACGATGTCATAAGAGAGTGGCGTACACAATAGATGGCACGATGCCATGTATGCATTGCAATTTGCGAGCTGTAGAGAATGCCATACATTGGGTTCTGCTATGCCCGCTGTATGAACCGTATCGGCGCCACTACCTTTCGTTTTACATAAAACCGGGGAAACCCCTTGGAAGCATGAGTACCAGCGAGCTGGAATCGGTTCTTTGTGATGTCCTGGACGTGGGTGAAGACGGTGCGAAGGCTTTCGCAGTCTACAACTTCGTGGCCCAATCTCTGATGCTGCGTGCCTTCTCTGCAAACGAATGAATTGCTTTGCCACCAATAGACTGTCGATTTATACAGTTATGATATTATGTGCTGTAATGAAGTATTTATTATAAATTTTCTTTTTTCATATATTTATTTAATATAATGCCAGTATAGGTACACTTATTTTGTTCACGGAAGTTTTTTTTGAACGAACTCTTGTAACGATCAATGACCTCTACAAATAAACATTATATCTATCTATATCTATCTAATACGATGTCATATAACAAACATTTTTCACAGTCTACGTACATAATGATAGTTCCAAAATTAAGGTCGAATTCTGAGCCTAAGGTCCTGTGACCCATCCAGGCTCGTCTCTTCCCTGCTTTTTAGTAGGTAAGCCGTACAATTAATGCATCTGAAACGCTTATTTTGATTGGTAGTAGGTGTTCAGTGCGAAAAATATAGGTACGACATCTACCTAGAAGTACTCTAATAATTATTATAATCGTAGTTACCCAAAAACTACCTGCCCTCCTAAATTATCCTAAATTAAACCTGTCTGTAATAATTGAATGGGTGGCCGGAACAACGTTGTATGTCCAAAACACTAACTTTTCAGCATGCAATAAATAAGTTTTTCTAGTTATTTAGCATTAAACTTGCAGTACAAACTACTGACCTCTCACATTCAAAGGGAATTGTATGATTCTAAGATAAGATAAGATAAGATAAGATAAGATTTATTTATTTAGCAAAATCAGAAAATACAAAGGTACACTTGCACATGAATTAAGTAAACAAAAAGATACAACCATAATCCACCGAAAACTCACTTCTTCACATTTTGGAAATACAACGTTGTTCCGGCCTCCCATTCAATTATAGACAGGTTCAATTAGAAATAATTGGAAATAATGTAAGTAAAATTATTTTACTTTCATTATTTCCAAGTTCAAAATATTCAAGAACCAATTTTTTAAATTTCCCTGTTGATGATTCAATCTTAGTTAAGAGCGGTAACTGTCCAGCCACAGAATTTGTCGAGTGAAGAAATCATTGTGGTATTTGTGGCGGCTCATACACCCCCACACAGATCAAATCAAAGCGCCAACAAGAACTTCAAGAGTTCGCCTACAGACGACCCACAGTTACATCCACAGTAACACGACAGATGGCGCTGCAGTCACGGCAACCCGAAGAAAAAGCATAGCAGCAATTTATTTCCAAATAATAACAAACAGCAACCAATAATTTTATAAAGTAATGTCTAAAGCAGCACTGTTCAAGTATAAGACATATTTGTAAAACTCTGCAAATTCTTGACACAACGGTTCATTATCTTCTTTGTACAGATCACCCTTCTGTCTAGATCACTAGGTCTAAATCAGACTTAGATCCTAAATGTTAGATTAATTATTATTATGAATTTTATTATTAATTATGATTAATTAATACGATATAATTCTGAGGTTTATAATACTACGTCGGTAATAATTTTTCTATAAAAGAAGTACCTACCAACAAACATTCGAAATTACCTTCATTTCCGTAGCACGAAACGTATTTCAGAACAAAAAACTCGACATCACTTAAGCCATATGATGTTCCAAAGAGCTTGTTAGTATGAAAATGGACCTGTATTTCAACAGTTTGAGTCACGATCGTGTTGTGAGGCACAATCTTTGAGCCGTCATTGTGAACGAACGGCTGGTCCTATACAGCTGCGGATGGTCTTAAAAAATTCTACGGAACAAACTCTATCTAAATATGAAATAAAAAACATACCGTTCTATATGAATTTTTCGAGATATGAGATTTTTAAATTTTCAAAATTCGCTTTGAACCCCTTCCCCTTGACCTAGGGTTATGAAAAGTTTCGAGGACCATTGTGGGGTTGGTCGAAACCCATAAAAAAAATTTCGTAATTTTAACTCAACGCTAACTGGGCAAAGTGGCGCGGACGGCGTACGGCGGACGGACGGATTTTGGTTTATTATCTTCGATAATGAACCATTGGAATCGCCCAAAGAAAAAATTTTTTTAACCCCCCCTCAAAATTTGTTGGTTTACGTTTCAAGATACGTAGATTCAGAAAATCGAATAAAAAAACTCTGCAAATTCTTGACACAACGGTTCATTATCTTCTTTGTACAGATCACCCTTCTGTCTAGATCACTAGGTCTAAATGTCTAGATCCTAAATGTTAGATTAATTATTATTATCAATTATCACTAATTATTAACAATTTTATCAAGTACCTAGTGAAAATTATTATAACTTATTGTTAGGTATTAATAATTCGTATTTATTATTAATAATTATTATTATTAATTATGGTTAATTAATACGATATAATTCTGGGGTTTTTAATACTACGTCGGTAATAATTTTTCTATAAAAGAAGTACCTACCAACAAACATTCGAAATTAACTTCATTTCCGTAGCACGAAACGTATTTCAGAACAAAAAACTCGACATCACTTAAGCCATATGATGTTCCAAAGAGCTTGTTAGTATGAAAATGGACCTGTATTTCAACAATTTGAGTCACGATCGTGTTGTGAGGCACAATCTTTGAGCCGTCATTGTGAACGAACGGCTGGTCGTACAAAGCTGGGGATGGTCTTAAAAAATTCTACGGAACAAACTCTATCTAAATATGAAATAAAAAACATACCGTTCTATATGAATTTTTCGAGATATGAGATTTTTAAATTTTCAAAATTCGTTTTGAACCCCTTCCCCTTGACCTAGGCTTATGAAAAGTTTCGAGGACCATTGTGGGGTTGGTCGAAACCCATAAAAAAAATTTCGTAAATTTAACTCAACGCTAACTGGGCAAAGTGGCGCGGACGGCGTACGGCGTACGGCGTACGGCGGACGGACGGATTTTTTTTTATTCGATTTTCTGAATCTACGTATCTTGAAACGTAAACCAACAAATTTTGAGGGGGGGTTAAAAAAATTTTTTCTTTGGGCGATTCCAATGGTTCATTATCGAAGATAATAAACCAAAATCCGTCCGTCCGCCGTACGCCGTACGCCGTACGCCGTACGCCGTCCGCGCCACTTTGCCCAGTTAGCGTTGAGTTAAAATTACGAAATTTTTTTTATGGGTTTCGACCAACCCCACAATGGTCCTCGAAACTTTTCAGAACCCTAGGTCAAGGGGAAGGGGTTCAAAACAAATTTTGAAAATTTGAAAATCTCATATCTCGAAAAATTCATATAGAACGGTATGTTTTTTATTTCATATTTAGATAGAGTTTGTTCCGTAGAATTTTTTAAGACCATCCGCAGCTTTGTACGACCAGCCGTTCGTTCACAATGACGGCTCAAAGATTGTGCCTCACAACCCGATCGTGAATCAAACTGTTGAAATACAGGTCCATTTTCATACTAACAAGCTCTTTGGAACATCATATGGCTTAAGTGATGTCGAGTTTGTTGTTCTGAGGTGCGTTTCGTGCTACGGAAATGAAGGTAATTTCGAATGTTTGTTGGTAGGTACTTCTTTTATAGAAAAATTATTACCGACGTAGTATTAAAAACCTCAGAGTTATATGGTATTAATTAATCATAATTAATAATAATTATTATTAATAATAAATACACATGATTAATACCTAACAATAAATTATAATAATTTTCACTAGGTACTTGATAAATTTATTAATAATTAGTGATAATTCATAATAATAATTAAGCTAACATTTAGGATCTAGACATTTAGACCTAGTGATCTAGACAGAAGGGTGATCTGTACAAAGAAGATAATGAACCGTTGTTTTTTTATTCGATTTTCTGAATCTACGTATCTTGAAACGTAAACCAACAAATTTTGAGAGGGGGTTAAAAAAAATTTTTCTTTGGGCGATTCCAATGGTTCATTATCGAAGATAATAAACCAAAATAGGTAAAACCAATTTCTCCGCCTATTATTTGAGAAATAAATGAGACTAAGACACCCTTCCCGAGAGCGGGAGATAACCGCTTTTCCCATACCTCAGGGATGTCTCAAACGGTTTTTATCAAAACCAAAACATCGATCTGACGAACATCGCCCTGAAGAAGACTGAAGGATACGCATCTCTGGGAAGCCGACGATCTCCACTCGAGGACCAGCCTGACGCCTTGGACCACGCTCACCTCCACCGGCTCGCTCTCTCTGGCTCGAGACAGATCCCTCGCCCCCAGGTTACATCGTAACCACCTTCTATAGCCTGTCAGCCCTACTGCCCGAAAGGTTCACTCGTGTCGAAGAGCTCTCGTCACGGTGTTCCCGGTACGTCAGAGGCCTGACGGTTATACTCCCTTCAACGGTCCTTTTCAGGACCAATTCTCTCTGTCAACGGTCCTTTTCAGGACCAGCTCTCTCTCTATCAACAGTCCTTTTCAGGACTAATCGTCTCAACAGTCCTTTTCAGGGCTACCCTCAGAGATATCCAACACGAACGCTCGAAAGGGGTTAGGTCTACTGGACGTGCACCCGGTGGCCAGCTCCCGGTAGAACGTAAACGATTGGGGTTTTCTGAGGCTACATCCTCTCGGACCGCCACGGGTCCATATAGAAATCATTTCAGCTGTACGCCCTCAGGATACCACAACAGTATTGGAGGACATAACTGGCATTTGCTCGCGTCGGGTTAGCCACCGATTGCTTGGTTAATAAATTACGTAAGTACAATGTAAGTTATTCTGGGGGTGAGAACATCGAAGGTTTTGTACAGGGACCTTGTTGGAGAACGGTTATGGGCATTAAATGAGTCGTGTGATATCCAAATTACTTACTTTCTGATGTCGATATCCCTGGAGAAAAAGCACTGGTACGTATAGCGGTAGAAGTGACGCTATTGTTCGAATTACAGAATTTTCTGGACATTTTCTCCGACGAAAAAACATATTCTGAAACGTAGGTACCGACAATAATCATTTGAAGAATATATGGTTACCTATCGAACATTCCACTATCTAGGTTCTCCATAGAACTACGTATTTTTTAAAAGTTGAGTAGGTATTATTTCGAATCAAAGAGCGATAGTTATTTTGTAATTTATATTTTTCGATACAGGAAACAAAAATTATTTATATAATTTAAACTCACGGTCGATCATTAAAATACATGAAAAAGGTCCTGTTTTGATCCGACGAGATACTTTTCATGTTCAACCTGTTTAAGGTTCTAAGGAAATCAAACGCAGAGATTTTCGGTTGAGTCGGAACATTAAACTTTTATTCCCAGATTCAAAATGTATTTTAGCGAATTTTTCAAGTAGCGGTGAATGGGTGATAATATCTAAACGTACGACTTGAACGTACGACTTGAACGTACGACTTCATTTCTGATGATGTCACCAGCTGTTGGTTGTGAAGGAAATCCTTTCCGCGCCATTAACAGTCCAAATAATAAAATAACTGGAATAATTCCAGTTAAATAATATAAATTATTTATAATATGGCTTTGTGATATTAAATTACGTTCAAGCGCAGTGGAAGCGTGCTAACCATGCTACCATGTGATGAATGGTTCGCTGAGTTGGCCCTGTAACCCGGGGAGGGTAGGCAATTGGCAATTACGCCCACCCAGAGGGATATCCTGGTCTGCTTTCACAGACCAGGTACCCTCTAAACGGTGGAATCAAAAGTACGGGAACCAAGAAGCTCTCAGCAAACCATTACAATCTTTAGTATAATTGCACATAATGACTAGGTTTTATACATTGTTTCAATAAAATTTATCTATTTCGCATGGGAACTTTGGTGGTTTAAAGGTCATAGTTGATAAAATTATAATTCGATATAATCTTACTGGTAGGTACAACTTGAACTTACTCTACTTCAGTGTTGCCACATTGATTGATTTATTTGGGACTCACATAATTCCAGCAAACTTGCTCCGACTAGTGCAGAGAAAAAAAGCACGTGATTTATTGTTTGACCGTTCGTGCTGACATAATTCGTCACTATCATTCCGATAACTCGACCGACATTCATGGTAAATATATTAGCCAACAAGCTTCGCACGTATTCGTTAAGTTCTTTTGGAAACCGATGCTGCTCGTAGATGGTTCGTCTAGTCCAAAACCACTTACCTCCGTAAGCTGCGGAAGTAAACGCTGTCGTGCTAACTCTAGAAAACCGACAATATTTGTCTTATTAGATTATTAGATCACGAGATAAAAAATCTTTTGAATAAGAACGATATAGACTGTAACATTCATATGATGAAAGTAGCTGTTTTGGACTTACACGATATAACGTTTCATGTTATTGGGAAATATATTCTCAAAAGGGTACGAAAGGAGAATCAAGGAAGTGAATCCAATTAAAGACAACGAAACAAACACTAGCATTGTCCTGAAAATAGAAAGATTCACTGTAATAAGATTCATGCTTATTTCACTTGAACGCTTTCTTTTCGAATACGTTAAAGTGTGTTTGATAGCACTCTCTAAAAGTTTTTATATACGGTTTTTTAAATGTTTAAATATTTCTTCCACTTTCAGTAGTATTACAATACTCTGTTGGGCTAATATTTCATTAATAATTATATTTGTCGGTATAGGTACTATGGCACATGTGTTAGGGTTACTGTCCAGTGGCAGTCCCTGCAATCAGTCGCTTTTAATAAGAATTTAAATAAATAGACCAATAAGTTATAAATAATTTTGAATTACAAACAACGGGATATTAACAATAGTAATATTCAGGTACAATTGCAATCACCAGGGTTCGATATATCGGGTACTGTTTTTCCTTTAAGACGCCTGGGTCTGCACAAGACGTCTACGCAATGACTGTAGGTTTTGAAATATTATTGGTGAAGGGTAGTTGGATATAATTGTTCATTCGAAAACCCTGTTTCGATTTGGATTGACAATCGATAGTTTTGTCTACGTTGGTATTTAGGAGGATTATGTAAAACGTTTTGGATCAGCAAAACCTCGTGCGTACCATCATTATCCACCATTATTATTCATCATTAGCACCCCACCATTATTTAGGGGATTGTTAACTAAACTTCCCCAGCTGATGTAATTTCTCCCCCCCCCCCCTCCCCCGGAGCCGAAAAAGGATGAAAACAGTTATGAGCCGTCCTGGAGAAAAATGGCTCTCACATGAAAATAACTTCCTTTTCTTCAAAAATTCACTAAAAACTAACCAGTTATTGACTTATTCTGAGGGTCGGTACACATACCAGTAGGTGCATCTGGGCTTCTTCGATACCACGACAACAGGAGATAGAGATATGGAAAAGAAGAACATGGAGCACTGTAAATGGTAGCTCTGCAATGCCGTTTGAGGTGACATGTCCAAGATGGTTTGGAAGAAGAAGTAAACATGGGCTGTTGACAAAATATAATTAAAGAAACACAAGATTTTAGTTTTACTCGTTTCATGAAGTGAATAGCACTACAACAACTCACCATCGAAAGAGTACTTCACAAAACCTTCGATGAAGGCGCTGGCTAAGAACAATGATTTAGAAATCGTTCTCGCTTGAATTTGTGAGGGTTGAACTGAGCGTTTTGCCGTCGAATCATTCTCAGTGAAAACCGACATCGCAGCATACAGTGAGTAGAGACGTTGCAATAAAATACATATTGAAAAATATCAATATTTTCTCGATTTCGTTATCGATGTTTTTGTTCGATCTGTTCCCAATGTTAACGAGTGTGAATCGATAGAAATAAATTACGGAAACATACTATTAGTATGTTTCCGAATACCTATTACCTACCCTGTTTTAAATTCTATAAAATCGTTTTATCCCCTTGATTCCTTGATATTTATAGTTACCTACTGCTAATTCCGAAAAATGTTAGTTCATAAGTGGCAATTGATTGGCAATATTGATTCGATGTAGTTATCGAAAGGAATAATGGTATTGTAACCACAACGTTCTTTTCCATGGAGACAAAAACAATGATTGTTTTGGTATTGGCTAATACCAATATCTTGACTGTATGTACCTATACGCTAAGTGAATGCTAATATCTTGACTGTATGTACCTATACGCTAAGTGAATACTTGAACGCGATCGAAGGCCATATTTATTAAAATGAACCCAAAATAATGTTGATACAGTAAACTCTAGCATACACTGAATCGTAAAGAAAGAAAAAACCTTTTGCAAATCTTAACTATCATGATCAGTGATGCATCACTGTTAAGAATCGCTGCTGAATTACTTAATCGCTACTAATCATTTACATGTATTACTGGCTGATTGTCAATCACTGCACAATCAGATGAGTTAGATTAAATGAAACACATGGTAGGGATTTACTATAGATATGACAACAAAGTTTGTTGTTTTATTTCATATTTATTGGCAATGCTTTTAACATTTGATCTCTTACGTGTGTATTGGCTACAGGGAAAACATACAGCTTTCGTGACCTGGGAATAGGTGCCACAATGCACTTGCGCCATATAATCTCAGAGCAAAAAGCAACGCACTCACTAGTACGTTCAACAGTGTAAGAAAATGATTGTGAACAAATATTGAGATCTTCGTTACTGCACAAATCTTCTTCCTTAACGTTTAACTTATGACTTTGCACTGTGCACATTTGTTGGTTTATTATTGTTTTAAAGTTTATTTAAATTTTACACTAGAATTTCAAGTATTATATTAGTTATAGCATTTCCAAGTCTTTGGTCTCAGAGGAGGGAGGAAAAATGTGTTCGGTTTTGAAATTTTATTGAGTGTTTTTATATTTTTCAAAACTTCATTTCAACGTTCAAGTATTTTATCAATATATTTAGTGATTGTAAATTCTTATTGAACTAATGTTGATGATTTAGAGTACCAATAAAACTTTAAGTGGTTGAGAGAAAGTGTCCCTACTCATTTTAACTAACTACATAGACACTAGAAAATAATTTTTCGCACTCTCGGTGCCCTTTGCTAATTAAAAAGCTAAAAACAGATGTTTTGTATTTGGCTCGGCTCAAATTGGAAGGCATTTTTAAATTACAGGGCAGCTTTCTGATGAGAATCGGTAGACTAAAAAATATGTCGGGTGGTACATTTCAAGCGGCTCGCGGGAACTGGGTTTACTCCCAGAGTGGACTCCCGTAGCCCATAAGAGGATACTGTCGGTGCATAAATGAAATGTAGCGGATGTTTATGGTGGTACATGAGAGCGGATTTAATGTACAGCTGGCTAACTGAGAAGACGGGAACCAACGAATACAGCTCGTCGGAGGAAAATCTTCTCGACTTGAAAGTAATCATTTTTAAAATCGCTTTTTGGACTATGGTCAAAGGCTTTATTACATTTGGAGAGGCTCCTCCCCATGCAAGGATTCCAAAATACATTATGCTTTGCACCAAGGACGTATACAAAACAAGCATAAAGTTAAATGGCACCACTTTTCGTAACCTGTAGAAATAATATTTAAATTTTGAAATCCGTTTGGTTAAAAAGGAGATTTGCCTATCCCAGCGAAGGTTTTCGTCTATGTATACACCCAGGTATCTTGTGTCCAAGTGTCGGACACGAACACCCGTCTCTGTTCAATCGGTCACAGGAATGTAATTTTACAAAATGCTGGATGTGGGCTTTGCTTGGGGATTTAGAGAAAACTAGGTATTTTGTTTTCGACAAGTTCAAGGTTATTTCAAGAGTGTTTGCAGATAGCCAATCGAATAATAGTGACAGGTCGTGATTCACGGAAGAAACTACTTCATCCCAAGAATCTCCCTCACAAAAGAGAGCTGTGTCATCAGGAGGTGTCATTAAGAGGTAAGTAAGGCCATCAAGGGGAAGATCGCCCATTCTATTTATGAAAATCAAGAATAGAAGAGGACCAAGAGTACTAGGACCTTTTCTGTTATCATTCAGCCAGGCCCCTCGGCCTCATCTCGTGCCGTTATCGTTCGGCCAGTTCTACAAGTGATACTCTTTCCTTCATTGCAATATACCTATGACTTTAGATTGATCTATATGTCCAAGTAATCTATATGGTACTAATCAGTTGTTTGGGGGATGTTTTTATTCCGCAACCCCGTCCACTTTATCTATATGTCGAACTAATCTATATGGTACTAATCAGTTGTTTGGGGGATGATTTTATTCTAGATTAGTTGGACATATAGATCAAGTGGACGGGGTTGCGGAATACAAACATCCCCCCAAACAACTGACTAGTACCATATAGATTTGTTGGACATATAGATCAAGTGGACATATAAATCAGTGGACATATAAATCAGTGAAACATCACAAACATGACCTCTGATATCGTCAATGAAGGAAAGAGTATCACTTGTAGAACTGGCCGAACGATAACGGCACGAGATGAGGCCGAGGGGCCTGGCTGAACGATAACGGAAGAGGACCAAGAGTACTACCCTGGATAACTCCGTAATTCACTTGTTCTGTGGTACTATCCACCCCGTCGATGGCCACCACCTTTAGTTATTAAAGCTGTTTTACAGACGGATCTTGTACGATACCTAGAAAACTCTTCTCATTATATCGCACCATCCTTACAGACCTCTACCTTAATGGGTTCGCAATCTCAGAGTACATAATTAATTCATCACGTAAGTTCGGTTTTATGGACATCCACATTATCTCCCGCTCAGGTAAATACTGTTATCTTGGAGGACGGACGCCCGTATGGAAAAGAAATGGCAGGTTTATACCAACCCCAGAACAAATAGATTATCTTGCAGGCGTAAAACAAAAGGTCTTCCTTTCCCCCAAAACTGGCTTCATCATCACGGACGTGTAGCCCCGCCGCTCTCCGACGGAACCTGCTCTAATCGAGGCGAACCTTCATACCTGAGTGATCCGTGATCTGAGCGAACCTTCATATCTGAGTGATGTACAAGTGTAAGGCTGTAGACCGCATCCCACGAAGTTATGTAAATACAAACAAACTGACGAGAGCTCTGGCGGATGCGGTCGTGAAAACCTACTCAGCCCGCCCTCGACCCGGCTCGGTATTCCGTGTCCGATACCGACGCTGACAACATCTCCGACGAGGTGGTGAATTCATATGATACTCGTAGAAAGATCATTCGTCCGGAACTTTTTGTCTCAGTAAGTTCAACAAGTTTTCTTCGCTAACGCTAAATGGATTCTCGTAGCTCCTTCGGGGAGCCCATAATTAATTAATTCCAAACGAAGTAATTATGTGGAAATTACGGGTTTCTAGGGTTGTTGCTTGTTGAAACTAATGTGCACAGGTCTATTAATGAACTGCTGGTTGGTATCGGCAAACATTTTTCTATCCCTCTCGATTTGACCACTGCCTCGCTAAGTACCACCCTGCTCCTTAACTTAGCCTGTATAAAACGCATTTTGGTCCCATTGTTTTAAAATTTAATACAGTTTCCACTGAATTGTTCCTTATGATCATTTCAGTCTGAGCCCTTTACAGCCTACATCCCAAAACGACCATTTTTCATTAACTGTTCCAGTGATACGAATACCGGTCGTCAAGATCGAGCTAGAACTGGATTACACGACTAGGGTTCTACTAGACCAATTTTCATTCTGAGTTCAGAAACACCTGAATTCAAAGGAACAAATGTACCACATTATTCTGTGCATGGCTTATAGGGTTGTTTCTAGGTAATAGGTTATCGAGTAACAGCGACCGTCAGGTAATAGGATGTGGTATTAGGTTATTTTGGTAATATCGTCGCTCCTCTGCCAAAACCGCGAAACTACAAAAATTCGAAAATTGGGCTATGCGTCGAAAATTGGGCTATTTATTTATTTATTTTAGAACGGGCAAGCCCAATTACAATGCAGTGGGCTATAGTGACATTGATCAAGTATCTCCTCCAGAAATTTCATCTCTCTAACCCCACTACAAGGTCCTTATAGTGGAGTTAGAGAGATGAAATTTCTGGAGGAGATACTTGATCAATGTCACTATTTAAAGCGACGCCCAATTTTCGAATTTTAGCAGTTTCGCGGTTTTGGCAGAGGATAGTTTTAAAGTTTCGTGGTTTTGGCAGAGGAGCGACGATATGTTACCGTCGCGACGATTCGGAAAGGTTCTCGAATCGCCGGTAACCTATTACCAAAATAACCTAACACCACAACCTATTACTAGACGGTCGCTGTTAGTTGTCGGATAAATGTATCATAACTGTTATGATCGCACACCTTCAAGCATTCGTTTTCCGTCACCTATTACCTGGTATTACCTGGAATAGTCTCAGCCATCCTATGGCCGGCGACAAAGAGGCGCTCAAAGGCATTTCCCACAACTTCTCAAAACAGTTATTCCAGTAATAGGGTTTTTCTGGTAATATGTTATCTGGTATTAGGTTACTGGACAGTATTATGTCATTTGAAGCGGTCACGTTAAACATTCCCCACCCCTATCCTGTGCACCATTTGATGGTGTTATATAACCGTAATTGCATCATCAACTACTATTTGATTCTACATTAACTATTAATTGAGATCCTATGGTATTAGAGTTGTATCTATACAATGAACAAACTGTCATTTTTTTTTAAAACCAATCTTTGGTCCATTATCAAAATCTCTGAAATTGACAAATACATGTTCTGCTGAAATTTTCTTTGAGTAGTCGAATTGAAGTAACGTTTGTTCCATCAGTTTTTCCTCTTGTAAATAAATTGCTCCTTGTAGTAATTCTCTTTGTTGTACATCCACCATTCAATTTTGACGGTGATTTCATGAAACATGATTCATAAGTGCCACGCCTTGCGTATCTTCCGTAACTAGGTACACCATTTACACGTTGAAATCGTACAATGGATTTTCTTTTTGCGCTAGAAGTTAAAACTTATTCAAGCGAATCGTTAAATCGAACCATCCCATGAGAAGGCCAATGAGCGTCGTGATTTTCACTGCCGTGGCTTTCGTTGCGTAACCAAATTCCTGAACTTCGGTTGGTCCACAATTTGTCCACCTTCTTAGTGAATACATTATGCATATGGAGCGGCCACATCTCTAGAAATGATTGTCAAGGTTAACTAAGATGCCTCGTTTCAACTGGTTTCCAGAATTATCTCCATATTCCGTCGCTTAAGAGAAAACAACAGTTATCTCAGTTTTTACGATTCTTCAGGAGGGCCAAAAAACTAGTCTATACCCCACTCCAAATGGTTTCTGACCCATTTTTCAATTCCCTAGTACACTTTACCGGATGATTAAAAAATATTTGATGTTGCTTTATGAAACATGAGATAGCTGGTGTTGCCTCTTGTTAGCCTCAGCTTACTTTCTTTTTAATACAAAATGATGAATAATATTGTTCGGCATTAGGCTGTATGTAAGCTCGTGTCGCCGACACAAGAGTTACTTTCTGATATTAAAATATTTTCAATTTGAATAGAGTGCACAGTTTAATATAATTATACAAGAGGATCTCTCTTCCTCTCCACCCCCCCCCCCCACCCCCCACAACCTTGTTACTTATAACTTCGCTCTACTTTCCATCAGAAAACTGCAAGCGAGTGTTTGTGCAAACTGGAGATCGAATAACGAGATAAACCTCAAAATATGAATAAGCTACAATATACTTACTGTAAAAAACTAGAATAAAATAATGTTGGACCAATTCATTAACTAAATTACCTCTCAAAACTCACAGATTGACAATTGAAAAATTGGTCGATCCATCATTTCTGTATGGGTATTTCTGCATGCATACATACTGCCGTGGGGCACACCTCTAAAGGTATCACCAAATTATTTTAACAATGGTTAAAATTAATCATTGATTTACCGATCCAGAGATTTTTTTTTTTTTTTTTGTGATATTTATTTATTGCGACTGAAAATATATACATTTCATCTAGCAATATGATCCAGAGATTTGAATCAATTTGCAGAAATGAGTTTCACTAGTGAAATCTACGATTAAATTTCATAAGACGTTGTACGATTATTTACAACCTACGGTCTAAATAATTTTTGGCGTTAAGGATTGTCTAACTTGACGTTATGACGTCTCCAGACAAAAACGAACCCCTTCTGTAAGACCTCTTCCCCATTCGGAGGTTCGTTATTTTCTATTCGGCTGTAGATAAATGTCCAATCATTCCAATTTCTCCATACCATTTACCTTGGTTCCCGAGGTTTTGGTTCGACCACTCTGGAGATAGCCAGGTCTGTGAACGCAGACCGGATACCCCTCTTGTTGGGCATATTGCCTAACCTCTCGAAAACAGGGGAAACTCAGCAAACCATACATTACAACTGTCAGAATCTCACCAACGAGTGAAGTTGTAAGGCCATGTAAGGCGGGCATACTTTGAGCCTTGAAGTGGAATTCGCAGAAATTCAACGATAAAGCTTTGTGATCAATCAATAATGCAATCTTCCCTGACGTGGTCGATCGAGTTTGAAATGGCCAAAATGGAGCCTTCACGCCATCTGAGAATGATTGCAGTCTACCGGTAACCAATTATTAATGAACGCCGATTGTGACCTGAAATTACTGTCACGATTCGGAATGTAATGGATCGCGGGTGGACGGCATTTTGTTGTTTTCAATCGTCTCCGATCTTGATCAGTCCCTACGTCGTGTGTATCGACTTTCATTTTATTTTGTTTTTAAATCTTCTTTGGCGAGTATGGGGCAACTCGTACTACTAAATACACCACTAGTTTGACATTTCATCACAAAGGTTGGAAAATCTAAAGTTTTATTGAGCAGGTGAGACGATCCTCTTCAGGGAAAGAAATGTTTTTAAATTCAATATCTGAGAGCTCTCATACCACCATTTCTAATTTTCTGTGCTGTCAATGACAAGTGTGATACGAAAATGATTTCTCGAACATTTATAACTATGGACGTTATCTTTTCAGATTACACCTGGCATTTGTTGTTATTGAGTGAAAAGGGGATGCAACCAATATTCCTGTATGTATTGAAAATGGCATCACTCCACGTAAGTAGTGTATTATCACATGAATTTCAAAGTTAAGTCTTACTCAGGCTATTTCAGTATTTTTAACAATTGAAGCGGTTTGAGATGTGGTTAACCATAGACAATTAATCTCGGGCCACGCCTGATCCTTCTGCTGTTGGCACACTACGAGTTCCAATTCAAAGTCGTCAGTTCCCCTCTACAGTGAAATTTGCCAATAATTTGTAATGGTTCATTTGCAGCCCTGTCTAATCAATTTATGCATGAGAACACACCGCGATGGGTAAAAGCCAAGTTCAGAATGAGAGATTCAGGCCCCAATGGAGGTATCCAGATCTCCTTGCACAACTTTACGTTCATGCTGCTGCACTGTTTGGCTTATACCTCGCTTTTACATCAGCGAGTCTTCAAACTTCATTATGGTGTGAGTTAACCAAAATTTCATTATCAGGTGAAATAGTTTATAGAAGGTGTTCATAATTTATATTGAATACAATTTAAAATCAAATTTTGATGGATTGGGTTAGAACGTTTACAATGTAGGTACTAATAGAGAGAGTCAGTAGCGATTGAGGGAGTTAGTAGAGATTGAGGGTTTCACAATTATAGGCAGCATTAATTTGTGATAATTTAATTATGGAAATATCAATCAATTTCAATTTACATTATGGATTCATTTTTCAGGTGTATTTATGATATACTCATCTGGATTCGGTATCACTGCAGGAGTACACCGACTGTGGTCTCACAGCTCGTACAAAGCCAAATGGCCTCTAAGGCTCCTTCTTGCATTCCTCTTCACCATAACTGGACAGGTAGTAACGCTCCATTAATTTATGATTTTCTCAAAATCAATATAATTGATTTATTTAGCGAATTTTCGAAGAAAATGAAGCTAATGTTCTTGGTCCAAAATTTTAAAAAATTTACGAAAAGATTTTGTGCAACATTCCGTTTCAGACCCTCATGAATTCACTGCCAGAAGATACCACTTGATATTTATGTATGATTCATTCCAGACTTTTCAAATTTGCACAGAAAATGTGTCCTAGCAATTGAAAGGCTAAATTCGCCACTCTAAGGGGGGTTTTGGAGAGTTTTGGGGGTTGCCGATAAATTGCCCATAAATTCCAAAAATAAATCAGTTTGACATGTGACACCTCATTTTAAAGGGTGTTTTACGCTAAAGACGATGGTTAAGTCACATTGCGATATCTCATCCAGTTCTCAAATTGGAGCAGTTCGAAGATAGAGAAACGTGGTTGTTAGTTCTACACGGTTCATCTGCTCCAATCTGATAACGGAATGAGATATCGCAATTGACAAATCTATAAACTGAGGTGTTACTCGCAAAAAATGGAGACAAAATTTGTTATAAAAACAGTGAAATGGAGAAATTTTACATAAAACCAGTTGAAGGGTGCAGAGGAAAAACCGTCTCGGTCCACTTATTGTAGAGTCTGAGTTGATGATGCCATCTTGTGGCATTCGAAGACTACTATCGACTGATCAGTCGATGTAAAGCTTTGGGCGCTAAAGCAGTCCTAGTTAGTCCTGTTAGAATGGTGACTTTAGAATCGTGGAACTCCCAGTTTCCAGGCGACTTGTACTCGTTCATTTAAATTCAGTTTTTCTCGAAATCACATGTTGGGGACTCAGGCGGTTTTTCCCCTGTACCCTTCTGTTATTTTTTGGACATATCCATGATCTTTTGTTTTTCCCCTAAGGAAAAATTTGTTCAATATGTCAATATGTCGTACTAGTACGACTGCAAAATGCTCTAGTTAGAGCATTTTGCAGTTTACAGTTCGATAAACCCTGTGTTGATTGCGATGCTACTCAGATACTTGATCCCCAGCGCACAGAACACTGTAATATAATATTTTCTAGCGGGACATATACACCTGGGCCCTTGACCACAGAGTTCACCACAAGTATTCCGAGACTGACGCCGACCCTCACAACGCCAGGAGGGGCTTTTGGTTTTCACACGTTGGATGGCTCGTTTTAACCCCTCATCCAAATGTTGTTGTCAAACGCTCTCAAATATTCATGGACGACCTCAGAGCTGACCCCATCGTCATGTGGCAGAAAAGGTAACGCATGGAATTGTTAATGACTCTGTTCATTTTAATATTGGTCGATTAAATCGTAGACAAAGTTGGGAGAAAGCCAGTGGGGAAATGAGGAGTACTTATAGTGAAATATTTTTTATTGAGACCGTTATTATGTAGCTTACTTTGTAAATAATTGTAAAACATTTTTATGTCTTTACTTTGTCACATGGACTCGAAAAGCGTTGCGTAATCGTTGCTAAGCATTTGTGTTGATTTCTCGAAGTTATTTCTAAAGGCATAAAATGTCCCTAAATGACATAAAATATCTATAATGACTCTAGCTTATAGCACTTATAAGATCATTTTGGATGTCAGGGCAGGTCCCTTTAAACATCGTTGCTATTTTCAAATGGTTGCTTTCTTGCACCGCTTTTGGGAGCCAATCAGAGAGCGGTTCACGGAGCCTGTTTAAGTTCTACTCTCTGATTGGCCTGGGAGGTAGATGACGTACATTGCTTCCCTCTTTCCGCTCCAGAAAAATAAGTACTTCCTTAAAAATCTTTGTACTTACCACTGTCTTAATTATTCTGAAAGTGAGTTCTTCTCTAGAAAACAAAAATCACTGTCGTTCCCTGTTGCTCCACTGGTGTTTTTGAGCAGCTTTCGACAAGTTTGTAATACCAGAAAAGCCACTACGCCTAGATGTTTTTTCAGAGGAATTCAAAATGCATGGGAAACAAAAGGTTTTTTGAACCATTGGTTATCCATTGATCCTGATAACTATTAGTATCTATTGTAGTTGTCAACATTAAAATGTAGAGTATACTCATGAGCCTTGAACTTTGAACTTATCTTGATTGAACTTTGTCTTATTCAATGTTTTTTGTTCAAATTCATTTTCAGACTGATTGTTCCGCTGTTCGCCATTTTCTGCATCGCCCTTCCCATCGCTGTACCATGCTACTTTTGGTCGGAATCACTCGTGAACTCGCTTTTCATATCTTTCAACGTGAGGTTTGCAGCAACCCTAAATATCGCCTATTGCGTGAACAGCTTCGCGCATATGTACGGAAATAAACCGTATGACCGGTGAGCTCACTTGAACATTCGGTTTCATATTAGAAGATCATTTAATAATAGTAAAATATTTTGTTGTGTATTTTGGTTTATTGTCTTCGGTAATGAACCATTGGAATCGACCAAAGAAAAAAATGTTTAACCCCCCACTCCCCTCAAAATTTGAGGGTAGGTATACGTTTCAAGATACGTAGTTTTGGCCAGTTACCGTTGTGCTAAAATTGCGAAATTTGGTTTACGGGTTCCGACCAACCCCACAATGATCCTCGAAACTCTCCATAACCCTGGGTCAAGGGGAAGGGGTTCAAAACGAATTTTGGAATTTCGAAAATTTCATACCTATCTCGAAAAATTCAAAGTGAATGGTATAGTTTTTATTTCATATTTAGAGAGAGTTTATTTTTTTAAAAATTTTAAGACCATCCACAGCTTTGTACGACCAGCCGTTCGTTCTCAATGAGGGATCAAAGGTTGAGCCAATGTAATGCCGCTGGCGGAAAGCTGATTCAAACACTTGTTTTGCCCAATCCACGTCTCGAGATACTTTTCGTGTCTACGATATTTAGACAATTTGGTGGTAGGTAGGTACAAGTAGGGTTTTTTGAAACCGCCCGTCCCTGCCACAAGAAGGGGGTTGTAGATTTTACGAATATAATCTATGGGCTCAAATGAAAGGTGTTGGGACAAAAAAATGCTTTTTGAACTCACGTTGTTCATTCGATTTTTGGAATCTACGCATCTTGAAACGTAAACCCTCAAATTTGGAGGAGGTTAATTTTTTTTTCTTGGGCAATTCCAAAAATTCATTATCGGAGGTAATAAACCAAAACGGTCAAAACACCCACGGTAACAGTAACTGTACTCATCCTCGTGTTAAGTGTTAACACCAACTGTTGGTGTTAACGCGTAACATGAGGATGAGTACGGATCTTCGGTAATTCTGGTTAATCTTACGACTAACTCGGAGTGGTGAAAGTTATTTTTTTCGCTGACTCAGATTTAGCGGTAACTCAAACCTTTATATGTAGCATATTACATGTCGGGTGGGAGGGGGGGGTGCACCACCTCTTCACAGTTCCCCCCCATTCTCCATCCCAAACCACCACCCTCCACCCACCAGCCACAAACCACCACTAGTTGTGGACACCCCCGCCCCATCCACCCATCACCGCTAACTGCAGCCCCCCTCCAATCGTTATTCCCCCTCCCTCCACCATTCCCCCCTCCCATTATCATTACCCCGTCCCTTCATCATTCACCCCGCCCTACATCACCCCACCCCCTCCCTTCATCATTCACGCTCTCCTCTTTCTCCGCCACGACCGATGACGACTCTCGATTATGATTTATACGGATATTCGTGGTCCGATTCGACGATGATATACGATATTCGTGGTCCGATTACCTCATGAGGCTCCCAACCGTTTCTACGTCGAATCGTCGAAAATCGAAATGATCTAGCGCTCCTTGAGAAACCAAATTAGTTCTTATCCTTATAAGTGTCCACCGCTGTCAATCCGCGGTCGTTTATGAAACTAAATGTACTTGTCAGTCAGTAGGTTAATCCTCTACTGGGAAAGCCAATATTTCTAGTTAAGTTCTGGACTTCATTAACGGCCGGATTGGAAATTCATTTTAAAACTGGTTAAAAACCGGTCGAAAACTAGTTAAATTCTAGAACTCTGTTATTCCCGAGCTCGTAAACCGCACCTACGAGCTAGAAGGTTGGTTTTTTTGGCCTGAAACCTCAGACCACATCCATTGAGCACCTATGAAAATCCTGTTCTCTATTTGGTTATTAATTAAATACTTGAAATGACTGTAAGTACTCGTAAATTAGTAAGAAAATTGAGGGTTTACTTCCAGTTTGAGATGCGTAAGTGATTTGCCCTTCCAAAATCCAAGATTAATAACACAGGTCTGCGACCAAAAAACTGCATGAGATTTTCTGAGTGTTTCCCATGGATTTTTGCCTGCTGAAACCGAAAAAAATACTCTGAACATTCTATCACGTCTTGTTTTTTAGCAAAACAGATTTTTTTGAATATATCTTGTGGTGTTATTCGGCGTTAAACCTGAATTTGGTGGTTGCTGCCAAGTAGTTTATTTTGTGAATGGCATAGGTCTTTTCACTTTCATATTTAATCTTATCACTCCCAGGAATGATACGAAATCATGGATTGGCAGTAGTGGGAAGGGGGTAGGAGAAGATCGGAGAAGGAGAGTAGTAATAGATGCCCAAAATCATGTCGTAACCAGTGAGTATAGAAATAACTTTCTATTCAAACTGGTCGTAACACGTCGTCAATGTGTTTCCCCGAAAAGTCAGGATCCTTGCTGCATACAACGCACAGGTTCGTACATGTTCTAGAGGATATTAGGAGCGGGGAAAGGGAACGTACAGCTTTTCCAGACCGGTGAAATGAATTGAAATTAAACAAAAACACTCCAAAAACAAGAAGAACGTTTCTTATCCAATCTTGAATTCAGTGTTACACAGCCCTGAATTGCCAGTGCCCCAGCCTTCCTCCAATTTGGATAGTATCATGTATGACTAACATGCTAGCTGACTACTATTGGATGCTACTACTACTACTGTTGGATCAAGAGGGATACAGACAATGCTTGAGAACGAAAACGTGTGCGAAGAAGTATTAAAGAAAAGAAGAAAAGGTTCCACAAGCAAACAGAATTAATTTTTTAAGCAGTTTGTGTTTTTTTAACGTTTTTACATAAAACAAAGTATGGGTTTTTTCTAAGTGTTCCCTCGTGTTTTGCAAGAAAACTGTACGTGATGGACAAAAATGGCGGTCATTTTTAAATTCAGCACACCAAAAAAACGTAAAATTCAGCTATAAGATTCCATGCAGCTGACTTTAAAAAAATTTTTTGCAGACCTGTGTAATTGAAATACTTTGTTGTTATCGAAATCGAATATCGGAAACTCTCTTTTATGTACAGAAATATCAGTCCGACGGAAAACCTTGGCGTGGCAATATCGGCGCTGGGCGAGGGCTGGCATAACTACCACCACGTCTTCCCTTGGGACTACAAAACCTCGGAGTTCGGTCAGAAGTTCAACCCAACGACTCATTTCATCGACCTGATGGCCAAATGGGGTTTGGCCTACGACAGAAAGTCTGTGCCATTCCGCGTCGTAGCGAAAAGAGCAGAGCGGACGGGCGATGGTTCGTGGGGCTTCGGAGACCCTTCAGTGCCACTCGATGAAATTGATGAGTTGTAAAATCTTAAAGTACTTATTTAGGTACACTCAGACGGCCAGTGATTTATCATTAGGTGCAAGTGGGGGTTTTCTTGTATTCATGATAATTTAGCAAAGAACAAAGCGCTGTTCATGCTGGGGGCTTGTAGCATACAACATGAACTGTCTGTATTTCACCAAATTTACTGTCGAAGTGTGAACCAAAAAATTCCAAGATTCTCAGGCATAAAAGTTGAACAAATGCTGCGGTAACTTGTACATGTTTTACCATTGCCCTGCACAGTCCTTATAAGGACTATGTATAAATACATTAATAATTCATATATCCCATTGTCTCAATATGTACCGACTCGTACATTTCAGGTTTATACTCCTATAACTTGACACTTGTGGTACATTTCAGGTTTATACTCCTATAACTTGACACTTGTGGTATATTTGATACCCAGAGGTAATTATACGAAGCCATGTGCAGTGATGGACATGGTTAGGAACATCATAAATTAAGTGTAATTAAGTAGATACCTATTAGGCAATAGAGACATAGGAAATTTAATGCTCTTTCCAACGGTATCCTCAGATTTGAGATTATTTAGGAAAATATAAAACAGATATAGCTGTTTTCGTAACGTAAGGACGAAAACACGAAAAAAATTGTTTGTGGGTGTGGCCTCTTCATGGATCTACAACGTTGTTGCGAAACGCGTCGGAAAGAATAAATAACAACAACAACTTGAAGTGAGCCAAAATTGCTTCAACCCTTAACCCTACAATAACACGAAAAAAATTTTAAAGTGAAAAAACTCGGGTTTTAAGTGGATTAAAAAATATAAGTCATAGGACATTTTTAGTCACAAATTAGTTGTAGAATTCACCCCCAAGTATTGTATGACATGTAATCACATCGAACTTGTGCGGATGAATGAATGAATGAATGAAAACATGCTTTTATTTGAAATAGATAACTTTTACATTTCTTACAAGGAGACATGGTGTAATCGTGGTCTCACAGGACCCTTCGATGAGTTTGCCGGGGTTTTTTTTTTTAATATTTCAATTATAGGTACATACATAATGTTGAAAAATGAATAATATACTTAATATAATAATAATAATAATAATATAAACGTTCAAGATCGGTAACAAAAAGACAAACACTGCGAGTCGATATGAAGTCTTTTTTTTCGAGTTTCACGACGTATTCCCCCCCCCCTCCCGTTGTGGCGAGGCCGGTGCAGTAGTGGCTAGGGGGGTGCAGTTGCGGCGAGGGGTGGAGAGGGAGGGCAGTTGCGGCGAGGGGTGGAGAGGGAGAGCATAAGGGAGACAACTCCCCCCCCTCCACCACTCGCATCTCATCACCTCATCAACCACCCACATCTGCTCGCTTTCTTCCTTCCCACCCTCTTCCACCCACAATTTAAAGTTAAGCAGTTGTGGCGAGGTTGTGGGTGGAGAGCGAGAGACTGTTTGACTGTTTATTTTGTTGACCTGCACAGAAATTAGGGCCATAAGTCCCTCTCTACCACTCTGGCAGGAAACGTGATTACACAAATACAAAGAAACAAACTTTCTTATAACTAAATGCTTGCATACGAGTCTGCAACACATTGGGACATTTTATGTCAATATTAACAAATTACCTCAAGCAATTGATCACAAAACAAGCGGCAGTGTTCACTATACTTATCTATGTATAACATAAAAATATATATAAGTCTGACATAAATACCAAGAACAAATATGCAAGAAATCCGTTATAATTCGAGAGCTTTCGATCGAATGGAGAACGATTTTTGTCCGATGAAAACTACGGAAGTTTCATTTCCCTAGCAACGGCTTGGTTGTAAGTGAAAATTATCCCCCTAAAAACAACTCCGTTGTAAAAACTGGCCCGCCAAAAAACCTCAGCCGCAAAAAGGAATGATATCCATTTTGCCCGCCAGCCACATATATAGGATGCTCGGTGCTTCGCACCTCGCTGTTGAGTGTGCATATAGAAACCTGATCCTCCTACCCCTAACCTCCACCGTCAATGTTTTCCGGTTCCCTGTCTCCTTCCCACTCTTAGTGCCCCTCGGTTTCACCTAATATGTTTCCTCAGTTACACCAGCAAGGAGCTTTACGCTTCTTTCAATGCTGTTGGCGGGAGCTTTTTGCCAGATGAACAAGCCTGAATTGAAGCATTACTATATTATAAGTATAACTGGTGGTCACGAGTAATCTGTGGTGGTACACCTATAATGAATCACACCCTTACCTACCATTAACCCATCACCCAGTTTCTACGCACACTAAAAATCAGAACAAACCAGCTAAGATCACTGCTTAATAACCCCACTACACAAATGCAAAACAAAGTTGCGATATACCTTACTCTCATCCGACCAATATGGACATAATATGGACAAGATATGGACATAAATGGCATATTATGCCCTTCCTATCTGGGGAACCTGTTCAAATTCTAAGTTCCGTCGAATCGAACAGCAACAGAATTCAACACTTCAGCGCAGAATCATCCATACACCACCTTTCGTCAGGAATCAAACCATTTACGACGACTTCAACATCCGTACATCCGAACTCCTCATCAAGTATACCACCTCATTCATTCGCAATAACCAGGACCACCCAAACCCACTTGCTGTTGAAGGATTCTTACCACCGCCATCGAATCCTCGCCTAAGACGTCCACGCTATATGTTTTGTAATTTTGCTGACATGGAATAGTAAATACATTATACAGTAAACTTATCATACCTATATCTCGAACTACTCCTGTTATAGGTTCAAACCATACGAACTGAAATTATGTACACTTATCCTCTGTCATTATGGTGTGTTATATTGTATAACGGTCATGAATAATCTTGTCAAAAAAAAAGTCGTACCTTGTTTCCAAGATACACAATGAGAACCTTTGTAAATTTATAAGCGCAGCTGACCCATCCAAAAGCGTTCAACCTTAATGGAATTCGTATTCAACGGTATGCGGTCACCGGATTAACCGGGATGAATCTATAATTGGTTTCAGATGAGGATTTGTGTGTTAATCGAAATTATAATGTCAATGTGTAATGAGAATGTGAAGTAGCTTCAATACGGATATTCAAGAGACGTGACAGTGCAGTAAGAAGTCTTTAAGAAGCCTTTTCGGAAAACTTCGGTCGTTTTTAATTTGTGTAATTTACGGCATGGGTGTAAAACATGACGTTCAAACACGTATCGAGGAAATGATCGAGCACTAATATCCGAGACAATGGGCCGATCGTTTTTGAGGGCACTTGGGAAACCTCGGACAGCCTTCGTTCATCCTGTCTGCTGTAGTCAACTGACGGAGAGTGGTGGGTACCGCAGGGCCAGTCCGCGTCAGGAACTCAATCCGTTCAGAACCTCCGATAAAGAAGTTGGGTTCGGCTTTTCCACTCGTCCGGCTGCCGATCCCGCTAGATCCACGAAGTAGCCGCTAGCCATGTGAGTTTACAAGGTTTTAATTGACGTTCGTCGAGATAATTACACCGTTTTCGACGAGGAGTTCCCACTCGCGTAATCTCGAACACAACTCAACCCCGTGACATTACCAACCATCGCCAGAACTTGCCTTCAAGACTGCAAGACGAACAATTTCTTGAAACTGCACCTACCACGTTAACACAACCAACATTAACATCATAACATTCTCATTGCTATTTCTTGAAACACACAAGTAAAAACCACGCCATTTCAAAATCCTCAAACTTCGTGACTGTCGTGTACAATTCGGCACTATTTGTCAGTTATTATCTTGTTGGTTTTGACACTCAGTTCTTAGAGATCCGCCCCTTGTCAGTTCGGTACGTATTTTCGTACGTCTCATCCCAGTTATTAGCACCCTTTCGATCACGATACTTGTTTACTCACCGGCAAACATTCCGTTGATTTTCTCAACTCATTTCACATTTCAAGGTTCTTTTAGTTTCATACACAACTCTTTCAATCCCATAGCACAATTCTCACAGAATTAAATTTGTTCTTCTACGTTTTACCTGCAGTACGTGTGATGTACATAATGCAGCGTTGCTATTACTTTACAATTCATGACGACATTGTGAAACGGTCATCAAGCTATAGATAGAATAATAGGCTTAGTTTAGTCACTGCAACCTGTCATTTGAACGCAAACCTTGAAACAATCTTTTCCTCAGATGCAAGACTCACAACAATTAAGTATGGAATATTTGCGCGAAAATTGATGTCTTGTTCAAACTTGCTGTTTCACGATCGTGAACAAGCAGAAATTTAAATGATATGCACAAATTTATTTATTCATTTTTTTTATTTGACTATTTCCAAGAAAAATTCAAATACACCATTATACACATACTATGATGTACATTTTGATGCTCAATAATATCAATAAACATTAGGAAATTACTTCCTTCGAACGGGTAATCCCGCGCACGAAAGAAGGAGCCCCTAAGCCACAACTCTGAGCATCCTTATAAAAGCAAATGACAGAAAATAACATTAAATTTTAGCGATCAATACAGAACATAATCATACCTTTTGGTGTAGAAAAGCTTTTGAAAAAAAATCCTATAAGAACAAATTATCGAAGAACATCTTATGTATCAACCATGTTTCTTCATAATATTATTCAAAGTGCTCCAGATTGAGAACGGAATGAGATATCGCAATTCTGATTTCGCCATCGTGTTCAGCATGAAAACACCTTTAAAATGGAGTGTCACTTGTCAGAATGTTCCATTTTGGGAATTTGTGAGAAATTTCCCCCCCCTAAAACTCCCCAAAACTCCCCTTAGAGTAGCCCGATTCTGCCCATCTACGAACTTAGCTTTTTGATTGCCAAGACAGATTTTTTGTACAAATTTGAACTTTCTATCTCAATTCTATCGAGAGTTATCGTCTGGAGTGACAGATACATGAACATATAAATACTCGTACATATAATAGGTACATCGGCTTTATTAACCCAACTTCAGGGATTGGTAGATGTTTGTTCCTCCTCCCTGTCAGCCCGTCGTTGCTACCTCTGTCAGCCCACTATTCCACAGGCTAAACCTGACGAGTGGACTGACAGGGGTAGAGACTGCGACGAGGAGCAAATATCTACCAATTAACCCTGAAGATAGCTTAATAAAGCCGAAAGCTCGAAGACAGCGTTTCTTCTTGAATTTGGCAGTTGATCACTGATGTGGCATGACACGCTGCTCTACAATGAAGAGGAGTTGATTTCAAGGGTCCTACAGAAGTAATTCTCAAGTTATGACCTAAAATTGCCGAACGACAATATCGACGGTATGAAACATAATGAAATCGATTTTATGAAGAGCTGGAAGTTGAAAAGACGCAAAGGGATGAGGTATTACATTTTAAAATGAGCAAAACGTAATCAATTTCTGAACCAGTAAATATTGCACCCATCGTAGAACACTGCAACAACTCAAAATTCGTACTTTTTGGGAAATCGCGTTCAAAGATTCTCATTACTTTAACTTGGCCGCTTGTTCATTGAACGCTTTAAATTGCTTCCATAAATGCATGAATCGTTGGTTCAAGTACTTGCCTAACCAATCACTGGTGGCATGGAGGCTTTCCCGCCAGGGGGGAGATAGTGAGGAGATTTTCAGGTCGAATTTTGATGATTTTTTGAGTTGTTGCTTTCTTCAACGGTCATTCTCATCAGCCTTGTGAGATGTTTTCTTCTTTCGTGGATACATGACAAGAATATTTTGAGATGTTTTCGTATTACCACATATTATCAACCTAACAATTTCAATTAAAATGTAAAAAAAAATTAAGAAAGCTAACAGAAATTCAACTTTCTTTTTTGGGGTGGAGGGGGGGTATAATCTGTATTATAGAAAGACGAGGGAACTGAGAACTGCATTTTTGAGAGCAAAGTAGCATTTTTAGGACAGTAGTGGCCTTGTTTTTTTAACTTCAACGGACTACGACGGGTGCGATATGTGCGTCTTTACACCGAGCCGTACGTATCTACTCAACCTCTTCAGTGACGAAGAAAATTCCTCCAGTGCATTTCTCATTCAATTCAAATAGTACTGATCAGAAACCGAAGGTGATCGGAATAATTGGGATGTTAGGCATCAATTTATTCACAATGACAACGTAGTTTCGGTGGAGTGGAGTTCAAAGTGTTCCATCCACTTATTTGCATAGGGAATAATTTCGTTCGATTGTACTACGCAGCTATTGCCATTATTGCCATCAGTCCGTGGGAACGAACGAAAAAATAAAACCGGTCGCTGTGAGGAGGAACAAGCTACCGTCTTCATTGGTGAAACTTCTTCATTCTGGGTGAGTTTGGTTTTTAAACGAGGCACTAACTGATTGATTCGGTGAAGGTTTGCGCTCGCAGATGCTCATCCGGTATATTTTGGGTTTTGGGCTAGGGCTGCCATAATATGCCATAAGATATTATCTGTTCCAGGTACATTGGGACAGTTTTAGCTAAAATTGGGACTGATCGGGATGGCCTCAGAAAAAATCGGGACGAAAATCGGGACGAAATGTAATTAATCGAACACGTGTTCGTTTGGTGACGTGTTCGATTAATTACATCTCGATCCCGATACATGTGAGGTTTTTTCCAGTTTTCATCGTCGCCTTACAAAATCGTTTGAATATTCGACTTTTTCAAAAATTGGGACAAGATCGGGACATTTCAAAAATCATGACGGGTCGCCCGGGACACCTCGAAAATTGGGACATGTCCCGATAAATCGGGACGGATGGCAGCCCTAGTTTAGACGAACTTATCGAATAGGTAGAAGTTTTGTTCTATTAAATTTCAGCCTGCATCCTGAAAAACGGCTGTGAATCACTTCCGTTTGATTCTCAGAAAGAAATAGAAATAAGTACAGACAACACCCTTTTTTTTTGTGATACGAATCCAAACTAAGAAAGGCTCTTTTAGAAACTTGACAATCCGGTGCCATTGGCCAAAATGAAATCGGTGTAATTATTACAGGCCGCGTACGTTCACTAATCGTATGGTTGCTTCGTATGAATGTGGTTTCGCTCCCAGACCAGTTCCTAACCACCATTAGAAATGAACGTTGGCGAATGCGGTGAAGCTAAGAACGATCGGACTCGAGCGAAACTGTTGTCGAATATTAATGGAACAGCACCTAACTACCTGATTTGGTACGCCATACAGTCCTTGAATCCATTGGTTCCTACTTAAACATTTAAACATCTAAACACCTTGTACATTTGTACAATTAAACGTTTATTGTTACCAAGTTGAGTTGAAATGCATTGTCCCAAACCCTTTATATCTCACCAAAACCTATAACATAGTTTTGGACTCCAAATTTTTGTTCTTTCCTAAGATTACGTGTAGGCGTGCAGAAAAATAACCAAAATCTATGAGAAATCCTTCGACTTCTTGCTTGAATTCATCAGCTTTAATCTTCGGCATAGAGAAACAAACTCTGCAAATTCTTGACAACGGTTCATCATCTTCTTCGTGCAGATCACCCTTCTGTCTAGATCATTAAATGGTAGATTATGAATCATCATTAATTATTATTATTTACTATAAAGTAGTGTAAAATATTATTAATTATTAATTATTGGGGCGTTTGCTATCAAAACCAGCTGATTCCATTTTTGGAAATTTTACAGGAGAGACAAAAAACTTCTCACGTCCAGAGTTCTAAAGCTAAATTTTTTTTTAAATTCTAATTGTAGGTATAACCGCCTAGAATTCGATTAGTTTTTTATTGCAGGTGCATTACCTTGGGCGTAATTACACTAATTAGGTTAGAATAAGCTGAATTCGATGCAAAAACACGATTTTTCATGCTTTTATCACTTTTTTGTTAAATGATGTCGTGTGATATTGGTTTTCTCCAGTTTACCAGTTAAATTTTGAGTCTTTACGAGTTTTAAATAAAGGACATCCACTTAACTTTTTCAAATGATCTGAAATTTTACAGATGAGACATAAACTTTGGTACAATATGAAAAAGGTCATAAATTGCATTGCCAAATGGAACAGAATGTTTTTTTATTTATTTTTCTCCTCATCAAAGAAAAATAACATTGTAAATAAAATGCAGAAAGCAAGGAGAGAAAGGAAACGTTCCTGGTGGGAGATGGCAAAAGCTTGGAATGAGCTGGATTTGATCCCGAAGGCAAACCTTGTCATCTAGTTTTGGGTTGAAATGAGCTGGATTTGAGCTATATCCCTTCGTCAGGTTATGCAGGACCCTCTAAACTTTCAAAATATGCAAAAAAGTGGATTTCAGGAAAATATGGAATGAGCTAGTTATTACTAATTATTACTCACTTATTAATAATTATTAAGTGCGTGTGATTTAGTTTGACCGTCAGTAAGAATGATGTTGAGGGATGTCGAGGGTCGGTCAAATGAAAATTGATTTATGTGCCAACGTTTCGAAGAATATATTTCTTCATCTTCAGGGCAGTTTATGAAATGGAGTTAGACTCCAACAGGGAAGCTCCTTCCTCCAGATCACAGAAGTAATAACTTGGTAATAACTTAGTTATTACTTCTGTGATCTGGAGGAAGGAGCTTCCCTGTTGGAGTCTAACTCCATTTCATAAACTGCCCTGAAGATGAAGAAATATATTCTTCGAAACGTTGGCACATAAATCAATTTTCATTTGACCGACCCTCGACATCCCTCATTAACATTAATAATTATTATATTAACTCGACATTAATAATAATTATTAATTAACTCGGTTTCTGAAAACCCGTTGATGACTATTGATCTGCTCATACTTTGAGGGCTATACTTTGAGCCCTCATTGTGATCAAACTGCTGGTCATACGAAGCTGATGATGGTCTCAAAAATTCTAAAAAATAAACTCTATTCAAATATGAATTAAAAACTATACCGTTCCATTTGAATTTTTCGAAGGTATCTATGAATTTTTCTAAATTTCAAAATTCGTTTTGAACCCCGTCCCCTAGGGTTATGAAAAGTTTCAGGGATTTTTTTTTTTTTTTTCAGGGACGGATTTTTTAAATTCGATTTTCAGAATCTACTAATTTTCCGAATATCTTGAAACGTAATGCAACAAATTTTGAGGGGTCTTAGAAAATGGTTTTCTTTGGTCGATTCCAACGGTTCATTATCGAAGACAATAAACCAATCTTGGAAGAAGGCAACGAATCGAGGATAATGTTGGTTATCATTAAACTAGGTTTGTCTTTGCACTGACTCGTTGGGTTCTCGGAAGGGGAAGAAGCTCGTTTCTTGATTGACGGTTCGTGTTTAATACCAATGCCCGTTACTATGATTTTATATGAATAGACGAACTCAAACAACAGGGAACTCAGCGGGAGCGTAACGGCTAATGAGTAGGTTCTTTAGCCTTCGCCGGAGGCACCCAACGCAAGTTTTATTCGTGCTTGGCAATAGGCACTAGTTGGACTCCTGATACACATCTCTCAATGCTTGTGTAGATGTGGTGATATCTTTGGACATAAAACGCCATTTTTCGATCGCCGGTCGAATTGGACCACCGCTCACAAATCGAGTTCCTCCAAAACTTTTCAGATCTCGGTAGTTTGATGGAGTCAAGGCTGTAACGGAACCTGAGGCCTCATTACCAATTGATGAATTATTCAATAAGCGTTGGATAAGGCGAATATAGTCCGTCCATCTCAGATTCAAAGGCCTTCTCTTCGCTTCTACGTAACTCCGAGTCTGCAATGCTGAATTGTTCCTTCTTAAAGAAGGACGAGAGCTCCGGTTTAGCGTAAGGATTGAATGTATTAGTAGATCCCGTGGACGTTCAACTTCTGTTACGGAGGAGGGTGTTCAAAATATGAAAAAACCAATTTCTACCGTATTTAGAATGATTAGGTATAATTATAGAAAATGTAAAATGGCCTGTATAAAAAAATGAAAATGAAAAAGGAGCTCCTGAACTATAAGTTTTATCTTACAATGAAGTAAATGGATATCATTCGCGCATACAAATAAAATAAATAAATCTCTGACCGATTTTTATGAATTAAAAGCTGGATGATGAAAATGATGAAGATGGTGAAGAAAATGAAGGTTTCGCAGAAAGATAAAGGGGTTCCCGTGCTGGTTGGTCGTCGTACTGCAAAGTAAAGATTAAATTGTAAGGATATGTACTGGATATGAATTTTACTGCCCATATGACGGTAGAGAGGGAAAACTCTGTGAATGTTGACTTACATCGTTGGTTCCCGATCGGAGGATGGATATTCCTGGATTGGGTCTTCTTGAGGGGATCCACCAGTCGGACGGGAGGGATGAAGTTGTGGTAACAACTAACCTCACCTCTACATCACCAGAAAATAACAACAGAATTGATGATTACCACTGATTCACGTTGTCAATGACTACCCGGTGATGACTAATTAGTTCTTTTGCTTTTCCCATTCCTTCTTCCCGATGCGTTCTTTTGTCTCCCTCTAACTTAGAACAAAAGAACTAATTAGTCATCAGCTGGTAGTCATTGACAACGTGAATCAGTGGTAATCATCAATTATGTTGTTATTTTCTGGTGATGTAGACTCTCCTCTCTCCATTTTTGAAGTTGCCTTGTATTGACTGTAATAAAGTCCGTAGTTGAAATAGGAGTGTCGGTGCCTACTTATCTATACCTAAAGTAGTTAGTAGTGCTATCAATCATTCCCACAAAGTAAACGTACTTTTATATCGCTCTTCCCATTTTCCGCAGTCCACGTGGTACATGATTTAATGGAGGTTGAATGGGCGGCAGATCCAAATGACATTCGCCAGTAGAATGAACAGTACGGGGCGATGAAAATGAAAGGGACATGAAAACCTACTCGGAGAGGGAGATTGGGAGAATTCGGTCAGAGAAATTAAATATAAACAAAGTGTATCACTTGTGGAGCGTAAACAACCTCTTTGATCAGAAGTAAATCAGTACCGTACCACCTAACGTGGTCCAACGCTCTTCTACATAATGTTTCACGGGATACACGGATTTCTAGGGATTCAAAAATAATATATTGTAGCTAAAAGGATGTGGCTTCAATTTTTGAATCCCTAGAAATCCGTGTATCCCATGAAATGCCTGTCCTAGAAATAAGAATCCCCTAGAAATACAGCGAATTTTCGTACGTAGTCAGCTAACGTGACATTAAATACCTACCACTCATTGCAAGCTTAGCCGCGTACTGGTTTCACTCGCTGACAACGAATGATGGATAATGTATTCACCGATTATACTATAAATCAAGGGTAACCCAGGTGGTTATAGACTGGCTAAATACATCGACCCTACAATTACTTCATGAACCCGCTTAATCATAGGAATCGTAACAATAATTTGCTGAAGGTAGGTAATCAATGCAGAGGAAACTTGAAATGTGATCAAACGTCCAACACTTTCAACACTGACAAACCCGACCCACTCGGTTCACACAATTGATTTTGCTCCATTGGATTCACAGTGTCCAGTTAATTCTGCAAATCCTGGTCCAATCCTGTTGGAAATTTCTTCCGTTGCAGCTGTACTTAGTCAAATGCTGTTTCTATTAAATAGAAACAGGAAAATCAAGATGAGTGTCTGTATACGCTCATGTATGGCCTCGTATAAAATTAAGATTTTAATATAATAACGATGAAAATGAAAAATTAGATTAAACCTACGTTTGAATCCTGATCGAGCTGATGATTTTGCAAAAACTGCATTCAAATTGGTTCAACCTTTTGACCGTGAAGACCGCCATTAACCATTATAATTTTTCTCGGCCTTGTTCACAAGTCTGTGTATTATGAGGCTTTGTTCATTTCGGACTACTAAAGATTAAACTGATTTACATTTTCCCATCAATTTCTCATGGAAAATTGTTCCTCACTAAATACGCTCAACGCAAGGAATAATCTTTTGTATAATTTTTCACCAGAGAATGATTTAAAAGAGCGACGTTCTCAAGTACATGGCACAATTACCAGTACTCATGTTGCGCTACGCTTCAACGTAGAAACCAACCAGTATACAAGTTATACTGTGTCGTTGCATAAGACTATTGCAACCGTCTGACACTGACGACCTAGCAACAGCTTTTTTTACCAATTTCATTTGCTCATCAAAAACGGCTCGCACGACCTTCCGACCTCGGCCGTAATAAGTAGGTGCATGCACTTTCCCAAAGATCTGTACAAATCCACGATCAATTCCTATGACGCTATCCAAATGAAATCTTCAAAATATCTTCGTGATACTCACTTCCATAATAATGTGAATGAATTCGGGGTCGATGTGGGTTGAATTACGTTTCGTCCCTCGATAAGAAGAATAATTACTTATTATGTGCAAATTATGTGAAAATAATACATGATTAGCTATAATTCTGTTACACGAGCGTCACAAAATCCGCTGTAGTTTTTTACCTGCTTCTGAGATAACATATATACCGTGGAATACGAATAAGAGGTCATCATGGGAGACTTGCAATACAAAATTTACAGCATCATTAAACTATACCAGTCAGCCCATAACCAGTAGCTACAATGAATACACTCAAGTGTATTCTACTAATATCCTTGTTATGAGTTAATACAATCAGGAGCGTAGCGAGGCTCTGGACATGAAGGTACATCACTCAATTCAATTCCTCCTTCAATTTTGGATGTCAGGGCAGGTCCCTTTAAAAATCGTTGTTTTCAAATGATCTTCAAATGGCTGGTCGTAATCTTTCAGGACTTTTAATAACTCGGGGTAATTCCCTATACTATGAGAAGAGGATGAGGCGTGATGCCCTCTAAGGGGTTTTTTCACAGGAAAAAAATTGCATGGGAAACAAAGGGTTTTTTGAACTACGCCCTGATAACCACTGGTACCTATCTATTGTAGTTCTCAACATTAAAATGTCGAGTGTACTCACGAGCCCTTGAGATCTGGCACCTGTTGAAATTTCGCGAACTAAATGACCGCTGAACAACCCATTGATTCAGCAACTACCCAACAAAAAAAATTATAAAGAAAAAAAAAACAAACGCACTTCCAACGGTTTCAAACCGGTTTGATGGTCTCAGCGAACAAACCTTATCACTTGAAAGCTGCACATGCGCATTGCATCTGGGAAACGCTAGCCGCCTGCGCTAGCGTCTGGAGACATACAAACACGCGTGCTCCAGAATACACACAGACCTTGTACAGAATGCTCACCCGCGTACTTCCCCTTCCTTCCCAGCATGCAAGGGAAAGAGTGTGCAAGCGTGATTTTCGTTTCCCTTACCACTCCCTCCCTGTCTGACGCCTTTAGACGCACAATCTTTCGTGACCGATACGGCTTTCTAGGTCTAAAGGGACCTATACACACACGCTGTAGGATGACGTCATGGGCACCCGCTAGAAACTTGCGGTTCCCCAGAGGCCTCAACTGGTAGGTGGCCTCACTGCAATAAGATATTTGTAATTCTTCTTCTTCTTAGATGACTTGGCTTTGGCCATGCCGGTCATAGTCATTAGATTCGTGATTCAAAGCAACCATCGAAGGTAGGTATCTGTAGGTAACTGTGGCATAATGAGCGGGCGATTCAAATTTTCAATTGAATGTTTTACTGTTGATTAAATATTTTAAATATTTTAATCAACAGTTTCTTACGTCTAAAATAATAGAGGCGTGGACTAAAATAATAGAGGCGTAAAAGATATTCAACCGATTCGTATGATATTTAAGGGCCTAGCGTCAGGGGAAGCGCAGGAAGTAGCGCTTCCCCACAAGAAATGAATAATGTAGGTATAGGTAAGATGAAACAATTTCTTAAAAATAACAAAATATTATTTTTAAGAAATTGTTTCATCATACCTATACCTACATTATTCAATTCTTGTGGGGAAGCGCTGCTTCCTGCGCTTCCCCTGACGCTAAGCCCCTAAATATCATACGAATCGGTTGAATATCTTTTACTTAAGTCCACACCTCTATTATTTTAGACGTAAGAAGCAGACTAGATTACCAACCAAATGTTATGGGCTTATTAATTACTAGCTTCTCTATGAACGATATTGGATTTCTCTCGCAAAACACTTAGGTGAACTCTAAATAGCAAATTATCAATATAATGAGAAGGAAAATCTAACTTACGAGTATATTGATCAATGTAAGAAATGAGCATTGTCAATTCTACTAACATATCTATTGATAAAACTTTGTAGGTACTTAATCACAGTGAAAGTACGGGAATTCTTTTAGTGAACCGAAGAGAATGATGCGCTCTTCTGTTCATATTTTCAAGAAGCCCGTCGTGAGGTTACACGACACTCCAAGTTTGTTTCGTCGTTATAAAAGGAACTTTCTCTCAACTCCAGCCTAATATATCAAGGTGACAAGCTTCTCAAATCATCTTCCACCTCCATGCACACCAGAACCTCTTCACTTTTGGTAGAGTCATCGTCTGTCAATAAGCTAGGAATTGACTTTATGAATAATGTATTTCGCCATTAATGTGGCAGTTTTACACTTCTGGCCGTTGGATTAACCAAGGAAAAGTGTTGTTGGGTTATTAACATAAGATTTTCTTCGAATGATGAGTATTTATCATCAGGTCAAGTATTCAGTAGATATAGCAAGTCGGGGAACTGCTATGTAGTACACTTTCACGTGACAGGTATTTCCCGTATCACAATTGAATGTAAAATAATAGCTGAGGAAGACAGAATCTGTTGTTCAGACAAATCACGTAAATATTACAGGTGAATTACGTAAGGATTCATAGGTGAATATATGAAAAAAGAGTACATAATAGGATTCAGGATTTGTTTAAAAGCTTTTCAAAATGAGGCTCGTTTTCTTTACTGCAATCTGCTAATAACAGTATTATTTGTGACTTCTTGCAGATAATCCGCCAAGATGTCGGGCAGCCCGGAGTCCAAAGCCTACAAGGTTGGAGTCCATTGGATCAAAGTACTTTTCCAAATCCATCTTCACCTGTGCGCAGCGTACGGCCTTTGGCTCGTCTTCACACAAGCCAACTTCGTTACCACCCTATTATGTAAGTCACCAAATAGGGAGAGCTTTAACTATTTAGATTACTTGCAGTTTTCAAACCTTAGCACTGTTATCTGCGTGATGAAGCATCGCTGAATGATATTTGGAAACGTTTGTACCGACACTATGTTGAAATCTCGTAAAAAAGGCTATATTTCATTCCAAAGTTCTGACAGTAGTATGGTAGGCTTAAAAAAGGAGTTGAAATTAGAAAACTCATTGACGATCAGGAAGTTGAAACATTGTGGGTATTCTGGAAAACTTTCACTTAGCTCTCAGTTTTTCAAACAAAACCTCCGTATTTTCATCCGTATGACAATATTTATCCAGCATTACAGTAGGTACACATTTAGTTGATTCAAAAAATGATAAATTGCTAAATTACACTGAAATAGCTCTTGAATCGCAAAAGAATCATTGCACGGTTGGCTATTAGGTATAGTTACGATTCTAATTACTACTTACCTACCTCTACTTCTAGCTTAATAGTTTAATTACTACGTCATAACAACCTGAGCTGTTTTCCAAGGCTATTGGAGCTTCATCGTAATTATCTTTCATATTTCATGGTTTGTTGTGTTCGCATTACAGGTTTCGCGCTCGTATTCCTGGGGATGATTGGGTTGACAATAGGCTGTCACAGGTTATGGGCTCACAGAACTTACGAGGCGGGAATCGTACTGAGAACCGTCTTGGCTGCTTTGTACACTCTCACTTGCCAGGTTAATTATATTTTTATTATTTCGTATTCTTTCGTATTCTCCAAACCGCTACGAGACTGTTGGATTTTTAACCGTAACAGTCTCCATAACAGTCTTTGGAGCGCGACTTAGTACCTTTAAAAGAATTCTTGGTCTTCCCCTGTAATTTCGTGCCTTCTAATGAGACGAGATGGTGATTCTGATCGTTCCAGCCAAACAACACTATCGCAGTACATTTCTCCACATTAGAAGTAACCGCAGTTTGCCCTACTTCTATTCTGTACAAGACAACAAAGATCAAATCAATATTAAATTGTGCCCCGATATTGTCCTTTGACATATTATACATTGTCCTTTCCGCCATAACTCATTCACTGAAATCAAAAGATTGACAAAAAAAGAGCTGGAAATTTATAATAGGGAACGCCAGTGTGTCAGAGAATAATTCTTTGATGGTCAAAAATCGAAAACTGGTGACTCACAAGACATGTAAAACGAGTAATTTCAAACGAGAAAATGTTTGTTTAACTACCAGATCGAATTGAAGAATTGCGAATTTGAACTTTTCCCGCTTAACGTGGTCGTACAGGGTTCTAGTTGATACAGCGGCTGATAGGGGCGGGCCTTAATGCACCGCTTTCAGGAGCCAATCAGAGAGCGGTTTAAGTAGGTACTGCTCTCTGATTGGCCTGGGAAGTAGATGATGTACATTGCTTCCCTCTTCCCGCTCAATACGACTTCAACCCTCTCCAGGAAAATGAGTACTTCCATAAAATGTTTTGTACCACTGTCTTAATTATTCTGAAGGTGATTTCTTCTCAGGAGAAAAAATTAAAAAAATCACTGTCATTCCCTATTAAATTAAAATGGAATTCAATTTCAGAGACGTCCAAAAACTAAGTTTTGTGGTAATTAAATTTGTAGTTAATATTATAAAATCAATTTTCGCCATATTATATCAAAAATGAAGGTATTTAAAGGTATTTGTACACTTGAAACCTATGTCGAATAATAATATCTCACGACGTTTGTGACATACAGGGCTCGGTTTATGACTGGGCAATCACGCACAGAGTTCACCATCAAAACCACGGAACAGCTCTGGACCCGTTCAACTACAAAAAAGGTACTTTCTACTGCCACGTCCTCTCTCACTGCATGGAGAACGATCCTGACATCGACAGGAAAAAGAGGCACGGAGAGACCAGAGATTTGGAAGACGACAACATTGTTTGGTTCCAACACTGGTTAGTATTAGTATTAGCACCTGAATGTGGTTCAATTTATAATATTATGCGATACATTTGCGTTCTACAATAAGAGCGAATTTTCGAATATGTCTTCAATATTGAAGAACCTCTCAAGTATCAACCACGTTGCTTCATCTTCAAAGTGAGAACGGAATAAGATATCGCAATTCTGATTTCACTATCGAATTCAGCGTAAGACCCACCTTTAAAATGAGGTGCCACTTGTCAAACTGTTTCATTTTGGGAATTTGAGGGTACCCCCCCCCCCCCAAAACTCCGAAGCCCCCCTCAACTTATAGATTTTTCAACGATGAACACGATGGTGAAGTCAGAATTGCGATATCGCATTCCGTTATCAGATTAGAGCAGACTAAACCTGAAGAACATTTTCAATTTGCTCCAGTTTCCGGAAGTAAACCCCCCTGTTACGGCCCTAAAAACCACATAAAGCCGGGAATACACTTGCGCCGAGGCAGGCCGCGCACCGCACGCGGCAGCTTCGGCGCGCCGCGATGCTCAAGTGTGTACGGGTCCTCAACACAGCGGCAAACAGGCTCAGTCTGCCGCGTGCGGTGCGCGGCCTGAGCCATCGACTGTCGGTCCATCAAAGTGAGCACGGACCGCGGCAGCCTTGTACGGTGCGAAGTGTGGACGAGCTTGTGTGTCTCGCTGTAATTTGAAAATTCGTATCGCGGCACATCACATCGCGGCACATCACCTCGCGGTCGTTTTTATTACTTCCACAAGCAACTAATACTTGTATAAAAAGTTTGTATTTGTAGTATTTTTATTACTTTCACTACCTACAAACCTGATCCTCCTTCCCCTAATCAACTAATACTAATCACCATCAAGTATTAGTTACTTGTGGAAGTAATAAAAACGTCTCGCAATAGCGCCAAGGGGAGATTTCGAAAGGAGTACGGTGCTTGTGAAGTGGTTAAGCTTTTCATTATACTTAGCTCCTTAATAAGGAAAAGGGCGGGCGGGGAAAGTGGATATCATAACTTTTTCCGGCCTCTGAAGAATGATATTTGCGAGGCGGGTTGATTTTTACACGGAGTGTTTTTTTGTGGGGACATCTTTTTGTTGTTGAAGTGGGTCATGTTATAAAGAAGGTCTATGCAAAATTTCTAGTCGATTGATCGGCTGTAGACTCGTCAAAGTTGCCAAAATTAGCCTAAACTTCAGTTTTTTGTTTCTAAAAGTTTTTTGGGTTGAGATAATGGGTTAAACCTTTCAAAAGGCACTGGCTGATGTTGAAACGAATCTCTGTGCAAAATTTCAAGTCAAGTCAGTATAGATGAAGTATATGAAATTGTGACCTGATTCGAAATAGCGCTAACGGGCTCTCATCACGGTTGCGGTACTTTGAAATGCCTATTGAGCCTCACTGGGGATTTCGGTGGCGTCTTTACGCATTGTGCGTCCTACGCATCGGGTGTGCGCATTTAGGACGGAACGGATGATCTCGTCAAAGACTACGAGTAAAAATTGAAAGGAGAGATCTCAGCCACCCGGAATGAAGGAGAGAAACTGTCATTGTGAAACAACCGAGAAGTGAAGGATTCCTCGTACGATGTAATCGAGTTAGTCAGGTACCCACTTTCGTCTGAGAGCAATCGAGATCGAGACTGCCTTACGCATTCCGGTCGGTAATTAGGCCCATGACTCCTGATACTATTGATTATTTCAATGTAATGACTCTGACTCTGACTTTTGGCCCTTCACGTCTCTCTCTCAGTACACAGCTCTTGAGTCCTGCGTCTTCCAAAACACTGTGCCTTCTGCCGTTGAGTGATTTCGATGTGAATTAAATCAGAAGCGGATCTTACGACGAGTCCTAAATAACATGCAATAAATTATTACCACTTAAAACCACTTTGAATGTCCGCAATCTAACAATTACCCTCGTCAATAAACACTAGCTTGTTAGCTTATAAGATTGTTTCAAGTATTCTGCACTTCTTTCCTCAGGTTCTTCTGGTTCGTTATGCCTATTTGGGGTCTTCTCCTGCCCGTCAACTTGGGCATGACGATGGGTGATTCCCTCATGAACAGCCTCTTCGTTCTTGGTTTCCTGAGGCTTGTTATCCTTCTTCACATGTCCTGGGCCGTCCACAGCGCTTTCCTCATTTGGGGACTGGATCCCAAGGACAGGTAGGTCAACAAAGATTTTCAGTTTGCGGTTACTTTCACCGATTAGTCGACGACCTACCTTCTACTTGCTCTTCTTGAAGGTCCATCGAACTAAAACAAACACCTCGATTCGATATGAAGTCGACTTCTTTCGTTTTTTTCGATGTATTTGAGTTGACAATTGCTCTTCTTGAAGGTCCATTCGAACTAAAACAAACACCTCGATTCGATATGAAGTCGACTTCTTTCGTTTTTTTCGATGTATTTGAGTTGACAATTGCTCTTCTTGAAAGTCCATTCGAACTAAAACAAACACCTCGATTCGATATGAAGTCGACTTCTTTCGTTTTTTTCGATGTATTTGAGTTGACAATTGCTCTTCTTGAAGGTCCATTCGAACTAAAACAAACACCTCGATTCGATATGAAGTCGACTTCTTTCGTTTTTTTCGATGTATTTGAGTTGACAATTGCTCTTCTTGAAGGTCCATTCGAACTAAAACAAACACCTCGATTCGATATGAAGTCGACTTCTTTCGTTTTTTTCGATGTATTTGAGTTGACAATTGCTCTTCTTGAAGGACCATTCGAAGTACAACAAACACCTCGATTCGATATGAAGTCGACTACTTTCGTTTTTTTCGATGTATTTGAGTTGACAATTGCTCTTCTTGAAGGTCCATTCGAACTAAAACAAACACCTCGATTCGATATGAAGTCGACTTCTTTCGTTTTTTTCGATGTATTTGAGTTGACAATTGCTCTTCTTGAAGGTCCATTCGAACTAAAACAAACACCTCGATTCGATATGAAGTCGACTTCTTTCGTTTTTCTCGATGTATTTAAGTTGACAATTGCTCTTCTTGAAGGACCATTCGAACTAAAACAAACACCTCGATTCGATATGAAGTCGACTTCATTCGGTTTTCTCGATGTATTTGAGTTGACAATTGCTCTTCTTGAAGGACCATTCGAACTAAAACAAACACCTCGATTCGATATGAAGTCGACTTCTTTCGTTTTTTTCGATGTATTTGAGTTGACAATTGCTCTTCTTGAAGGTCCATTCGAACTAAAACAAACACCTCGATTCGATATGAAGTCGACTTCATTCGGTTTTCTCGATGTATTTGAGTTGACAATTGCTCTTCTTGAAGGTCCATTCGAACTAAAACAAACACCTCGATTCGATATGAAGTCGACTTCTTTCGTTTTTTTCGATGTATTTGAGTTGACAATTGCTCTTCTTGAAGGTCCATTCGAACTAAAACAAACACCTCGATTCGATATGAAGTCGACTTCTTTCGTTTTTTTCGATGTATTTGAGTTGACAATTGCTCTTCTTGAAGGACCATTCGAACTAAAACAAACACCTCGATTCGATATGAAGTCGACTTCTTTCGTTTTTTTCGATGTATTTGAGTTGACAATTGCTCTTCTTGAAGGTCCATTCGAACTAAAACAAACACCTCGATTCGATATGAAGTCGACTTCATTCGGTTTTCTCGATGTATTTGAGTTGACAATTGCTCTTCTTGAAGGTCCATTCGAACTAAAACAAACACCTCGATTCGATATGAAGTCGACTTCTTTCGTTTTTTTCGATGTATTTGAGTTGACAATTGCTCTTCTTGAAGGACCATTCGAACTAAAACAAACACCTCGATTCGAAATGAAGTCGACTTCTTTCGTTTTTCTCGATGTATTTGAGTTGACAATTGCTCTTCTTGAAGGTCCATTCGAACTAAAACAAACACCTCGATTCGATATGAAGTCGACTTCTTTCGTTTTTTTCGATGTATTTGAGTTGACAATTGCTCTTCTTGAAGGACCATTCGAACTAAAACAAACACCTCGATTCGATATGAAGTCGACTTCTTTCGTTTTTTTCGATGTATTTGAGTTGACAATTGCTCTTCTTGAAGGTCCATTCGAACTAAAACAAACACCTCGATTCGATATGAAGTCGACTTCATTCGTTTTTCTCGATGTATTTAAGTTGACAATTGCTCTTCTTGAAGGACCATTCGAACTAAAACAAACACCTCGATTCGATATGAAGTTGACTTCTTTAGTTTTTTCTGAATGTATTTGAGTTGACAATTGCTCTTCTTGAAGGACCATTCGAAGTACAACAAACACCTCGATTCGATATGAAGTCGACTTCTTTCGTTTTTTTCGATGTATTTGAGTTGACAATTGCTCTTCTTGAAGGTCCATTCGAACTAAAACAAACACCTCGATTCGATATGAAGTCGACTTCTTTCGTTTTTTTCGATGTATTTGAGTTGACAATTGCTCTTCTTGAAGGTCCATCGAACTAAAACAAACACCTCGATTCGATATGAAGTCGACTTCTTTCGTTTTTTTCGATGTATTTGAGTTGACAATTGCTCTTCTTGAAGGACCATTCGAAGTACAACAAACACCTCGATTCGATATGAAGTCGACTACTTTCGTTTTTTTCGATGTATTTGAGTTGACAATTGCTCTTCTTGAAAGTCCATTCGAACTAAAACAAACACCTCGATTCGATATGAAGTCGACTTCTTTCGTTTTTTTCGATGTATTTGAGTTGACAATTGCTCTTCTTGAAGGTCCATTCGAACTAAAACAAACACCTCGATTCGATATGAAGTCGACTTCTTTCGTTTTTTTCGATGTATTTGAGTTGACAATTGCTCTTCTTGAAGGTCCATTCGAACTAAAACAAACACCTCGATTCGATATGAAGTCGACTTCTTTCGTTTTTTTCGATGTATTTGAGTTGACAATTGCTCTTCTTGAAGGACCATTCGAAGTACAACAAACACCTCGATTCGATATGAAGTCGACTACTTTCGTTTTTTTCGATGTATTTGAGTTGACAATTGCTCTTCTTGAAGGTCCATTCGAACTAAAACAAACACCTCGATTCGATATGAAGTCGACTTCTTTCGTTTTTTTCGATGTATTTGAGTTGACAATTGCTCTTCTTGAAGGTCCATTCGAACTAAAACAAACACCTCGATTCGATATGAAGTCGACTTCTTTCGTTTTTCTCGATGTATTTAAGTTGACAATTGCTCTTCTTGAAGGACCATTCGAACTAAAACAAACACCTCGATTCGATATGAAGTCGACTTCATTCGGTTTTCTCGATGTATTTGAGTTGACAATTGCTCTTCTTGAAGGACCATTCGAACTAAAACAAACACCTCGATTCGATATGAAGTCGACTTCTTTCGTTTTTTTCGATGTATTTGAGTTGACAATTGCTCTTCTTGAAGGTCCATTCGAACTAAAACAAACACCTCGATTCGATATGAAGTCGACTTCATTCGGTTTTCTCGATGTATTTGAGTTGACAATTGCTCTTCTTGAAGGTCCATTCGAACTAAAACAAACACCTCGATTCGATATGAAGTCGACTTCTTTCGTTTTTTTCGATGTATTTGAGTTGACAATTGCTCTTCTTGAAGGTCCATTCGAACTAAAACAAACACCTCGATTCGATATGAAGTCGACTTCTTTCGTTTTTTTCGATGTATTTGAGTTGACAATTGCTCTTCTTGAAGGACCATTCGAACTAAAACAAACACCTCGATTCGATATGAAGTCGACTTCTTTCGTTTTTTTCGATGTATTTGAGTTGACAATTGCTCTTCTTGAAGGTCCATTCGAACTAAAACAAACACCTCGATTCGATATGAAGTCGACTTCATTCGGTTTTCTCGATGTATTTGAGTTGACAATTGCTCTTCTTGAAGGTCCATTCGAACTAAAACAAACACCTCGATTCGATATGAAGTCGACTTCTTTCGTTTTTTTCGATGTATTTGAGTTGACAATTGCTCTTCTTGAAGGACCATTCGAACTAAAACAAACACCTCGATTCGAAATGAAGTCGACTTCTTTCGTTTTTCTCGATGTATTTGAGTTGACAATTGCTCTTCTTGAAGGTCCATTCGAACTAAAACAAACACCTCGATTCGATATGAAGTCGACTTCTTTCGTTTTTTTCGATGTATTTGAGTTGACAATTGCTCTTCTTGAAGGACCATTCGAACTAAAACAAACACCTCGATTCGATATGAAGTCGACTTCTTTCGTTTTTTTCGATGTATTTGAGTTGACAATTGCTCTTCTTGAAGGTCCATTCGAACTAAAACAAACACCTCGATTCGATATGAAGTCGACTTCATTCGTTTTTCTCGATGTATTTAAGTTGACAATTGCTCTTCTTGAAGGACCATTCGAACTAAAACAAACACCTCGATTCGATATGAAGTTGACTTCTTTAGTTTTTTCTGAATGTATTTGAGTTGACAATTGCTCTTCTTGAAGGACCATTCGAAGTACAACAAACACCTCGATTCGATATGAAGTCGACTTCTTTCGTTTTTTTCGATGTATTTGAGTTGACAATTGCTCTTCTTGAAGGTCCATTCGAACTAAAACAAACACCTCGATTCGATATGAAGTCGACTTCTTTCGTTTTTTTCGATGTATTTGAGTTGACAATTGCTCTTCTTGAAGGACCATTCGAAGTACAACAAACACCTCGATTCGATATGAAGTCGACTTCATTCGGTTTTCTCGATGTATTTGAGTTGACAATTACTCTTCTTTCCGAATTTCAAAATTTTCATCCAATTATGGCTTTAGGCTACAGACCTTAAATAATATAAATACAGCGCTCAACAATATTCCATACAATTATAATTATAATTACAATGGCAGTTATAATTACGAATCGTGAAAATGTCCATATAATATATGCAGCATTGTCATATTATAATTTCACAATTGTATTCAATAATATTGTTTTCTACTCAAAAATGTGAATTTTGTATTAATATATCGATCATAGAACGGATAATATTGATGTTTTTCAATGTCGACGATATCACTGGTCCTAACTAGCTGATACCTTTTCTAGCTGATAACTAGCTGAGGCCTTTTCTGTGATTCTTGATTCAATAGATGTAGTTAATTGACTGTATTTGACCATAATTTCGATTTTCATAGAAAATCCGGAGAAACGTGGTTGGTGTTCTTCATCACCAAAAGCCTGTGGCCCCAGTACCACTACCTACTTCCCTGGGACTACAAAAGCGGTGAATTCGGCACTTACGATTCGGGCGTTTGCACGACCGTCTTCAAAATCCTCGCCGTCCTCGGTCTCATCAAAAATCCAACGACCATCTCCAGCGGCGGAGTCAAAAAAGCGTTGGCGGCAGCGGTGGAATCGGGCAAACCCCTTCAAGAGTGTCTCAACGCCCACAAAGCGACCGTTAGAGACGTCATCGAAGAAACACTTCACGAATATAAATAATAATAAAAAAATACCCTACGTAGACCTACGGCACCTGTGCCAAGATTTGTATACGACGCCGCTAATAGGAACTAATTCAGCAGAACGGATCCAATTCTTCATCACGCCAAAACATGGCACGTACCAACTATTTTTTGATGAAGTTTGAGTGATCCAAAAAAACTATTGGGACATCTTTCCAACTTACAATTCTGGAGTTAAACTCACCCTTAACTATTGCCTTTTCGGGACAATAGAAGATCTTATTATTTCATGCAATAATCGATGTCGTATGAATTTGTATCATAGACGGTTTCGTTTAACGATTATATCAAATAAGTTTGTAAGTACCGAAAGACCTCAAGAATTCATCTCACGTCATAATTATGTAGATTTACCTGTATATAATTTCTTGGATACCATACCCTTATCTGAACCTAAATTCATTACATCAGATTCATAAGTATGTACAGTTTTAATAATCGATGTGATTCACCTTGAACGTAATGTACAACTCTTAAAAACCCCACTGATTACAATCGATAGATATTGTAAAGTCAGATAGTATACATGGTCAGATAGTATACATCCGTCTTTATCGAAATTTTCAATAGACTGAGTGCGATGGATCAGTTGAACCATTTTTCTACCAAATCGTACCGGTATAATTTAAGGAACATGAACGTGGGCATTATTAAATACGTTTGTTTGCCGATTGTATAATACCTATGTACTGAGAAAAACACGAAGGACGTTTTTTTTAAATGTGTAGTTATTTATGTACCTTTTACATCTTCAAGAATAAGAGACTTCAGAGTAGTGTCACTACTGCGATTATAAATAAATATTAATATACTTATATAACTAAATTTAGAGAAGATTTTCGTGTTCCTTGGGTATTTTCGAAAAATTTCACTGCAGTTAGGTATTCGTTTCACGTGAAATGGAGTCGAACCATGCCGATTTTGAATTTGGTGTCTGTCTGTCCTTCAATCACGCAAAAACGGCTCAATGGATCGAACTCATTTACCGTATTGAGATGTTTCTGTTATCGTGGAAGGACATAGGGGGGTTCACTTCCGGATCCGATGCATAGGGGTGGGGGTTTATAGGGAAGCCGAACTATACAAATCTGAAATTCTTCCTTCCCGTGAGACAGATGAATATTATTTTCGGTATTTAAAGAAATATTAACGAATAAAACATATTGAAAAGCCTCAATAAGTAAGAGGTATAATCCGTAAAGCGACAGGTAAGAGTGGCAGATGGATCCATCCCGAGTTCTGGCCGTCCGGGACAGGTAACAGAGGTAGATGGACACACCCCGAGTTCTGTCCGTCAGGTAGTTATAGAGAAGAGAAGACAAGAATGCACCAAGTCCAAACTCATTCTATTCAGATCTTAATACCGTCACAAGGTCCCATGTATAGGTAGATATTCGTTAGTCATAACATACGATAAAGATAATACCTACTGTAGTTTCATCATATTCTTCCGGACGTAGAAGGATCTTTTTTTCTTTTTTTTAAATTTTTTAGTGGCTTTTATTTATTTACAGGCGTTACAAATTAGGTGGAATAGACAAATAAAATAATACGTCATAGAAAAAAAAAGAAAAAAAAAACAGAATAAATTAATCACAAATGTACTTTAATGTCTTTTAAAAACTCAAAAATCAGTCTGTTCACTTCCATTTTCGAAGACGCCAGTAGAGTGTCGAGGTTGAACGGATTTACCACATGCTTGCTCAGTTTTTTCAGTACCTACTCGTACTTCATTCCTGGCAGTCGAGTGGTTGGCACACTCAAGTATCACATGCTCGCTTGTTTCTTCTTCTACTCCGCAGAACCTGCAGTGCGGCGCTTGGACTACTGCTATTCTGTGGAGATGCGCGTTCAAACAAGTGTGACCACTTCTCAGTCTCACTATGGTCTTATAAAATGCTCGGTGTGGAGAATCATTCGTAGATAAGAACCATGGGATCCTGTTATTCAAAGGGAAAAGGGATTTATACAGGTTCCCTGACCAGTAGTTCACGAATTCGTCTCTCCATTTATTGAAAAGTCTTGTGGCCAGAAGTCGTTTTATGTCGGTGTGTGGGAAATAGGGTGTGGGTTGAGGATGAGGAAGTGTTGCGGCTTGTTGTGTGGGTTGAGGCGGTCCGCCTCGTCGTTGCCTGCTACTCTACTATGGCTCCGAACCCAACAAAAGAGTACTTGGATGGACGGCTTCGGGTCATACAAAATCTGGAGGATGGAGGCTTCAATATGGGAGAGCTTGGATGAGAGGGGCAGATTGGAAAGTTTGGTAATCATACTTTTTGAGTCGCTCATAATTACCACAATATTTGATCGAAGCATCGATGGTTCAGTCGGTATGTGTTCGAGGGCCTTCAATATTGCGTGGGTCTCTGCGGTGTAGATGGAAGCATGGTTCCATAGACGGTAACGCTGGGTGATGGCGCGTGAAGGAATGGTGAAAGCGCAGCCCACTCCATCTTGGTGGACAGAACCATCTGTATACATTATTATGCTGTTTTTCCAACGATCAGTTATGTAGACATCTACGGGTGTATTTGATAATGGTGAAGTGTTGTATAGTGATTGAGGTAATGAAGTGTTCATAAGAGCTCAGGTCGGTGAAACTGCTGCTAAGGAGTGGTGCACCATCATGATGGCTTTTTCAGCCAATAGCGTCAGACTACATTATCTATGGCAAGAGTTCGGATTCCATCAGGGTCTTTACTGTGTATTTTTGCTACATAACGATCGGAAAGTAGTTTTCTACGTAGACGTAGGGGCGGCTCTCTGGCCTCAGCCAAAAGTACGTTATCGGAGTTGAACGCATAGCCCCAAGAGCGACTCTCAAACCTGAGTAGTGCACTTTGTCCAGTTTGCCCAGCCAAGAATTTGCTGCTGTTCCATAAAACTGACACCCATACTCCAAAATACTTCGGACTGTCGATCGGAAGTACCTACCGTTTTCGTAGGGGGCTATTCTTTCAATTTCACGTTCATTGGAGAAGAAAAAATAACTGGTTTTATGTAAAATGTACTTATCCAATGAGGTTTTAAAAATCTCTTGACAGACTGTTTCATTTTGGGAATTTATGGGTAATTCACCCCTCCTCCCCCCTAAAACTCCCCAAACCCCCCTCAGCATATAGATTTTTCAACGCTAAACGTTATCAGATTGGAGCAGACTAAACACGAACACAACTTTTCTTCATCTTCAAAGTGCTCCAGTTTTAGAATAGAATAAGATATCTGAATTCTGATTTCACCATCGTGTTCAGCAGAAAAAAAGCCTTAAAACGAGCGGTCACTTGTCAGAATGTTTCAGTTTGGGAATTTATGGGTATTTCACCCCCCCCCCCCCCCCCACCCACCCAGTGGATCGATTCTGCCCAACTTCGAACTCAGCCTTTCGATTGTCAGGATGTGATGTTTCTATTCAAAATGGCTCATATCCACGGGTTTTCATCAAACGGGCTTAAATCCAAATTGGGAATGGTCGTTTCACTCCCAAAATGTGAGGTAGATGTTTGAAAATGTATGGTCTTATTAACATTGCTATGTAGAAACTATAAGGAAAATTTGGGAACCTGGAGAAACTTGCATCGTGTCATACATTGTTTTTTCAGTTTCCCAAAGAATGTTCGATGTGGACATAAGCCCGTTTGAAAGAAAGTAGGGTTGGAAAGATCGAAGTCGAAATTTCGATTGTATCGAAAAATGGGGTTCGACTTTTTGGATAATCGATATCGAAATGAGCGTTCGAATATTTCGATCTTTTCGAAATTAATCGTCGATTTTCCATCGTACCGGGAAGGTAGCAGTTTTCTTGAAAAAATGGCCCAAACCCTCAAGATAAAGCAACGAAAGTCGTTTAGTAACTGAGGAAGCGCTCCCCTCGACCTAAGCCTCGACTCTCGACTCTTCTACTGGCTCGCCTTCCCGTCCGCTCGCTTCCCGGCTACCCGGCCAAACCCCTACCCATGATGTTAATTTTTATTTACATGTTCATAATTCATGTTAATTTCTTGACAAATTATTTTTACATGCCTTTTGTTAGGGCAATGTTTGTATAACTTAAGTTAATGTTTATTTTTATTCAATGTTCCTGCTTCTAGTTAATTTCTTGTGAAATATTTTTTTACATGCCTCTTGAAAGGCAGTGTGTTTGTATAACTTATTTGTTATACTTAAATGTTTCTCTTTACTTCTAAAGTTTAACATATCTTCTTACTTATGTTCCTTTTTTACTTTTATAGTATGACTTTGTTCCTCGTCGCGTGAAATACAGAACTTTCTCGTGAGGTAAATTGTGTATTTTATTTATTGAATCAATTATCAGTTATGGTCAAAAGATTTAAGGCATTTTTTTAGAAAAAAGTTCGATTTTCGATTATAATCGATGGAAATCGAAAGATTTCGACGATTTTCGACATGGCATCGAAATACGAGCAATCGAAAAGTCGATTATTCGAAAATCGACTTTTGGCTTCGATTGCCCAACCCTAAAAGAAAGCTCCTCTAAATTGAATTGATTGATACCTGTGATATAAATGTCACTGTAGTGTCATCACATACCTCCTTCAGTTTGAAAGTCCTGAAAATTGCTGAAAAAAATTGTTCGATGACATTTGAAACGGCGCGGGAACAGATCCCAGGCGCCTATTCCTTCTCCGTTTAACATATCACGTTCTTATCACCATTTCTTCTGTTATCAAAACTGCCACTTCCTTCAGTTCTCGCTATCGTATTTGTATTGGCTTCGCGCTTCCGCTTGGCGCTTTGTCCGTACGTAGTATAGTAGGGTTTTCTGTGTTCCCTAAATTAGGGACCCTAATTGTAATTGTTTTTACTCTTGTCTGGAAGTAAGTTCCTGTTTTTCGCAATTCACTGACTTTTAAGTAAGTACCAGGTCCTATTTATTGGAATCGTCAATCAACGTAGATATTTCGTATACGTACCGTCCTCTAATCAATGTAACACTCCTGAATTTTACGGGGCTTCTTTTAAGCCACAGATTATTACAATTCTTGTTATAGCAAAATTTACAGAAGGTTAAAATTTACAATTGAATTCTCCATTGGACCTACCGCCATCCGTTTTTTCCAATGCTTGCTTTTTATCACTTGCCAGGCTTCTACAGTTGCCAATGCCAGTAATGGAGGGCACTTTTCGGCCAGTGATTGTTGAGCATCAACCGATGACTTCACCCTGTGGCAACTTTACAGTCTGAAGATCCTTCTGTCATCTGCTCAGCGGCACAAGTTGGTCAGTTATGGGCCCTGAACAATTCCAAGTGGGCGCGAAATGGGTGAGTCCTCAACCGACATAATATTATTATGATCATCATATAATTATACAACTTAGTTTTTCTTAAGGCCCGTTTACAGTCATGCAAATCGTACGTCTTGCCGGATGGATTTGAGATCGGAGCTCGGATCGAAGAACTGAAGAAAGAAACATAAATATCGTCCGATCTCGACCCAATTCGCCACTGCCTGTTCTCCGGACCGGAGCGTTTTCTTCCAAAAGTCAGTCGTGTCCTCTCAAAGTTGTTTATTGAAATCTATGAAAGTTTGTGGCAGGTAAATAATGAAACGTACTCTGGCGGCAAGAAAAAGAAAAGGTATGAGGGAAAAAATAAAATAAACCCTACCTCCACAATAAAATTATTTATTAAGAAAAAGCTAAGAAAACATTCACTGTCAAAACTCGAGTCTGGATTGGAACGGAAAATGGAAGTGAAATTGGTACTGTGCAAACACTCGACAAAACGTACGATTTGCATGAGCATGTAAAAGCCTCATATAAATTGCATATATTGCATATTTCGGCTTTCGAGTGTAAAACCTCGTATTTAGACGTTTTGAAGGTATTTGAATTCATTAGTGTCTCTTAAATTTGAATTCAAATGTCATATTTTTGCTTATTTTGGTTGCTTACGCATATTGTACATTTTCAACATATATTTTCCGGGCTATTTTTGAAGATGAGATGTTTTCGGTCCAAACTTTTTGAAACTCGAATTTCCGAAAGGTTTTAATACCGAAATCCGTTTCAAACCATCCTGAACACACTGCCAAAAGACACCAAAAATTATATGTGGGTCATTCCAAAAAGTTGCGCCTTTTTTTCTCTATATTTTAATTTTCCCTTTTATCGTTTTCCAATTTTTTTCTTATTTCTCGTGATACTACTAATGCACACTATACTCAGCAGCGCAGGAAATGCAATTGCAGCTGCTCTGTAGGACTTTGATGATTACGAATTGCCAGAAGAATGACTAACCATACAGGTGAATGAGAGCAAAGCACACTACTCCATTGCACTTGATCAGGTTTTTTATTCATAAATAATCAATATCAAACTTGATGAGTTTATTATATGCACATTTTTAATCTAGAACATCAAGTGCCAAAACAAAATATGGTACTGCTTGTTATAATTTTAAAAAAATTAATAATAATATGAAATCCATTATAATTTGTTATGAACTCATAGTGTACTTAATAAAAAAGTAGGCTGTATAAAATTAAAGAGAAAAAATTGATAAAATTAAAAAAGTGACAGGAGAATGAGTACTAGGATAATGAGGTTTTCAGAAGAATGGAATCCTTTATTTTTAAAATTTGGGAACATATACGTGAATGTTTGCTATAGACACTTCTGAGTGCCAATATATTACACAGACAATACGTGATGGTGAATAATTTTAATTAATTTGAATTTGAATCCCGCTGAATAAAAAAAGTCATTATGCCCAAAAAAGTCACTTAGGCCTTGTTATTATGTACTATTTGAGGTATGTAGGTCTTGTTGCCACTTCACCCTCGATATCCCAATTCTGACTTTATCGTCGTGTTCAGCGTTGAAAACTCCATAAACTGATGTGTTACTCGGCAAAAAAAGGAGACAAAATTTGTTATAAAACCAGTAAAATGGAAACGTTTTACATAAAACCAGTCATTTCTTCCAAAATTCGCACTTATAGCCATGCTGCATAACTGTGGATTTTAATTTATATTAAAAACAAGTATTTGAATCTCCAAACAAATCGAGAATACAATTCTTAATTTTCATGTTGTTTTTCAAATTTGATTAGAAACACGTTAGTGAATCTCAGCTTTTTTCGTTCATGTGCAAATAAAAACTGTAACGCTGATTAAAAACCAGATTTTCGTTTATGTAGCTATGTAATCTGTCCATTGAAGACATATTTTGTTTAGGTTTGCATCGGGGCTGCTGGAATAGCATTCATCGTCGCATATCACAAATGGTACACCACCCGGCACATGGTATAGCGCCTATCCAACATTTTCAATTGTCCTAACATGCACTTTGTTCGTTTAGTTGTCGTTTTAAGCGTCATATAATCTTCTCCGTTGTTTTCCAGTGTGGTTTTTACGATCGTGAAAGAGTGATGCACGCCTATGATATTCTGGAGAACTATGGATTGGATTATGGAAGCAGTCTAGCTGATAGCTATTTTCATGGATACCTGGAAATCATACTCCCTTCGGGTCTTTCCAACAAAGGTGAGTAACTTTCTTTCATTGCTTATTGTCACCACATGTGGACAACCTTTTGATCACAAAGCGGCCCATGGTAGTGAGCGAATGATTTGAAACATTTTCACGGTGTCAATATGTGCACAATATGACAATTCGTCGCTTAAGAAGCAACAAAGCCTAACCCACGATGTGGACAAAATGGAGCTAAGACACTCGCCTGCAGGCCGGCTGACAGTATGTAGCGGGCTATTTGTTGCGCCAGGAACAATTTTTCAAATATCGACTATTATTTGTTATCATGCGAGGGTTAGTAGTACCGAATCGACCGCTCCTGTGGTGTTTTGTCGGATGTTTTACGCTTAATGCTTTACATTACGAGGGTCTCACTGCAACATCGCACATCGTCACTTTTGGCCAAAATGAGTTATGCATACCATTCGAAGCGTCTGGTCGCTAATCGCCTAATATTATACCACCCAGGTACTTTTCGTCATACCACCCAGGCTGTGGTTCCCATACCTCTGTCCCGTACCACCAGCCGACACATTTATTTCAGCTTACCATACCTCCTTAGAATATTACCCCCTGCTTTGTTCGATCCCAAACAATCGATTAGATCAATTTATTTAAAAAAAAGTGTTTAGCTGGATTATTACTAGCGGGTATGAGTCGTGTGAAACATTATTTGCCAGCATATATGTACCTTAGTCCTCCTCCCGCCGTCTTGTCGCTAATTGCCAATTATTAGGCTTCTATTACTTGTTACCTTACTTACCTTACCTTACTTTGTTCCATTTCTTTCTGTGCGATGCTCCCCCACCCAGCACGGAACCTAGTTCTATGTAATGGGGTAGTTCCACTACAACAAAGTTTCCATTGTTTTTGCAAGACACTATAATTTGTGATCCCTTCCCCCGGCAGATCGATCTAACTAAGTATAAGTTAGGTACCTAAGTTAGGGTTCTCGCGATTTATTTTACTGAATATCTCAGTAAACATAGTCATTGGCAGATAGTTTTTTGGTCCAGCTGAGAAGTCGCCCGAATGACGATGTGGGAAGTTGCCGAGAGACCCTCGATTAATTATTATTAATTTCATTAATGAGCTAGATAATGTCCATTTTAATGAAAACCTCCTGGTCGTTTTTATAAGTTAGAAATATTAAGTAATTCACAGACCTTAACTGTACAATAAATTATTTGTTTGAAAACTATATGTGATAAAAATGGCCACTTTGTATGTATCATTAGATCTGAGTTCGTTTGATCTTCAATATTTTACCTAGAATTTGTTCTATTGTTCTATTTTATTCAACCAGTTGAATAAATCAAGATGTAAACGTGCACTGCTTTCATCATGACAAGTGCCATTTTCTCACAACGAAAAAGTCCCGAATTTGGGTTATGTTTTTGAAAGCGCTTGCAATTTTGGACGATTTGAGGGCGTGCGATTTTGTGCGACTTTTGCGCCGTCTGGTGGCGACTTTCGATAGTACGGGTCTGGCAACACTGACTACTGTGCCTGTTAAGGTCGCTTCAATATTGTTATGTTGGGAACAACATAATGTTATATAATACTATACATTCTATTCGTTCCAACTGATTCTACATCCTTACATTAAATTAAATTTCTAATTCAAGTACATAACACCTAGTGCCCCACTATTGAACTTTGCTTACTCTCATTTAAGGCAACTATTAGATTACCTTCATATTTAGACTTATTTGAACACATATATTTACATCAATGTATTTCTATGTATATTTTAGGTTTCGTTGGAAGAGTGGAAAATTATAAGAAAGAACAGAAGTTGGAACGAGAAGTCTTCCCAACCAAACTTTTTATCATCGTTCACAAAAATGGATTTTCGCCAGACACCTACGAAGAAATGCACCCACGACGATTTTGGTGTAGAAATGTTAGAAGTACTAAATTTAGCAAGTAGTCGAGAATTTGTTAACGTCTTGTGCACTTTCTCTTTGGCTTATTGGCCGTTTTTTTATTTGGAGGGTTGTAGGAGGTTCAGTGAGAAGAAAGAAGGAACGTTGTCTCCGAGCTTTCGGCTTTATTAAGCCATCTTCAGGGTTAATTGGTAGATATTTTCTCCTCGTCACAGTCTCTACCTCTGTCAGTCCACTCGTCAGGTTTAGAGTCTAAAGCTCGGAGACATTCCTTCTTTTCTCTCACTGAACCTCCTACAACCCTCCTAGTAGATAATGTAAATCTATAATAGTAATTCTCCTCACATCAGTAGTGATCTCTAACACAAAACACAGCATCTTTCAAGGTATTGCAACTCCAAAAACGAATATATTAAGAACACTGCACACTTCTAACTGGCTTTTAAATTGACTTTTATTAACTTCTGGTAGTGCTACTTTCATAATGTCGGTTTAGATAAGATAAGATAAGATTTTGGGAGGCTTGCTACAAGTATAGGACGTCGACCTAATTAGATCTATTTTGCCCTCCCTGTAATTAGAACTCCTCTATGAGCTCCAGTTGTTTTACCAACTTCCAGAGGTCATTAAGATACCTCATGTACTATTCTGGGTCTGGTTTTTCGTTGCCTAGGCACAGAAACCGGGACCCAGCTAGTCCTTCGCAATGGCATAGGTCGTGTTCTGTCGTCTCTTCTTCCACGAGGCAGATCCGGCACTCGCTGTCCTCGGCCACCCCGATCCTGCAGAGATGTTTTCGGAGTCGGCCTACCGTTATCCACAGCCTGATGCGGCTGAGATTGAGTAGGTCTGCCGTAGTTGCATGCGGGGGTACACCTATGAATGAATTTCTTCGCATCCCTCTGGCCTTTGGACCTATCCACGAGGCTTGAGTTTCTAACCGCAACCACTCTTTTGTGGTGCTTTCTCTTAGGCTTCCACAGTAGGGCTCAGGTCCGATGATGGCGGTCTCCGACCCTTTTCTGGCCGCCTCATCGTTTCCCTGTTGCCCTGAATGCCCCTTCACCCATGCCAAGGTGACTTTGTTCCTGTCTAAACCAACACTGTCCGTGATGTTATCACTGGAGAGGATAACGCCATCAGTGCGGCCTGGCTATCGGAGCAGATTGCCACTTTCTTACCTACTAGGTTTAGCTTTCTGATCTCCATAGCACAGTGTTCATTGTCAATCGTCTCGGCGTGGTGGCCCAGACTAATTGCCATCTTAATGTTGTTGGATTTTTCGTACACACCCGCTCCGGTGCCGCAGGACATTTTGGAACCGTCTGTGTACCAGATTGAGTGAGCAGACACTAGAATCTGATTTTTCCATGCCTGGGATTTTGGTTTATTATCTTCAATAATGAACCATTGGAATTTTGTGCTGGAATGGTTCTTTAAGGGCCTGCAGGACCTAGGTTGAAAATATTTTGAAGCATACCTATCTCAGGCTTTGATTGTCTTGGACTTTTGAAGTAAATTTCTAAATTCACTATATTAATAAGAAAAATCCACAGTCATGTAGCATGGCTATAAGAGCAAATGTTCGAATAAATAATTTGTTTTATGTAAAATGTCTCCGTTAAAGAACATGATGTCCATGAAGAACATCTCAAGTATCAACCACGTTTCTTCATCTTCAAACGGAATAAGATATCGCAATTCGTGTTTCACGATCGTGTTCAGCGTAAAAAAACCCTTTAAAATGAGGGCATTTTGGGAAAGCTAATAGACCGCAAAATTCAATCCATCGCAGTTGAAACATTTAAAATGAGCGAGCAGAATCTCAAATAGATTTTCCTTAAGAAACTTCCGTTCTGCAGGCCCTGTATCCTGGTCTATTCTAGAATGGCGATGCTGTCGTTCATTCACACTAACTACATTCGTTCGTACTTGACTTGATTTCAGAAAATGCAATTCGAAGTGAAAGGGAGAAACGGGATTAGAAGAAGAAATTATCAAACGCCGATTTATCAAGTTAAGTCTTACGATGAAAACGAAGAAATCACAGTTGTGATGGAAGCGGCACCGTGCCTAAGACAGCTGTATGAAGCCGCTCAGAGAAATCCAGGTGTGTACATGTCTTCCTTACCGTTAGAATCACTCAGATAACACATAATAGTTTGTATTTACTATTGATACTTGAATGTTTTTGAAATACTGTAGCCTTGTTGCGCAGCTCCCAAAATGTACAGACACTACACACTCAACTGCACTAGTGCTTATTTGATTGCATACAGCGATTTCTGAAGTATCACGATAAAATCGGTTCTTGGGCTTTACTTTGGATTACATTGTTTCGTCCCATTTCGTTGTCACATACCATCTTGCTCGTGGTGTCAACGAAGGACGTCCAGAGAGTAGGGTTACAAGGACTGTGTAGGATGAAGGTAAGGGGATTTTCGGAGGGTTTCTTTCAGAGTTGTTACCAATGGTAGGTAGAGAGGAGGTTTCTAACGGTCACAACAAATCATCAAACGTCTCAGTCCGTTACAAAATGTCACAGCAGCCAAACTCGTCAAACTCCAATCACTACGTTCTTCATGTTAAGTCTGCTCTAATCTGATAACGGAATGAGATATCGCAGTTCTGACTTCACCGTCCTGTTCAGCCTTGGAATGACCAAAAGCTGAGGGGGGTTTTGGGGAGTTGGTGGGTTCACCCAAAAAATGAAAGTCTGACAAGTGACACCTCGTTTTAAAGGTTTTGACATGCTGAATAAGATGGTTAAGTCAGAATTTTGCTATATCTTAATATAATATAATATTTATAATAATATAATAATAATAATAATAATATAATATTTGCTATATCTTAATATATATAATCTCAAACTGGAGCACTTCGAAGATGAAGAAACGTAGTTGATACTTGAGATGTTCTTCATGGACATCATGTTATTCAATGGAGAAATTTTACATAAAACCAATAATTATTATTTCGTCAACAATTTGCTCTTATAGCCATGCTGCATGACTGTGGATTTGTTAACACTTGTTGTAACCTTACTTTCAGGACGCCCCTCGTATTAATATAATTTCATCATCATTCTTCTTTGCAATGTGTGTTAATTCATGTTTTAGCTATAAAGTTAATGTCAGACAAAATAATCTCAACGTTCATGGCCAAAATTCGAGAGAAAATCGATAGCGACGGATACTGCAAAGGTCTGTGTGAACTCATTTTTCTTGATGACTCTCCTGGCTCACAATATGAAGGTAATCTGAAACCTACTTATATCAATATGAACCTTATTGTTTGTACAAAATAGCATCAAATGCAGATTTGCAGTTTGACCTGCATTGTTCTTTTTGGATGATGCAGATTTGATGAGTATTGGCTGCACAATCTATCTCCCTTTTCCTAACAGGTCGTAAGATCTTGTTTTGGTTTAATCGATTTTTCCCCTTCAATCAATAGTTCAAATCTTGAGTTTTTATATTTCAACATTCTTGTCGACTTATTTGAATATTTTGCTCTCATTTCCCCATGTGGGATGATCTACCTAAAATCACATATTCATTTTACATAGTGCGAGTGTCCAAGGCCGGTTACACACGGTATCCGAGAGCCCAGTGACCTTTCAGATGCCTGAGGTTCTATTTGGTAGCTAAAGACAACCAGGTATTACTTTCTATGCTCTGGGGACTCCCTCGTAATTGGTAGAAGAAGACTACAAGCTTTCAGACCTACAGGTTTCAATTGTGTTGAAGTCATTATTGGGATCATTGGACGCCTGTAACATACTAAAAACACGTACATGAATGTACATGTACCTACTTGCCCATTTCATATTTTACTTGGCATTTGTTGTTTCAGGGCAAGAAGGCTTAGATTGGCTGGCAAACAAACTTTTCGAATTAGTCAAACTGGATATAAAGCAGTGACTTGAATAGGTGAAACTGAAAGTGAGAGTACTTTTGATTGCTTACCATTTTTCAAAGTTACTTTTTACTAAATTATTGCAAAGTTTGTACCTAACAAATTCAATTAGAAAGGTGAATGAGATCGAGTTCCTAACAATCTATAAACTCGTCCACTGTGTTGGCTGTGCATTTATGGATGTGAAATTATTTAGATTTTTACCTGTAAGATCCCTTGCGTATTTTCGTTATACTTTGATCAAACCTTGTAATTTACATATTTGAATATACATTACCATTGTATGCATAACGTATTTTATCACCTAGCTCTTTCGAACTCAACTATTAGGTTCCATCAAGGATATAGGATTATTATCAAATTAAAAACAATAATTGTTTATAATTATTATAAACAGTAATAACCCTCAGGTTGCAAAGTCTAAGCTTTTTTTTAGGGCTGGTGAGTTAACTCGGCCTTGTTTGCCTTCAAGTTTGGATGCATTTCTTGTACGATTTTATGGCTCTTAAGGTTCCAAATGGTAGGTTTAATATAGCTTGCTTGGAAATAACCGTAACTTTATTTTCAATAAATAATAGACATTATCTTTACACATTTTAAGGAATTTGAGGTTGGTACCTTGTCTTGTACATGTACCTCACTTTCAAAACAATACAAAATATGTAGGGTATTGATAAAAATATAAATTTAGGCGTAACTAATTTATTAGTACATGAAAGTGGTGATTTGGAACTAGATGTAGTGGGAGCGCTACTTATGTAACCTATTCGATCTAATCTGGTTGGAGAGGGTGTTGGATGGGGTTAAGTGGGGCTTTAGAAAAGTCGTTTAAGGTACGCTTTAACTGTAAGTGGGTCGTTGCAATCAGGCGACACTATCCCGTTGGTCTGCAGGCACATCGAAGCACAGGCGGGGCCTTTGAAGAATGGCCCTAACATCCTTTTGCACTGTCCGCAATTCCTGAAAGAAAATGTAATAATATGTGGGTTACTATTATTTGTAGTAAATAACAGTTGAATGAAGGAGATTTTTGATTGAGTAAATTGATATTTTGGGTCTTATTGAAACAGAATGGACTTGAACTTGCTCTATATGACAGAGGACGGTCAATGTGAATCATCTCACTTGTTTGGTACCTACTCTCAAATCAATGATGGACGAGAGTACAAAACCTTTCCGGTTTCAAGCAAAAATAAAATTTTCTCAAAACAAACAGGACCAAATCCCCATCATCAGTCGTATGGGACTTGGAGTTGAGTAATTATGTTATTGAGTAGTGGGGAATTAAACTGGGATTGGGTGTTCACCGTCCTCCGTGGCACTTAGGTCATATATTATTGACCGAAACATTTGGCATGCGACTGTTCATTCATAACTAAAGTCCAATAGGGTTACTACAGGCAAAATGAGGGTTACATTTCCTAAACGTCATAACTTCTCAAGTGGACCGGTATTGGTTTCTATACAAAATGTAATAGATTTTGATTTTTTGAAGACCTTTCGGAGCGTTGTGCGACCGACCAGCCAGAAAGGCTCGAATGCAAATCCTAAAAAAAACCTGACCTATACTAAAAAAAACCCTGATTAGGAAAAAATAACCCTAAAGCTAAACCCTATACATTCCTTCCCCCCGAAAAATCCCTGTCAGAGTGCCTTCGGAAATATGATAGTACATATTCTCATTGAACAGATTGATCTCCTCTGTTGGCTGATGTGAGGGCCTACTTTCTGTGATGCAGTATGGTAGGTACATACCTCACTTTTTAAACTTTTCCTTCCTATGAGGACTAGCTGGTTTGGAGAAAGGTTTTTGAGATAGTGTGAAGAATAATCTGTGTTACCGGGGGTATTGGGCCCCGCACTCCAGATTGGAGGTAAGGGTTATGTGTATCAAGTGTTACCAGATGTGTACATCCGCACGCCTTTGTTACACATAGGAGAAGTTGAAGAGAAGGTGGTAAAAGGAATGACCTGTTAATGCGAAATAAGTTAGGGGTCGTTACCAGATACGTGTATCTGCACACAACGTTCACATAATTCGAATGGGAGGAAAACTGACCAATTTTAAAACGAGCTGAATTTTTGATAACTGAGCTAACTTTTGAAGAAAGGTTTCTACCAGACACTCATAGTTGCTTATGGCTGGTCGATGTTATAATATAGGTAACTGTTATAACTGTTGAAATTAACAGTTGCTTATGGCTGGCTGATGCTATATTATAGGGACTTGTCTTGGGAAATACCCGGACGTGGAGGTTCTCGACCGTTGGTGTGCTGCTCTTGATAGATATTTGGTGTGCGAATTAACCCACTTCTTTAGATATAAATTGTCCCGCTTCGAGGGCAAGTTCGAACTAGCACCCATGGCCAAGTGACCCTCTTCCAATGTCCTTTGAAACCCGGGGTTTCAGTGTCGCTAACTTCGATTCATCAGTGAAATTCACCCCTAAGAAAAAACCCTGACTAGGAAAAAATAACAATAAAGAAAAACCCTATAGATTCCTCCCCCCCCCCCCATCCCTGTCAGCGAAAAAACCATAAATCTCGGGGGAAAATCCCTGACTTGGCAACCATGACGAAAACTGCAGTTACTGCACTGTGAAACAGCTGACTTATAGGATAACATTGTTGGTTTTGAAACTGAATTATAGCCTGTTGGCAACACTGTCAATAAACTTCCAGGGGAGTCGTTTTCTGGAGAAACTGACTCCAGTCGATCCGGCGCAAAAATTTGAATAGCGAAAAATTGACCTATAGCATGTTGCTGTTTCACCGACGACATGACATGTGTTTCCTGCGTGGCGTCCTGCACTGAGAAACTCTGAGAATGTTCAATATCTACGCGAAATTAAACAAACAGTAATTCAATCATACTCACGCAATACATATTGATGACAAATCTAGTTTAGCTGCCACTCCACAAAGGATGACTGTGAAAAGGACCACGATCCACCTCTGAAACCAAACAAGTAATAATGGATTATTTCACGCCAACGGATTTAACATGGAACAAACTGTACTGATCCCCAACCTGGCGAAAACCGAGGACCATCGAATCTCCCGAATCGAATCGAGGACCATACAGAGTGAGGTATGGGTAGAAATGTGAGGTAGGTACCTAAATGAGTTCGATTTGAGTGCATGTATTATGACTAGGCCCAACTATACAGGGTGTCTAGTGTAGCTATGTAACAAACTCAAGGAATCGATTTTGCAGGTAATTTGCTACAAAAATGCTTCATAGAGTTTTTTTCTTACTCAACTAAAATTCCGACTTTTTTAACTTTTAAGATTTTTTTTTGTCTTCTCGACCTTGTCTCAGTAAAACGGACCTAACTTCCTTAAATTAATATGTAAAATAAAATTTGAGGATGCCGTTGGAAAGAGCGTTAAATTGTCTTTCTCCCTGATATAAAATCAAATTTTTTAAGACAGTGAGACTCATTGATGCAAAAATGGCCAAAGTCCAAAATTTGAAGATTAAATCTTCACATTTTGGACTTTGGCCATTTTACTCAAAATCTACGTTTTTTTCTTTAGCTGTTCGCTTTGTTATTACGGAGGTCAAGATTTCATCAGGGAGATAGCAAATTTAACGCTCTTTCCAACGGTATCCTCAAATTTTATTTTACATATTAATTTGAGGGAGTTAGGTCCGTTTTACAGAGACAAGGTCGAGAAGACGAAAAAAATCTTAAAAGTTAAAAAAGTCGGAATTTTAGTTGAGTAAGAGGCATTTTTTGTTGCAAATTACCTGCAAAATCGATTCCCTGAGTTTGTTACATAGTTACACTAAGCATATATTGATACGACTAGGGCCCATTATATTGATTGCTCGTGTCATCACATGAGTCATTGTATAAAAATTTTATACAAAATTTAATGCTAATGATTCTCTCGTTGATGTGGCTATTAGGACATAAGCAGGCTAGAAAACGGGATGTTTTGATAAAAAGAAGAGAATTTCTGTTTCATTGAACCAATGAGAGTAAACAACATAACTCAGTGACATCGATCCAACAATCAAGTGTGGTACCATTCATTTCAATGGGCATTCCAAGGTAACAACTTTAAGATAATGAACATTCAATTTATGGTCAAACACTACCTACTAGTAACTTTATACAATCTTGGTAGCTTCAGAGTGATAAGGTGAGCAAGAAGTAAGAGCGAGTACAGGAGACATTGGAAGTTTCCAAACTATTACTAGCGTTGAGCGCCTAGAAACCTGCCTGGAATTGTCAAGTTTGCAGAACTGATAGTCATCTTAGATTTCGTTTTATTACAGTATTTAATTCACTCATTCAACTTTGGCGCAGCCCTAAGATATTATTGTTATGTCAAAGAAGTGTAAATAGTTGGAGAATGGTATGGAATTACAATGGCAAGGACTTGTTGCAATTTGTACCTCAATTCTAGTAGGTACCATGTTATGAAAGACGCCACTGCAACTTGGGTTGCCAATCAAAGGTTCCTTGGTATTTCAAAAAGTTCAGTGGTCACCTTGAGTGTGCCAAATAATATTACGTATTATGTTCAAATTACTTCATTATTCGGTAATGATGACCAATCAGTATTGTGCACAGTTAATCATTATTGATTCCATTCGAATTTTTCGAGATATGAATATTTCAAAATTCGTTTTGAAGACTTTCCCATTGACCTAGGGTTACGAAAAGTTTCAAGGATCATTGTGGGGTTAATCTGAACCAGTAAACCAAATTTCGTAATTTTAGCACAACGCTAACTGGGCAAAGTGCACGGTTTCGATTTTCTGAATGTATGCCTCTTGAAACGTAAGCCCTTTTTGATTTTTTAGATTTTGAGGGGCGATCGAAGATATACACCATAATAAACCAAAAATCAATGCCCTATCGATGCTCATCGATAGCTTCTTGTGACGTTGTTCTGAGAATGCTGTTTCTGTTAAACTGTAATAGACAGTTGGTCCTCAGCCAGACCTGTTCATTCTTCGTTAGTTATAAAAATCTATATAATATATTTTGTAACATCCCCCAAGGTACACAGTGACGCTTTGGAAACATGATTCACTCTCTCATGTTAAAATGAGTTGAAATCTGATTTTCTTCCTCATGTCGACGTCTTGTGGTGTTTCTTAAGATTTCAAGTGAATTCTCCCTTCTGTTCTCAAGTATAATTAATACAAGCTCCTCACATTTCTAACAATTTAGAGGAGACATTGGCCTCGACATGTTTCTATTAGTAGACTTGCAAAATGAAATTATGACATAATTTTAATTACAGCACTCACCTTTTTCCTACTTTGAAAATAAAACCCACGGTAGAATCTTTGTAATGGGTAGAGAGTTCAAATGTGTTTATAGAACGAGGTGTAAGAGGAACTAAAAAATACGAGTAGGTACCGTGATAGTCCTGAGGAAAGAAGAAATCTTGAAGAGGGGATACTAGAGAAGTAACGAGGAGTGTGATTGTGAGGAAGCTACATTGTAAGTATAGAAAAAAATGTGTGGTAGATGGGAGAAGGAAAAACTAACTATGAGCCAAGTTATCTACGTGACGGTAACAATATTCCACCCACAAGGAATGAAGTGAGATTTTTTTCATTAACCGATGCTATTACTTATTATTTTAGTCTCTTAGTGGAAACATTTCATTAGGCTCGCTCACAAGTTAATTTACGGTTCAACTTACATTTCTTTACATTTAAATTTCCAACATTGTGAACACAGGAGGAAATTGGTGGTAAAGTTACGTTGAATAATGTCATTTTAGGACCCCACCTAGTCACAACGCGTTGGAAATAAGTTGCTTAATGTATTGGGTGTACAAGGGGTATGATGTTCCCTAAGGCGAATCATAAAGGAGCAGTTTCTTATAAAATATTTTACTCGCATCATTCTATACAGAGGGAAACTTCAGGCATCGACCTCGTTGTTTGGGAGCTAAGAACAGTTGGTACCTTCACTTCAGCTTGAGTTGTTAGAAGCCTACACGATAATGTACTCGAGTGATGAGTGGTTTGAACTTTGAAGGCTGCTGCACGTATAAAATAATAAGTGATTATTCAAAAGTATTTGACAGTATTTTGCCACTCGTAACTCCTCAATGTCTGTTGTAAATGAAGACCACTTTTTTAAAAGGGAAACACCGTCATCTGAAAAAATTGAAATTGAATATTGAAAAACTGAATATCAACTGAATTAACAAATTTTGTTAATATCAACTGAATCAACAAATTTTGTGGAAAATGTGTCTTCCACTTTCAATTCAATTTATTTCACAATATGTACCTGAAGGGCGGGTTGTGGGGATCAGGGGGAACTATGATATAGCTGTTTCTTCTTCTGTAGATCTTCTTGGCATGTTCAGTGTTAGTATGGTGATGTGGTTTAGGTTGGAATGTTATCCCTCAGGACTCTTCTTTTCAGCATGTGGCTCGTGCAGCCCTCGTCCCGCGATTTGCGCCACTTCTGGATTTGAATGTTTCGTTGCTCTCGTCCTTAAAAGGCCACAGCTTTGAAAAGAGTTACCTTCACAAATAGAGGTGGATTTTGATGAAAAACACCTCAACTGGTCCCCAACATACTGAAATCACTTATTATAAGTGTATAATATGCTTTCATTATTACATACGTAAAACGCCTCCCAGGCGCCATTTGAACCAACGATTTGAAGCCACGATCTCAACCCACGATCTGAAGCCAACGATGTTAAGGTAAAAAGCCTCAACTCAGTTTTCAGCGAGTTGGGACTTTTTTCCTCTACAAACAACAACAAATCATGCTATTGAGGTGTTTCTACTCAACAAATATACAGTTGAGGCGTTTTCCCCCAACATCAAGCTTATCTGAGATTTCACCCCTAATTTCAATCCCCCCCCCCCCCTTCAAAAATTTGAAATTTCGACCAGGAAGGGGTTGAAATTGATATGAGTATTGCATTATTCAACCTCCCGTTTCTAATGGTTGTGTCAAAATTTCAAAAGTCGACCAGGAAGGGGTTGAAATTAATAGGCGTGAAATCTCAATTCAGCTTGATGTTGGGAAAAAAAAAAAATATTATGGCAGGGTACCTACTTAAAAACCCCATTTTCGACAAGTTTGGAGTAGAGACGTTTTTCAGTAACAGGACAGAACAGGAGGGCGACTATCTCGCTTCCTGACGAATTTCCCACAAGGTCCCCAAATTGTGGCCTTTGTCTCAATCAACCCAAATCTCGATCGAAACCTACTCCCTCAGGACAAGGCTGTTTCGGGGGAGGTATTCAATCAAGATATCAAGATATGAAAAGGGTTCAATCGCCTCGTCTCAGAGTCGCCATACCAACAAACCTTATTCCCCACAGTCTTCTGCTGGCCGAACCGTATATTGGATAAATAACGGGAAATTAAAAACCTTTGAGTGGTCAGTATTGAATGCCACTCAATCGATACGTCAGCAGTTCATGGTTGAATACAATACAAAAAATTCACAGTCATGCAGCATGGCTATACGAGCGAATTTTCGAAGATATTACTCGCTTTATGTAAAATGTCTCATTTTACTGGTTTGATAACAAATTTTGTCTCCATTTTTTGCCGAGTAACACCTCAGTTTATACATTTCAACTCTAAACACGATGGTGAAATCAGAATTGCGATATCTCATTTCGTTATCGGGTTAGAGCAGATGAAACGTGAAGAACAACTTAAGTAACAACCACGTTTCTTCATCTTCAAAGTGCTCCAGTTTGAGAGTGGAATAAGATATCGCAATTCCGACTTCATCATGTTCAGCGTAAATGAGGTGTCACTTGCCAGACTGTTTCATTTTGGGAATTTATGGGTAATATCTCTCCCCCCCCCCACCCTTAGAATGGGCCAAATCTACTAAACTACCCTTTCGATTGTCAATACAGATTTTTTGTGCAAATTTGAACTTTTTATCTCATTTCCATCGAGAGTTAGGTATTGTCTGGAATGACACATCGACGGTGAAGACAAGAAACCTCGTATCTCCAAATTTGGCGAAAATGATTTTTTATAGGTACCTACATAATATGATATTATCATATGCTATCATATGTAAGCTTTATCGCTTGCAGCGGTGAATAAGCGAGTTATAAGCGTGAAAATCCAGTGAAGAGTTCCCCAAGGCGTCATAGGGATCAATTTTTGCTCCCCTGAAAAGTTGGGATTTTAAAGATACGAGGGTTATCGTCTTCACCGTCGACATACATATATAAATATATCGTCACCTAAGATCCCACATGGGCTAATTCACTAACTTTACAGCAGTGACAGACGTCGTGTCCTCAGTAACAAACAATGACAAAATATATAGCCCCTGTGGACATTTTTTCTCGATTCGCGCTAAATATGTCGGTCTGACAGTAAAACTGATTAGTTTAAAAGAGAGTTTGTGGGGAGATTTCCCAACTTCAAACAAAATTTGATACGACCATACAGCTACTTGTTCGTCAATCGACTCTTGCATTGCACTGCGTAACGTGCAAATTAATATTACATTACTCAACATGTCGCCTTTGCGAAATAGGGTTAGGATGATCTATCTGAGAGCGTTTAATGGAATTTAGTGGAGTTTTGAACAGAGTTGACCCTACAGTTCGATTATTGAGTTTTACAATGTCAGGCGGAGGCGAGCAAAAGTCCTTATAACATTATCAGAAATATGGCATTTGCCTACGTATGAATTATTATTAATCGACAATTTAAAGGTGTGGGGAATTTTCTCCGGAAAAAATCCCATCACAAGTTGACGGTTCAGTTCTGAATAACTTGAATATCCCTAGGACTGATTTCTAATTTGTAGGTACTTACCAGGATCTGAACAAATACTGAGAAAACCCAAATTGCTGGTAAAGGGGCCGAATGATGGCCTGAACAAGACCAACTTACAAATTAAAGTGTCTAACAATCAAATTGCCACAAAATGTGACCCTTGAGCGCGACTAATTTTTTAGTTAGATTTTCTCATGAATTGCTTGGTCTGATGTCTTTGAAGAATGTGCCATATTTGGGCAAAAATGTGGTTGGGTCACTCACAAAACCGTGAAATTTGAAGTAGACATTTTCTAAAATTTGAATTTTCACATAGGTAAGTAATATCCTGAAAAAATTCACCAAAGTCTTTTAATGTATTCGTGATGAAATGAGACCGTCAGCAGCGCTTAAATAACTCTGTTGTTCGAAAAAAAATGTAAAAGTGAGTGCCAAATTCAATCACCCAGCAACGTTACTGATAGATATAATATATCTATCAGTAACGTTGCTGGGTGATTGAATTTAACATTATGAAAAATATTATTTCTCATAATGTTTCTGTATGAATCATCAGGCCTTGTCTTAAATTTCAAAATCCGAAACTTCATAATTTTGTAAATAAATTTAGGATGTGGTAGTGGGAAAGGCCCCACCACCCCTCCACAGACTACTAGATGCTCCAAAAACGATGAAAACCGAATGGGTGAAGGACTGACGCTAACCTCTGTGACTCTCACATTTCATTATGTTTCACATCCTAAATTTATTTACAAAATTATGAAGTTTCGGATTTTGAAATTTGAGACAACGCCTGATGATTCATTCAGAAACAATATGAGAAATGTAATATATAACGTTACTGATAGATATTATATAGGGTGAAGGACTGACGTTTCAACATTTAATCAAGTTTTTAGTACTTAAACAATAACTTCAACACTCCAGCATGTGTGCTGCCAAGTTCGCAAAATTTTCGATAGAAAAAATACCTTTTAGTACCAAAAACCATTACCATTTGTTCAAATCTTACCCATCTTAACCATAATTACACGTTTTCGTGTGAATGACCCTGTTGGAACATTCCTGACTCCGTTTGTAATCCGGTTCCCACCACCCAATTCATTTGAAGAAAAATATAGTAAATTCCAGTTTTGGATTACAGAACACTCATAGTATTTCACATAATTACGGTCATTCATTGGTTTAGTAAGTTGTGGCCGTTCTAAAGACGCGAAAGTACTAGCCAGTGATGTAGACTAGGCAGATGGCGAACCTACCTGCATAGTCGGTATTCCCACATAGTCGGTATTCCTACTCTATGCGTGGGTGCTGCGAAATCTTTGTCCATACAAAAAAATATCCATATTAAATCTTCATAATAATTCAATATACAATTTTATGAAATAATAAAAACTTATAAAATAAAATGTTTGAAAAAGATGCAGTATCACATGAACTACACCAACCCAACGCCCGACATTACCCATCCAGAAGGTTTACCAAGTACCTACATAACTTAACTTCAACTGATAATTTTGATTAACTTTCAATATAACATCATGTTGTGTGTTCAGTACATCGATGTATATACCTCGATGGTTCAGTATAACATCATTTCCGTAAAACAAACACTTTCGGTGGGAAAAGTTGAACACTAGGCAAGTAGGCAGCGGTGCAACTCAGTATCTCGGCCGTTTCCATTCCAGAGCTGATAAGGCTGATTCAAAGGCGAGTTCTGTGCGTTTATAGTGTTTGATTTTTTTCCAATTGTGGTATTACCGCAAGACTTCGATGGATTCCACTGTTGAAGGTGATTTCCCAAAAGTGTTCTTCAATTCTATTCTCAAATTTAATGGAGAAAGCAAATAGCTTTTCCATGTCTATTTACTGTCGATTATGACTTCAGGTATAGGTACGTGTTTTTCAAGAGGGCTACCCACTGATTCCCATTTCCCTTCGTTTACCTATACCATTTCAATTGATATCTTATACTATCCCGTATATGAAGTGATGTATTGTCTTGGTAAATGGGCGTGTTACGTCCTACCGTGTTTGTATCAAGATGGCAACATTATAACGGCCCGTTAATAACAGAATCTATTCAAGACCCAACTGCGTCAAATGAAAAGTTAAACCTGGCTTCACTAAATCCTTCATTATGACCCGACCTAAATCCATATTTTCCAGGCCCCTCAGTTATGGTATCGCAGTTACGACAGAATTGATCTGATCAACTGGACGTTGCACAGTTTCAATAAAGGATGCAGTAGAAGTACGGAATGTACGAGTATGATTTTTGAGAATCATCATTTTGAATCATTAGTTTGATTTTTGGGAATCACCTAGCGTGGTCGCACTGACTACACGAAAGCTAAACTACGAGGTGACTTCTGCCCTGTTATGGTAAAACGCCTCAACTCAAAATTCAAAACATTGCAGAAATTCGCCTCAAAGTTTTTTCATTATTAAAAAAAACTCCATTTGTTGGTGAAATTTATGATAGATACGACTACAACCAATTCAACGTGAAAAAAACTCGCAAATTAATCGATTTATAATCGATTAATTGCAGTTGAGGCGATTTTAAAATTTTCAGCTTCCGTTTTGGGATTGTTTGTTTAGGTAAAATGCCTCAACTTGCTCGTGAGGCAGTCACCTTAACGTAAACAAATCAATCAAACGTATGTTTTGTCAGGAAAACCCCCAAAATAATGTACATTTTTGTAGGTAAAACGCCTCATCTCAATATTTTGGTGAGTTGAGGCGTTTTACCCTAACATTGACCAATTTTCGTATGTTTATGGTCAGAATTTCCCCCACTTTCGGTTCGAATTTTCAAATTTAGACTTCACCATCGAAAAGGCCAGGTCCAAAATAGAGGGGTATACTATTCAAATAGCATAGAAATTAGCTTTAGGAGCCACTCAAGTTACATGCCAAATTTCAAGTCTGTACCACCTCAAGAATTGGCTAAATTTCCATAAGGTAGGATTTGGTATTTACATACCAAATTACAGCTTCATAGTTCATAGCTCTGCTATTCGTACATTCACAGAGTTCTGGTGAATGGGAAAATGTTCGTTAGATCGAGAGCTTTCTGTGGTGAACGATTTGTGTACGATAAAAAATGGCGAAGACAAATTTCCGTAGCAACGGTTTGGTTGTAAGCGGAAATCATTATAAAATCTGAAATAGATTAGCGTATCGGACGCTTGTTTTGTGCCAAAAATGAGAAGGCTAAAACATGTTCCATGTCAATACTATGGTTTTGTATTTATTATACATAGTATTCTTTGATGCAGGGCAAATCTTGGTGAAATTTGATACTCAACTACCTATTAACGCTTGAAATTTTCCCAGATTTCGAAAACATATTTCTCGATTGTTAACTAAGAATTTCATTTAAAAAAAACACCTATCGTTCAATATATTTGCAACCTAATTTTTCTTTGAAATGCGCAACAAACCGGATGAAGTATGACAATATCAACTCATAATTTGACTCTTCCCAACCCAAATCCGACATTTGAATGGTTTGAAGTGCAAAACACTCCCAGCCGGATTAGTGGGGTTTAAACTTCAAAAATGTTGTTTTCAAATAGAAAAGAGGATATTTGAACATTTGATACTCATCAATTTCAAAACATTTTTTCCTAGTGAGGAAACCAAATATGACTCTGATTTTGAATCAAAAATATTTAAAAAACAAAAAGAAGGAATTTTCTGATTATCGTATCCTACTGTGTATAATAATGCAGATAGCTTTCCTTTCATATTTTATTCCATTTTTTTCTCTTAGTCACTTGTTTCGTTCCTTCTCCAAAGTATTCTTTGGGTTCACTAGAGATGCATGGTCGTCTAAATCGGCCAGTTGGTGTATAATTATTGAGTAGGTACCTACTTACCATTGCACCGAACAGACGGGAGCGCGACAGGTAACTGGACGAGGCGGAAGGGCAGCCTGCGCTCTCCGCCACCCCCACTTAGGGGTGGAAGGTAAAAGGGCTTTTCTTAAAAAGGGCTGAAATGCAACCCACCCCATCCCCTCCACATTGACACTAAGAAACCTCTTCCTTCTAAATACTTACTCTCTCCTAAATGAAGTAATAATGCCTGTAAGGGACCGCCTGGTATATGCTGCACTGTTGGCTCTCTCGATGTACAACTATACTCGTACAACTAAAACATTCTTATTAGCTCAGTTAAGAGATTTACCAACTTCCAAGGGATCGTAGACGATGAAACCAAGTACACGTTGGTTTTAATTCGAGCGCTGTAACGTTCTTTAACCCTAAGTACAGGAAGCCAATCTAATCGAATAAAAAATCTTTCGAGTGAGGTTGATGGGAGCCTGATAAGCCGCTGTTCCATCCTTCCTTTTCATCAAGCCTCCCCCCCACGCTCGTATCTCTACTTTGGAATTTTTGTAAGTTTGGAAGGTAACTACAAATCTAGAAGCCTTCAGTAGGTACTTTTTCAAGTAATAATACGATTTGAAACATTGAAATCTTACTTCTCCCGAACCGTGATTTTGACACTATTTTACAGGGATTTATTCTATGTAGTATTGAAGTGTACTTAGTATGATTGCAATTGATCAAATTGAGCTCCAATATAAGGTTGCACAAATTTGGCTTTGGAGTAAATCGTCAAGACCACGCCAAAAGCGCCAATCAGCATTTTTGTTTTATGCACTTTTGGGTGCTCTCTATTGTGTACTAAATGCCACAGCCGACATAAGTAATTCCCAGTGGAATTTTTGAAAAATAAGAAATTCGTTTCGCGTATCTGTAGATGCACTAAAATGAAAATGACCAAAAGAACAGATTGGCGCTTTTGGCGTGGTGGTAACAATATTATGTCTTCAGCTATCGCTTTCTATTCATAATACATCAATATTTCAGTTCTTGAAAAAAATTAAAAATTATATCTTCCGTTTCAAGAGAAGAATCCGAAAATCAAAATAAAAACCGCACTCCGTCCACTGCCCAATTAAAATTGACCGAGAACTTTACATTTCAGCATGCAGGCTCTGACCAGGCTGAGGATCATCCTTGATGTTTTTTATAGTCTCCCACACGATCTTATCAATTTTACTTGAATTACCTACATGATAATGATATTTTTTTTTTTTTTTTTTTATTGGCTTCAAAAACAAGTTTATACAGCCGCATGTACTAAATTAATCACATCACATCATAATAATATTATGATTATACATATTATGTTATATACTTGAATAGCAAATTGTACTGAATTAGGTAACTGTAAAAACTAAACTGAAATATTCACTTTTTTGATAAAGTAATATAATATATATGCCGGTATCGTTCTGGGCCAATATGGTGTCCAGATTGAACGGGCTAGGCACCTTTGGGTGAAGCTCCTGCAAAAGTGGCACACGGGCATTGTGATGGACGGTGCACTCCAAAATCATGTGTTCGGGAGTTTCGTCCGCCCGCAGGCAGAATCGGCAGAGAGGAGAATCTATATTTCCAATTGAGAACTGGTACATATTAGTGTTCCAATGCCCATTGCGGAGTCGGCAGATTGTTCTGTAGAAAGTCTTTGGCTTAACATCAACAACGAGATCAAACCAAGTAGAAAGCTTTGGTGGAGGGAATAGGGCCTTGTAACGGTTTCCTGAAGGGTGATCCCGGTGTTCTTGTCTCCAGCATCTTAGCATTTTCGCACTGATAATGATATCAAGAAGTATTTTCTAACAAATATGCGCAATTAGCTTGTTTTCGTAGGTACAAGGTAATATGAGATTTCTACGCAGATCTTTGAGAAGTTTCCACTCAGCTATTCGTCGGGTGGTCCTTTCAAGAGATGGCATTATTTCATTGATGTGAGGTGAAGTGGTGAAAAATACAGAATAACAACTCTGGAGAAGAGGTAACGAACATTAATTATTCACTCACATAACTCCATATACGAGTATGTAGGTTTGCCTTCAATAAAATATTCTTTTTGTTGTTTCTACAGTTCATGCAGTGGACTAAGAGTAATATTTTTGGGACGTGTCCAAGTTCATTTCGACTATTCAACTCCACTGTCAAGCTTGACGAGTTTTCAAATTTCTCCTTTGATGCTCTGGGTTTTTGTTCAGCTCGATGCCAAAAAGGTACGGATATCTCTCGCATTGCCGTGCAGTGCCTTCGTCACCAGGTACCAGTCTGGCAGCTGATTTATTTCGGCTTCTTCTAACAGTGCTATGTTCATACTGTACGACTTTTTTATCGTCTGGAAAACAGCCCTAGCCAAAGATCTTCTTGCAACAGTCAGAACACATCAGGGTAGACGAGGTCAGCGAATTTGTCCTTGGGGAGAACTGCTTTTCTTCAAAAAGGGTCCATTTTGCAAGGCCAATGCCACCTAGCATGTGCCTACCCAATACACGACGGGATAATCTACCCTATCTGGTTAGTAGGGGAAATAAGGGACTTGAAGCTTTGAATAATAATTAAATTATGGCAAATAATAATTAAATTATAAGCAAATTTTGCTCCTTGGCACAAGGCAACTAGTGACGACCTGTCTACGTATGATTCCACCGGGTATGTGGGACCTCTCTCCGAGACCTTTTTGCACCACGAGCCTCCTATCACGGTCCAAGGCAACTAGTGACAACCTGTGTATGTGTGATCCTACCGGGCATGTGGGAACTTTCTCCCTGGCCTGTGTATTGTGATCCTACCGGTCGTGTAGAGCCTCGCTCCCCGGCCTTTTTCCATCGTATGTGGGACTACAGGCTCTGAGTAATAAATAGCGCATCTGCCCCAAATCATATCCCAACCATACCATCAAGTCAAGCTTTACTTGAATACCTTAATCGAGGGAGGAAGTTGGGAGAAAGAAAACAATGCAGAGAAAAATACTACCACCGCATTTATTAATACTCGTACATATCTCAGTGCAGAATTAACAAAATTTGTGAAACAAAGCTGGGTTAACCAGCTAATATGTGATTGATAATACATAGCCTGGGCATGTTGATGTCCGCCGCTGCCGCACATGTCCTGCTTTTTGAATCGTTGCAGCGTTCACCCGGTGCCGTGTAGGATAGTTGAGCCGTGTCCTGCGTCTAGTTCTTGGCATCGCTGAGCGAGACGACCAGTGTTGAGGTGTTTCCGTCCCGTGAGCTTGATATGGGCCCGCAGCAGCACGATTCATGAATAGCCCTGTTGACAGGCTATTCTAGGGAATAGCATAATCTCTAAACCGTTCTCAACTCTTCTCGATAGATCCGTTTCAAAGCGCCAACTCAACACCTATTGGAGATATAAAGTTCTCAGGGACTCCCAAAGTACAGAGGCCTCGTTGACTCAACTTTTAGAACCGTATGACTAACTTAATTTCACATCTACCATAAAATACTACAATTGTTCAGTTCAAATGAAAAGAGGTTGATACAGCTGCTCGTTTACCCTCTAGAATATTCAAGTCTTGCACCTAAGCTGTAGGGCTGATCTCGTTTCATTTCACTTACTCGACACTTTCACTGTTTTAAATCAGCGAATATCATTTGTTGCACATCAGTTATCGTGACATGAAAAATGAGAAGGAAAAATCCTCTTTTGTCCAATTTTGTTCGAAAGACAATTACCGCGTAAATGCCCAACTTGTAGCAATGAAGACTTTGCGTTGTGGTGACGTTACCGACAACTTGACAGGAACAGATTTTGAAGTTTTAATGAGCCATTCAAGATGGACCACGGTGGCTGTCAATTCCGGTCTTTGCATACACAAAGGAGTCTTGCGACTTGAATACCGAATCGCCATTAATTTGAGATAGGTATTTCCCTACGCCTGACAGTAGGCCGCCTTGACAGTAGGCGTTCAAGCGCAGAGATCAGAGGTTTGATTGATTTCCACGCTTTTAATACCTCATTTAGTACTAGTAGTTACAATAACTGTGAGTGTACACCAGATTCAAAGAGTGCTTCAAGTTTGATGAGGTAGCCCATCAATGATTCGTACTCTTTTACATTGTTTAAGCAGTTTTGTAAGCATTTACGCGATGTTCCGTTCATTAACCAGGTAAAACCATCCTGAGAATGATCAGCGATGGACACGGCTCAGAGGAGGATGATGAGACAGGCAACTCGGAATTCAATAACGTCACTGGACATGACTTATGGGACTGTTGACGCCGCCCTCATCCCGGTAAGCGCTTTTGATGAAGTGAACCCTTTGGTAAGGATAACCCCGTCCCTAGCGTATTATTATAAGCGTACTAGTTATTATTATATTTCTATTTATTCTATTTATTGGCATCAAAATATAACATATTAGGTACATTTTATACAACAACAAAATAAATAAAATAAAAATAAAAAACACTTCAGTTAGGTACCTATACTGAAAGATGGTGATGGGTCACTCAGAGTGAAAAATCGTGTGGAACGTCGATATTTTGAAATAATCAGAAAGAATCGATTTTCCAAAATTTGGAATCGAGTGACTGAAATCAAAGTCTTGGTTGGGATAACAACCCAATGGGGCGGGAGCGGCTAACTCCCAAATTGGATACGAGTGATCATTCGATTACTCGTCTTTCGGGCGAGGACGGTTAATTCCCAAATTTAAGACGAATAACATTAGATTTATGGCGTCGATTTCTCACCCTTTGTATTACACTTACGTACTTCTCTTGTAGGTACATAACATTTGAGTGGTATTTTTCAGCCATCACATTGACTGAAATTACCGCCAGGTCGGGGATCAGAAAATGGCAATTAATAACACTTTGGAAGTTATAGCTAGAGTGATGCAAAAATGTATTATGCAAAAATACTAGAGTAGGTAGTTGAAAACTTGTCTACTCCTACTAAAATATAAGTACAGTGTTAAACGGTTTCAGTGATTAAACCATCGTCAGTAACAAAACAATAGGTATTGAAGGACTCAAAAGGGTGAAAGGTCGAATGGAATTGATTGATACAAGTGGAAGGAATACATATTGCTATTGGCTCTTGAAGTGAAGGGAAGAAGATTTCAGACAAGAAAGATCCAGCCATTGGACGTTACTTGAATAAATTCAATCATAACTTCAATTTTGATCTTGCAAACAGGCAATTTATAGAGGTCCCTCATTTCGCTACCCGAGAGGGAGCATGTTGGATGTAGGTACTTGACAAATTTGACATTATTAAGAGTGGTAGGTTAGGATTTCTCCACTACTATAATAACTTGGCTCTTTTCTCTTCGATGCTCCCCCCTCACCCCACAGCCAATCACTTCAAACAGCCAATCAAAAGCTGTGTCCTTTTGGTTGTATTAACCAAACCCATTCGACCTTTCACTTTTGGGGTTCACGTCTCTGTAATGCATCTTCAGTATTATTTTGTTACTGAAGATGGTCGTTTCACTGAAAAAGGTATAACACTGAACTCATATTTAAGTGGAAATTCAACTATTACAAGTGGGCAAAAATTAGTGGACAATTTTTCAACTAATCTTGTCTTTTTTATGTTCATGGGTTTCCAGAATTTCGTCGCGAGTGATTTAATTCGAAACAAATCATCGCATCGAAAACCTGCCAGACCTATACGCTTTTTGTATTCGAATTCTGTGAAACTGAAGTCAAACAGCTTGTAACGTTGAAAGTGGACCGCCCAAATACCAGAAGAGTTATTATTTTCATCATCTACGGAACAAGGAAGTATAGGTAGCGAGACCACAGTTTACTGTAGCGACACTACTACTGTAGTATAATACTATATAGAAGCAATACGGATTTCAGGAAGAAGAAAAATATGAACAACCAGAAAGTTGTTTAACACGTGCCCAGTCATGGCTATGTACTTTTATCAAAGCTATCACGTTCCCTTTAGAATGAAACGGGCGCTGCGGAGCTATTTTCAAAGGAAAACCAGCCGCCTAAGAATTATGAAATAACGTTTATGTAACATTTGATTGTTTAATAATTCATAATATAAATTCATATATTTAGCAATTGATTCGGGATGATAACGCGAAGAATCAGAATAGAATGAAACATTACTACTTGGTGAAAGTTCAACATGTATCTACATGTACCAGTCTAAATAAATTAATTTATATTTTGTCACAGAATTATCGAGAGATTGCATATTTCCACTAAAGGAAAGAAGTGAAGAGTAGTTACTATTGTACTACTGTAGGTTTCGGTGATCCGAATATTGTCAGTAATAGGAAATAACAGAAAGTACAGTAGCGCAGCCGATAACACAGACTGGAGGAATAACTGGAACTGAAAAGCGGTACAATATGATTGACCTGAAGTAAACGGTATAGAGAGGGGATTGCGATAGGAGATCCTGCCATGATAAGGGACATAACTGAATGAAAATAAGCTTTGCTCGTAATATAAGTACACATATACAGTAGAACTTCGACTAACCAGGGGGTGATTAAACGGGGAGCGGATTAACCGTGGACCGATCCAGTCGATTTTTTTAAGACAGGAGTTTTTGGTTGGATTTATGTTTTGGTTACAGTAACCAAATTTACTTTTGATACTCTTAGATACTTTTTTACGAACAAGTAAACTTTACTTTACAGTGAAATTAGGCCTAGACTAACTATTAAAACATGATTTCTTCCACTAAATTAAGCATTTCAGCCTCTTTTTAGCGAATTTTCGAAGAGAAGGAAGCTATTGTTCTCGGTCCAAAATGTTTAAAACTCGAATTTCCAAACATTTGCATACCGAAATCAGACTATCCTGAAATATCCTGCATTTCTTGGTGGATTTGGGATAAGCTCAAATTTGCACACAAAATCTAAGATCGTTGATGGGCAGTATCGGGCCACTCTAAGGGGAGTTTTGGGTAGTTGGGGGGGGGGGGGGATTACCCATAAATTCCAAAAAAGAAATAATCTGACAAGTGACACCCCATTTTAAAAGTTTTCACTATCGTGTTCAGCGTTAAAAAATTCATCAACTAAGGTGTTACTCGGCAAAAAAGGGACACAATTTTTTGTTATGAAACCAATAAAATGCAGACGTAAAACCAGTTATTTCTTCGAAAATTCGCTCTTATAGCCACGTTGCATAACTGTAAAGTTCGTTCAAATCAGCGGCTTAACCGTGTTTTCTCTTATTTATGCTCGTTTTCACCCCTCCTTACCCCGGTTAATCGAGGTTCTACTGTACGGAAGAAACTTGTATGAATCGCATGATTGCGACAATGGGATGGTGAAAATAGATTTCTTAAACGTGAATAATTGTATTTATAAAGGCTACGACACTACTCAACAGCAGAACATTAAATAGTTATTTAATCTACGCAGTAAAAAAATTAATAAATAAAAATAGTACAAACATCAATGCTGCTTGTATTTCAAGCAGCAAATAATCACAACATAATTGCACCTCTTCAGTTAGCATACAAAATGAATAATACATTCGAGAGTAAAGTACAGACTTGAGTATTTATTATAAAATGTCAACAAAAATACTGAAGCAGTCCAGGAATCTTTCTTGTTTAGAAGCTCATTAATAAGGTCCCTCGCTTTACATTCAATGTCTAGGTGTAATAATGAGTACTTAAGTACTTGCGATTATAGGATTTTCTTCGTACTGAAATTAATGTTTCTAGTAAATTTGATATGTACATTTCTTGCTGTAAGATTATTGATTAATAATGAAGTAATGGTACTAAATTCTTTTGGTACTCATAATAATATCAATAATACTTCTTTATAATACCTTCATGGTTGTGTATGTACGAGTATGCTAGGCACATTTTCTTATATCGATAGGACAATCTACAATAAATCTCTCAGAAACATCATAATTCGTATCTTCTCAATGACTAGAATCGACAAAAAGGCCACTGCCTGGTCTTTTAGAATAATCACGCGCAAGCCCATCTTGAAAAGCCGATTTAAATTTGATAAACAAATAATAAACTTTTTGAATGATCGAAAAAAAATCGCTTGTTCCTTTTAATCTATTTTGTTAAGGAAAGGGCCGATGGAGGTGACGTCCTCACAATCAGGGATCAGTTTTCCTTTGAATTTGAGGCAAGTGTCTGCGCAGAGCTCCCCTTGGAAGTACGCGCCGAACATCTTCTTGCATTGTGCGCAGTTGCGGATGCAGACGCCCACTGTGTTCGCAGCGGCTCGTTCTGGTATCATACAGCTGACGACGAGCAGCACGATCAAGCACTTGATTCCTTGCATCTCTCTGCAACATATAAAAGTGAGTTGAAATTTGGTGTTTAAAACGAACATTGAGTTTGTCACAGGGTCTAACGACTTTATTAGAGTACTCAAAGGTTCCAGGATGTCTAAACTGGTTACCCGAACTTGATATCCGTGAGGTAAGCAGGTGGTAGCCTTTGTATACTCCTGACCGAGACCCAGCTCACGACGTGCCATGTAGTCCCACCATGTAGTGGTCGGGGATTTCATCGGTATAAGCTGGCCGTAGTCTCGGGAGTGAGACTGAGGACGACAGACTACTCGGCAGACTAATCCGTCAAATCATGGATTCCAAAGAAAGCGAATGCTGTGGTAGACATCTTCCAGGTCAGAGGGTAAACCACTTGGCCTCATCAAGTTTCACGATCTTTAAACTAACAGTCTTGCTGTTATACGTCCACATCTGTCAGTGTCACTGTCAAACTGAAACTTGTAAACGTTAGATCTATGACGCTACATCCTCTTTAGCAGTAGAAGTGCAGTCGACAAAACCTTGTCTTATACAGACAGCTCTTTTGAATATACGAACTAAATCCACATTTGGATGTTAGAAACTGCTATCATGCAGAAGTAATTAAATACACATGTATGTCATTACAACCAATCGGTACAAATACAGAAAACATCAGCCAAGATGAAGGCACATAGCCATACACGTCAAAATAATTGGTTGAATAAGCCAGACCGAGTGCTGATGCCACTATATGCTATTGCGAACGTAATGTAATTCACAGGGCACAACCCTCATAGGAGATTACACTTCCATGACCTCAAATCCAGCAGAACTGGATTTTGGATCGAATTTGGATTTGATACTCAAATAATTAATTTTGAGATGAAATCAGAATCATGAGACAATCAACTGTTTAGGCGCTAAAAAAAGGACGTTTGGAGGGGCTACGTACACACAACTCGAACCGAACGTCTCCCACTCCTCAATCAGTGCCATCTGATCCCTCTCCTTGGAGTCTTCACTTGCTCCTCGTTTCTCGTCTTAATCGTCGCATCTCTTAATATGTTCCGATATTTTTCACCCTGCCTGTCTATTTTGAACTTTTCAAAAATCAAAGAAGAACCCAGGGCCCTGGGAAACGACGACGCTTCTTAAAGGTACCCCTCTTCGATCCTTCAGACTTTCGTATCCTTAAAGCTGGTACAGGATTGTATTTCCTTACTTGCTTCTGAAGTTCTGGAGCAACAAAATCGGCTGCTGTGGACCAGAGTCTACCTAGTGGTGGTACCAACGTTGTACCATTCATGTCTCTTCAATGAGCTATTAGCGAATTTATTCGAAGAAAAGGAAGCTATTGCTCTCGGTCCAACATTTTTTAAACTCGAATTTCCGAAACATTTCGAAATCCATTCCAAACTATCCTGAATTCACTGCAACAAGACACCATAAATCATATGTATATATAGCATTTCCAAACCAAATTCAAGATTTTCCAAACCAAGATTCTCTAGCACATAGTGCCAATTACGTCGTGGACATGATGATGAAGCTTCCTGACGCTATAGCTGGTAATGACTTCCATTAACACTCTTTGTAAGTAGTTGTTGTATTAATTGATCGGATTGTTAGGGGCCTAACTAATTTTGTTCCTTATTCACCATTGAGAGCATCTCAATTATTCTTTTCTACTAAATATATATGGGTCATTTATCTGCTATATTCTCACTTACCACATCTCAAATCATGTTACAAACATTATGGCTCACTAAAATGTAAATAGATTGGTTTGAACGAAATTTGAGTGCGGTTTGACAAATTTTGAATTTGGTTTGGAAAATCTTGAATTTGGTTTAAAAAATCTTGAATTTGACTTGGAATTGCTATATCTATTTATTTATCTATGTGTCATTCCAGACAATAACTCGATAGTATTGAGATGTGAAGTTCAAATTTTCACAAAAAATCCGTCCTGGCAATCGAATGGCTAAGTTAGTAGATGGGCGGAATTGGGCCACTCTATTGGGGGTAGAGGGAGGGGAAATTACCCATAAATTCCCAAAATGAAACATTCTCAGAAGTGACACCTCATTTTAAAGGGTTTTTTTACGCTGAACACGATGGTGAAGTCATAATTGCGACATCTTAGCAATTCTGACTTCACCGTCGTGTTCAGCGTTGAAAAATCTATAAACTGAGGTGTTACCCGACGAAAAAAAGGAGACACAATTCGTTATAAAACCAGTAAAATGGAGACATTTTACATGAAACCAGTTATTTCTTCGCTCTTATAGCCATGCTGCGTGACTGTGGATTTTTTTCTCTTTATATTGAATAATTCTGTTACATACGAGAGAAGTTCAGTTCGATTTTTGTATTTTTGTCGAAGATCTGATTTCACATCGTTTTTCTTATCAGCGTCCATTCATTCACAACCCAAACGCGTCTTATGACCTAATAAAGAGGAAACACATACGAGTAGATTGTATGTATCTTTAGTTACAATATTCAAATTAAATTCTGATGTGTAATTGACCTCGTCCTTTATGCCCTGATTACGTAAAACACCCCGAGGTACACAAAGGACACGTGAAGCTTGGTAGAACGTTTATCAAATTCACGGGAAAATGAACTGGGACAATGAACTTTACCAACACCGTAGAAACTCCGCTACACGACCTTCTGACACGGGGCAAGACTACTTCTGTAGTAATATTCATTCTCTGTTTAATATTCATTGTACTCATTTGAGATCCTTGAACGTACATTCAAAATTCTTAAAACAATTCACCGATTCAATCCAAACAATAAAGTGGTACCGGTTTTTCAATAAATCACATAGATCGCATATAGGTACGATTTCCTGATTACCTACGCAAAATGTTAGAAACTGATTAATCTCTTCCTATTACAGACTCGTAATCAGTGGGACATACTTATACCACATAATACACAGTCGATCTGTTGCAATCATCTTATTCATCATCAGTTTAATATAATCCAGTTTAATAATAATTATTCATCTTCAGTATAATATACTTCTGAAAAAATTGACAAAATATGGACTATGTTCATCACTGGTTTTCACTACTAGAAACATCTAAGCCCATAATTTGTGAATTTCTTCAGGAGTATATTATATCCTTATATTATACGAGTATACAGCTGTATAATATACCCCTGAAGAAATTTACAAAATATGGACTATGTTCATCACCAGTTTTTCACTACTAGGAACATCTAGGCCCATATTTTGTGAGTTTCTTCAGGCGTATTTGTTATCCTTATATTATATCCTGCTGTACATTATACCCCTGAAGAAATTCATAAAATATGGACTTGGATGTTTCTAGTAGTGAAAAACTGGTGATGGACAAGAAGATTTCAACCGACTGTCATATTATGACAGTCTTGATCAATTGCCTATTCTACAATGATCGTATTTCATCGCCGTATTAATAAACTCTTAAAATTATTCAAAATTCAAATCTTTCATCAAATCTTGGAGAAATCAATCGCTCTTTATATTTATTATTTATGTGTTATAAGCTCGGTACGTGAAATTGGTGTTCCTATATCTGATAGCTGTTATGGTTGTGTTCTGCATACTATATTATACAAAGTGGACAGAAACATAATATGTCAACAAATGTATTTTATACATCACTTGAACGCCCATGTAATTAAAATCCACAGTCATGCAGCATAGGTATAAGAGTGAATTTTTGAGAAAAAAACAGGTGGTTTTATGTAAAATGTCTGCATTTTACACCTCAGTTTCTCTCAACATCTCAAGCAACAACCACGTTTCTTCATCTTCTAAGTGCTCCAGTTTGAGAACGGAATAAGATATCACAATTCTGACTTCATCGTCGTGTTCTGCGTAAAAACAACCTTTAAGTTGGGGTCAATTGTCAGACTGTTTAATTTTGGGAATTTATGGATCATTCTTCTCCCCCCCCCCCCCCCGTTAGAGTGGCCCGATCCTGCCCATCGACGATCTTAGCCTTTCGATTGCTAAGACAGATTTTTTGCACAAATTTGAACTTTTTATCTCAATTCTATCGAGAGTTATCGTCTGGAAATATTCTCCGTTGCCTTCCACCATCAGCCTCAAATCTCCAGGTGAGGCAATCGGAACAAGTGCACTCTAATGTCTTGGGAGCCTATGCAAGGCCTGGTCTGAATGAGTACCGATAATGACGACAGTAACGATATCTATTTTAAAACAACATCAACATTTACCACACAACTAACCCAACTACCATCACTTCTCCTTTACATCTTCCTACCCTGAATACGTACTCCGGTCTACAATGGCAACCCACCATCATACCATCCTGCGATCATGCCATCCACGAAAATCTTGAGTTTTTTTATGTTCAATTTTCATAGCCGCTCTGTGCTTCAAAAATATCAAGTTAAGGAACCACGTTTCCGCCATTCAATAAATATACAAAATTAATACATATGATTTTTGGTGTCTTATTGCAGAGAATTTAGAATGGTCTGCAACGGATTTTGGTAAGTAGGTATAACACTTTTTCGGAAATTCGAGTTTTGAAACTTTTGGAACGAGAAAGATAGCTTCCTTTTCTTCGAAAATTCGCTAATAAATGAATATAGTGATTCGCCCCCTTAAGGTCCTTATGGTGGCGTAAAGTGTAATCGAAACCACGTTTGATTAATGGTTATGCTTTGATAGTTGATCCGCGTGCGGCTCGTAATAGTTTCTGGGTCATTAACAGCGATAACGCTTCAACTGCCTACATAAATGTCGTTACGGTTCCCATCAAGATATTGTAAATGAAGGAGGGGTCAATTTCTAAAACAGAATAGTAACTGAGAATGAAGGAAAGATGTACAATTGTTGCATGTTTTACGTGAATTTTATAAGGCCATTGTTTATCCATAGTTCAATTTCCTTGTGGAGCGTATGAATAATGACACCACGGTTGGGGGCAAACCAAATCTGAGTGGAGCAATAACTTGGTACCTAACACTAGATTTTATTCAACAGTCCTACAGTTTTTCCTCGTATGTACGTATATTTTTCCTAAACTGGACTGCAGTATCACGTAGGTACCTAATCAAGTTTCAGTAATTTAGGGCATTTAATAAGTGGGGTAATGGCTTCAGATTTGCTCCTAACAACCAGTGCTATTGAATCAAAATGGTAGCAAATACAAGACCCAATAAAGGGGCAAATTAATTATTAATTAGTTAAATAGGATAGTGCAGAGCTTGTATAAAGGAGTAAGTATTATGTATGTATATACAGGGTGTCTCAAAAGTTGTTAACCCCCCTGTTAAAATCCTTACGTAACAAGGAAAAAAATCTTTCTTTTCGGAATCTATGTATTTTTTGTGAGAACCTTAAATATCGTATTTTTGTGCGCATGCGCAATGCGCACCAACTTCCCCATTTTTTATTGCAGATTCAGATTCGACGTAAAATTTCATGAATTTTTTACTACTACCTTTTTGTGGGGGGCGCACCTAGGAGCGTCCAGAAGCGCCCAAAGTTGGATTAACCGCGTTTGCTCGTAATTTCGATAATGGAAAACCCCCAGTGTGGCACATGAAATTCCATTATTTTCCGACACTGAATCACGTAGTAATATCAGTTTTTTTATTGGACTTTATTAAACCGGGATCACAGACTGAAACATGGTCGTTTTTAAGAAAAATCACCTTATCCTGGCTCTTGATCAGTTTACTTTTAGTTAGATGAGGCAGGTGGGTAGGTATCTAAAGTATCTTGTGATTTATTTTGTGGTAGGTATCTAAAGTGGTCATGTGATTCATTTTCCCTCGCCCTTTCTTAACCCGGGCTTGGGACAGGCGGGAAGGCTTGGGAAGGTGGGCTTAAAAATAGATTTTGGGAGACAGCGGTCGTCAATTTGTACGACTGCTGTGGAAAATTTATCTTAATTTTTTCTCTATCACTTATTTTTTCATCTCTTTTATTCCTCCTAAGTTTTCGGTGGCAGAGAAGGAGTTTTTGTTGTTTTAGTTTAGCAGAAAAATTATCGAGGTATAGGATTTGTTTTTAAATTAGCCGGTCCCAAGCCTGTGTTGGGAAAGGGCGAGGGAAATTGAATCACATGGCCTAATAAGATACTTTAGATACCTACTCATCTAACTAAAAGTAAACTGATGAAGAGCCAGGATAAGGTGATTTTTCTTAAAGGCGACCATGTTTCAGTCTGTGATCCCGGTTTAATCATGTCCAATATAAAAATTTCATCTTAAATAATTTCGTCTTATCGAAAATACTAAACTTTGGGCGCTTCTGGACGCTCTTAGGTACGCCCAAACAAAAAGGTTGTCGAAGTAAAAAGTTCATTAAATTTTACGTAGAATCCGAATCTGCAATAAAAATGGGGGTTTCCATCTGAAATAACAAAGTTGGCATGCGTAGCCAGCATTTGTGCGCATGCGCGGAGCACAAAAATGTGATCGTTGAATTCTTTGTAAACAAAAATAAGGGGACGTTACTTCGATAAGGTTTTTGCTATCTCTCTTTATATCGAAATAAAAAGGGAGGGACGTTCTTTAAGAACCACCCTGTAGATATAGGTAGGTACCAACTTAAGTCTGCCTTGTCAGGTTTTAGTGTACAATGAAGGTAAATTTGGGCTTTTACGGAAATTCTGTTAAGTTAATACGAAGAATTGACACAACATTTTCACAGTCTTTATTTTCTACTCCAAGTTTCCAAAATTGAAACGACATTGTTCAGGACAAGGTACTTACTTTAGTGGTTGATATCACTGTCTGAGAAGGTTTCTACGGATTCTGCCACTCGTAGAAGACGCCTAATCTGACACATTGTTTATTGTTTACCTCTCAGGACACCGAGCAGGAATGAACTCTGGGAAGGACGATTGGCACCTCAAGATCAAGGGCGCTCTTTAAAGAGTTCCCCCACGGTCGCGCCTTTGTCGAAAGAGGGGGCCCCCGGGAGCTGTACCGGCACCCGTCAGTTACGAAAGGACTAGAATAATCCCGTTATAAAACATTTTTTTCAAGAAAAAGAAGTAAAAAAAAAAAAAACAACCGAACAAACAGAAAATTTATCATGCACAGTTAGACCATTCCTCTTCCTCGTAGCGAGAAATCCATTAATTTCTTTATGTTTTGTACGAGAGACGTGGTTGTAAAATATCAAGGACACCCCAGGCGGACTTGCCCCGCCGCAAGTGTAATTCACAGGATGTCTTTCATTGATTTATATGATGTCTATGTCTGGAGAAAACCTATCAATATACTACGTGTACAGTACATACCGAACATACCCAATACATGCAGTATTGCAACTTTCTTCCTTTTTATTGTCATATCAAACGATAACTGACTTCGGCTGCGTCAGTAATTACACAAAGAATATCTAATGAACATGAGACCTTAAATTTTTGAAAGAAACGTTTTGGATAGCTTGAAAAAAAAAATCACCAAAGATGGTATGAACTTGTCAGTCTGAACAACAATCATATTAATTCTTAGCGAATTTTCGAAGAAAAGGAAGCTACCTATTGTTCTCGATCCAAAATGTTTAAACTCGTATTTCCAAAAATCTCTTATACCGAAATCCGCTTATGACCATCCTGAATACACTGCCAAAAGACACCACAAGTAATATGTATATAAATATATTTGTGTCATTCCAGACGATAACTCGTGATGGTATTGAGATAAAAAGTTCATATCTGCACAAAAAACCTGTCTTAGCAATCAAAAGGCTATTTTCATAGATGGGCAGTATCGGGCCACTCAAAGGGGGGTTTTGGGGAATCTTAAGGGGGGAAAAGTATTATCCTTAAACTCTTAAAATGAAACAGTCTGACAAGTGACACCTCATTTTAGAGGGTTTTTTTTACGCTGAACACGATGGCGAAGTCAGAAAATTCGCTCTTATAGCCATGGTACATGACTGGATTTTTTTATGCTGGGTGTGATAATGATTTCTTGCGCCTTTCTCCGTAAATTTTGGGTTAAATTTTGAATCGATTTTCCAACCTAGATGGATTTTTCTCTCAGAAAGTAAATCCAAAAGTGGAGAATTGGACCAAAATTCAATTAAATTCAACTTCAAACTTCAACTTTGTGGTTCCATAGACCGTTGTCGGAAAATGGCGTTCCCCTAATCAAACTTTTCAATGTCCTCCAAGTGTCACCAGAGAGACGCCCTTCCCTCCTTTGTACGGAGCTATGACCAGTCCGAATCATCTCGAGTTATCTCCACTGTTTTACTTTAATTTTTCTATAGCATACAGACCTCCAATTAGATGTACTCAGAATTTTGATTGATCGTTCCTATAGAACTGAACTATTCTAAAAGCATTGTTGGGATTTTGTAGGGTATCCGAAAGACAGCGAGCGTGGGAACCCACCCAGCCCATGACAAGTTAATCAATTTCGAACTGAAACAGCCTGACTTCAATATCAGGTCCGAAAAACCGCAATGAAACCATTAAAAGCCCAAAACCGCAATGATTTTTCGTGAAGTGGCGGCTGAAGACGGCAGGAAGCTTTGAAGCCGGTAACTCAATCAAGTTGATTCTATTGTCGTCAGAGCATAGAACTTTTTATGACTGAATTTAATAACACTACCATAGCATGAATTGATATTAAATTAGAAGCTAATATCTATTATTGGGGTACAACGATCTGTTAATAGCCACTTCGAGTCATTTCAGATGTATTTCGAACCGAGGCAACGCCTCACCGAAGATATTTTCTACTTAAGGGAATAGTCATTCAAGCCACAAACATTTTGGTGCAGAAAATAGTTTCGATCGATCGATTTTCTTAACCACCCCTAATACAAAAGATCTATACGATACTCATGAATGAATAGGATTTTGTAGTTTTGGTGCTTTTCATAAGAAACAAAGAGCCCAAAAGCCAGAAATATTTTGGCATACAGTGGAGTATCCAAATTTGTACTTCTATGTTTTAGCAATAGTTTCTGAAAATGAGAATCGACTATGGGGAGTTGTGGGTAGAAAAACTCCGATTCTTAAAACAGAATAGTAGTTGAGAATTATGGAGAGGTTTATAAATGAGTGAAAGATACAGATAGAACACTTGTTGCCTAATGCATGGATTTTGAAAGAACATTCTTTATTCAATTTAATTTCCTTGTAGAGAGTATTAATAATGACATCACGGTTAGAGGCCATAAAGTTGTATCTAAATTTGTACTTCTATGTTTTAGTAATAGTTTCTGAATGAGAATGACTTTGATGAGTTGTGGGTAGAAAAGCTCCGGTCGCCAAATTCACAATATTGAAATAGAAGAGCAACCCATTTTGATCACTTTTGTAAACAGTTACTCTTCTGGAGACATGCATTTTGTAATTTTTGAGGTTTTGATAGTTGGTTTTGAATTTTTCAAGATATTTTTGGTTACCCTGAATAGACAGCTGAACAAACGTAATCCAAGACACCTACACCATAGGTTTTCATAGGTTCACCATAGGTTTTCAACTTTTAAAGACCGTGGTGATTTTTCAAACAGACGTTTGGCAGTCGTAGCTCAGTTCTTCTAAATCTCCACGCTGTCTAGATTCATTAGGCAAGATTGAGGAGGGCATTATTATAGGAGCTCAACGATTCCAACAGTAACGTTGTCTTGGGGTACTCCCCCGGGAAAATGTTTGACAAACAGAATAATAACATTTATTATTATTCAATACAGGGGTTTGAATTGATTTTAACACTTTTCATAATAAAAAAACTCCATTTTTCAAATACATCTTTTTTAAATTCAAGATTTTTCAATATTGTTTAGTATGCCTCAATATTTCGGGGGGTCCGGCTCCCCTGGACCCCCCCCCCTGCCTACGCCGCTGGATCCGCATGAAGAAGAAAAACCATAGCGATTTGACCAACGAAAAAACAGTAGTTCTAATGAAACACTGTTTCCTCTCCTGTTTCATGGGAAACAAAATTTATCTCAGCCTCAACGGAGAAAGGAGTTGCTTACATAGAACTATTATGTTCTTCAAAACTTTGATTGATTGATTGATTAAAAACTTGATGCGCCTATGTCGTGTACATGGAGAAATGTGAAAATGTTGGAAATGGCCAATTTTACTTACAGCTTGGAAATATTTTCTGCGTTTTTCTCAAAATGAGGTTTAGGTGCGGCTTTTCTAGTTTATACGGCAGATAATAATTCAGCAAGAGCCCACAGCCCACTCCCCGGTTGTGAACTGTTTGCCTAATAAGTAGCATAATTTAGAATAGTGATGAGGAGTCGTCCAACCCTAAAAGCTAATATTTGGATCTTGATCCTTTAATTTCAGCAATCAGGTGGTTTAATACTTACATAATCCCAATCTTGCGGATTACTGGATTGAAATAGATCAGAGCAAACTCCAAATACGGAACGAGTCGAAGAGCGTCCTACGAATTAACTCAGGACGGATTGATCTGAACACGACTACCTGATCTACGCGACTGACTCTTTTATCGGGGGACAATTCACTTTTGAACGAGACGCGACCCCTTGAGATCACCCGAATCGCCGGCCGCTACTTTTCCACGAAAAAGCTGATCTGGAGAAATCCAGAGATAACCTCCGGCTTGGCGGCAATTACTCGGGATACCGATGCGACACGTTACCGGCAGCTCTGCATCGCGATGTCAATCCCGCCGGCAAGGCTGCCGAGGATGTTGATCTTGACACTTTACTTTTTCGCGGTCCACCCGGGGACATTCGTGATCTGAATAGCAAGGTCGATAAGTAGAGGGACGGCTTCTGTGTTTCGAAATCGAATAACTTCAACGCGATGACTATTTAGAACCACCTAATAAAACCATTAGTTCCACATGTGACAATTGCGGTTGAACGGCTGGACCGATTTCAACGTTAGAAACGCCATACGAGCCCCCCCCCCCCCCCTCCTAAACAGCTCGAGGTACTCGTATTAAAAAACTCACCCTCTACCATCCTCAAAAATTCCCTCAAATTTACAATACCTTTGGAATTGTGTCCAGCTCACCCCGATTTTGGGTTTATTATCTTCGATAATGAACCATTGGAATCACTCAGGGGAAAAAAATCCCCCCCCCTCCCTCCCTCAAAATTTGAGGGTTTACGTTTAAGATACGTAGATTCAATAAATGTAATTAAATAAAACTTTGCCCAGTTAGCGTTGTGCTCAAATTGCGATATTTGGTTTACGGGTTCGGACAAACCCCGCAATGATCCTCCTAAATTTTCGTAACCCTAGGTCAATGGGAAGTGGTTCAAAACGAATCCCAAAACATTCAAATGGCAGGTAGGAACGTACGCATGGTGCAGACGTAGGCCTTTACTTCACAAGTACTAAAAAACGGTTCATTATTGATTTTTTTTAAATCATATTATACCTACTTGTTAAATAGGTATAAAATTAAATTATTTTAATATCAAGTAATTATTAAATGAACTGGATAAGAAAAATCATCAAATCTTTATGACTTTGAAGTGGCTATCGTTGCAGATTCATTTCGAGATCTGTACATTCCGCGAAAAGTCCACATGAACTTCGAGTAAGGGCTGGGAAATCTCAGGGTCCGGACTTTCCGATAACTAGGATTATTTCTGTGTATTAATATTTTCGATTATTTGAGAAGAAATCAAATGATGTCTTCTTCGAGCTGTGGACATGAATTTGAAGGTAATTCAATAAGTAACATAACAGTATGGCATTGACCGAACTGACACTGTTCTGGCGTCGTAAGGCTGCAAATATTGTGCAGCACAAAGTTTGGTGCAATGAAACTGTGAGCTTCAATTGAAAATCCTCCAGAGAGCAATCAGAAGTTAATGGCTCTTCAGAATATTTAATTTTATATAACCGATCTTGTTTGTGTATTTCATTTCTAGCATAGGTTTACGTGAATTCATAGTCCAGACCCGGAAATAGTAGTCCCAAATTTTTTAACGATTAGTGATTTATAGTAGGATTCTAATAGAACTTTTCACGCTTAATCGTTATAAAACTAATGTAGAAAAATCACTGGAGGAAGCCTTATTCATCTAGATCACATTCACGTATGTTAATGTACGTAGAGCTCTACTTTTCGCACAAATTAATTAATACCAGTCTCTATTTTTCATTTTTTATTTCCCTCAGAAATACAATTTTGTTTTCTGTTGCAATGTTTTAGAAAGAAGCATCGAAGGCCCAAAGGTTTTTCTACTACAGACATCAACAATTTATCAAATCGTCCTACTGACACACTGAATCCTGTGTGTTTGCTCCTCACTCTTCACGGAAGAGTGGTTCAATGAACGATCAACGAAATTGGACAACTAAAAATAACCGAGAGCCTTATTTCCGGTCGTAGGAATAAAGATCACTGAAATATTGCCCTCTTGAACATCATTATGAACGCGATCATCATCAAATTGATAATTACATAAGAACAGCGGAGGAGTTCGATAACCACGTTGCCGGTTCGTATATCAATGACTCAGACGTTCACTGCCGCCTTCTCTATTATCAATCAAGACAAAGGTTTAACGGAAGATTTCCACCGAGTTGGATTTTCAAATGGGTATTCATTAAACGAGTAACTTCCTAGTGTTAACCTAGATAAGGAATTCGACTTATCTGTCATTTGTTACGGAAAAGAACTCGTATTCTCATTTCTTCTGTTTTATTCATCAGGCTCACTCCATTCAATTCTACAGAAAATTCGAATAAAAAGGACGTTTCCACGCTCATCTCAACGATAGCAGTTTCAAACCACCATGAACTTTGAAGTGGAGCACCGGTATGATATTACCATCAGGCCAATCTATATTGATATCATCTATAATATCATTATTATCAACTATATCAGGCCAATTGACGGGTATCCAACGAATGTTGCCGAACGTGGGGTACAGGGGGAGATCTGGCGTAGGTACCCAAGTTGGAACACTAATCCAGAGAGCTGAATTGTCAGCCGTGTATGCTGAGGCCGGTAGAGATCCGGGTCCTATTCGAATCCCCTCGTACCTGAGGGTTTTGGTTCGTGGTTTTCGCGAAACCGAATAGACGGGAAGAAAGTCATTTCTCGGTCAATACATTCTTAAATCTCACCAGCACACACTCTGAAAGTTACCCACCGGTTTATTGGAAAGTATCACAGGAATTTTTCGAAAATTAGGTCCAAAAGCTCCTCTTTAAATTGACGGACTCTGGTCTGACCTCACGTGGTGTTCGAAGTTACGTAAGACAACCGATGAAAGCGCAACAGCCGAGACGTCAGGGTCAGGTTCAGCGAAACAGGGGAGGGTTATCCACCTCGATGTGTTACTTGAAATATCGTATCAAGGGCGTGTGGCCGGTCGCTCGGCGTTCCTTGGCTCTCATTATCTGCGTTGCCGTCTCATAATATTCAGTACAGGTATTAGGCAGGGAAATTTCGGATGAGGACTTTCGAATATAATAACTAAAAATATTAATAACTAACAATAATTAATAGTTATTTTCAATATTAGATAAAATCATCAATAATGATCATTTAGTGATCTAGACAGAAGGGCGATCTGTGAAAAGAAGATAATAAACAGTTGGGCCAAGACTTTGCAGAGTTTTAAAGCCTGTTTTAGTTTAAACTAAAGGCTATAATAATACTCTCAATAATACCATGTATCAGAAAATATACTACTTTTCAGGGGAGCAAAAAAACGTTCAATTCCGGGTTAACGTTAGTGTCGTTAGAAAACTTGCTATTTCTCCCATAAGCAATAGAAAAATTATTTTTCTAGAGACTTGGAGACAGCACCATTCGATCGGGCTTTAGAAAATACTGTAGGGTCCGTTAAAAACAGAATTTGGCCAAAATTGATGATACGTGGTATTAGAATGAGGGTATCGTTATGCATTATCATTATTATTATCAAGAACGTAGTGTAAATTATTAATAATTATTGTTAGTTATTATTTATTTTTATTAATTATTATTGATAATTATCGGGTAATTATTAAATATAATTATTAATAGTTATTATTATTAATGAGTATTATTAATAGTAACTATTAGTAATTATTAAATATAATTATTAATAGTTATTATTATTAATGAGTATTGTTCGAATTAGCTGAGCCAGTATGAGCTCACGTATACGACTTTCGATCTGCTCCAAGTTTGTGCCCTCATTGTTAACGAACGGCAGGTCGTACAAAACTCCGGATGGTCTTTAAGAATTCTAAAAATTAAACCCTATTTAAAATGAACTAAAAACTATACCGTTCCATTTGAATATTTCAAAATTCGTTTTGAACCCCCTCCCATTGTACTAGGGCTATGAAAAGTTACTGTGGGATACAAGTGGAAAATTACAACAAGCCAATTCTATTTCGGCCTGGTCTCATTGGCTTATTTTGATCTACAAAAATGTCCAATATCTCGGTAGTTGTAAAACTTACGAAATACTCTCATAATAATGATGAGATTATAAATATTATAATTATAAATTATTTATTCCTTCGGTCCCCAAAAATAACCCAAGTTGTTTCCTTTAATTCTTAATTTAGAGATGTTACATACATTTAGATTGAAAAACGTACATTTATTCCTACTAGATTTATTAAAATTCACATAACATGATAAGTACCTAGGTATATAATAGAACACTTCTATACTTATATTACACTTCTCAAACTGGAGACTAAATATATTTATACTGATGTTCGTCTCAATGGAACAATGCTAAAATAATCATTTCGTTGGCCATTTTGTTCCATGTAATTATATTCATTCGTGTTTTAACCATTCAATGCAGTACAACAGTGACGCATTGTGCTAATTAATTTTTTTCTAATTGAATCTGAGACTAATATTATGGTTCTAACAACAGTTCGTTGTTGTATGTAAAAACTAAAAGTATAACAAAATCGGCCGCAAAAATTAGAGTTGTTGATTGATTTCATTCTCCAGTGTGAAGGTTAACTGGAGAGGTGATGATTAAAGTTTAATAAAGGTTGAAAGTGATGAAAGGAGCGCCCTTAAGCCAAAATGCGAAGGGGTCAAGGCAGCACGTAGCGTGCATAATCCAAGTCCATCCACCTCCAAGTCTACGCCTCTATGGATACGTGCCTTGAACTGATTTCAAGCATTTTCGCCCTTCTTTGAAGGCCTTAGGCAATTGAATCTTGAGTTGATTATCACTTGGGCGTTTGGATACATAACGAGACAAGGTATCCTAGACCTAAAAGATTTCACTGACTCCTCATTCGACATATCCAAGTGATACATAACGTTCTGGCCTAAGACCTCCCATGTCTACTCTAGCGAATAATTGAAGTACCTATTTGGAGGAATTGAAGTAGTAACAATCACGTTTGAAACTTTTCAAATCAGTAACTGACACCAACGTTTGGTGTCAGTTTTGGGGCACCCAGAGTCAAATCCCGAGTTCTTGCAATTTAGGATAATTTGTTTATGTAACGCTGTTTTCCGTGGAATAGAAGAAGATAACTAAAATCGGATTTTAAATTCGTATTCTGCACCTCAGTAACCATAGAAAGAATGATTGAAAGTGAAAAATTAACCAGGATTTTTTGAAGTACAATTTTTAACACAAAAATGTGGCTAGAAGAGAGGTATATGAGCTATATATCAAAAACTAGACCTGATGGCGAAAAATGGGCTTCAGATTTGAATTCAGCACACCAAAAAACCCAAACACCAACACCCACCCTATCTCGTCTGCACCAAACAGGTTCTTGGTTCAACATGTTGATTTAATTAAATTAATTGAAAGATAATAAATCGAGGGTCTCTCGGCAACTTCCCACATCGTCATTTCGGCAACTTTTCAGCAGAGCCAAAAAACCATCTGCCAATTACTATTTTTACTGAGATATTCAGTAAAATAAATCGTGAGTGTTACCTAACTTAGGTACCTAACTTATACTTAGTTAGGTCGACCCGCCGGGAGAAGACACTTCGATTGGTATGCATAACTCATTTTGGCCAAACTTGACGATGTGGGAAGTTGCCGTGAGACCCTCGAAATGTGTGTTCATCATAATATATTATACTTATCAAATTCGGATTCTGCACCTAAAAAACCATAGAAAGAGTGATTGATATTGAAAAATTGACTAGGATTTGTTTAAGTAGGTACAACACACAAAAGTAGCTAGAAAAGAAGTATATGCGCTATATCTCAAAAACTAGACCTAATGGCGAAAAACGGGTTTCAGATTTGGATTGAGCACACCGAAAAACCCTAACACCAACCCTTATCTCCTCTGCATCAAACAGCAACTTGGTTTTAACAAACTTGGTTTAACAAATACTATTGTTAAACATTGGTTGAAAGTTGCATGAATGAAGAAGAGATCACAAACTATTCTTTAAAAGAATCATTCACAATTCATTTAGCTGCAAATCATCAACACCCTGTTGAAACAGACGCTAACCTAGGTGAGGCTTAATACGAGATCCTTCACGAGAAAAATTGAGTTTTTAATCAATTTTGATGTTCCAAAATTTCAGTTTGATAATTTTTGGTGAAGCGCTCAGGGAAACTTTGGTATATGAACTGATGAGATGTAGTTAGTACCTGACCCACTATTTTATGTCATACTAACCCAATTTGTGGAACCTGATCATTATTATTTAATTAATCTAATTGAATAACTCATAACACGTTATCAGATCATCGTTTGCTCCACGTGATTTTGAAATTAAATAAAAAGAACAATCAGAGGATTACGTTAGAAGGGCGTGTGTACGCACAGCTCACTATAATTCCCCAGCCAATCTTATCTTGTCTGTTTTCGATGTACGCGGTTGTACTACGTCCGACCCGTTTTTGTGCGTTGTGTGATATAGTCATTTGTTTAACAGTTAGCTATGTTCTTACGTTTGTGATAGAATGAAAAACGCCAGACATCGATGAGGAAAGGGGAGTAATAAGAAGGTATCTTGAAGACCACGGGGTTATCGGACGAGTGTAAAGTTCATGAAATCCCGATATTGAGTTGTTTATAGTGCCTGACATGTGTTTATAGTAAAAACACACCTACTTACGCTTGATGAGTTGTTGTGACTACTGTCCAGTATCTGATACACATTACGCTCATATTACATATTACGCTCATTTGGAACGTAATAGAGCGAGATGAAACCGCTTCGTTTCTCTTTTGAGGCCAGTTTACAAGCTCATGCAAATCGGAAGAAAAATCGTACGTTTTGTCGACTGTTTACACAATACCGATTTCCCTTCCAATTCCGATCTCAGTTCCAAACTCAAGTGAACTCCACTGACGGTGAATTTTTCTTAGCTTTTCTTAATCATTAATGTTATTTCACAAGTTATACAGCGTTCACGGCCGAGGGAGACACAGCAGAAGAAGCTGCTCACAAACTGCAAAATCACCATGACAAAGTCATCAAATTGACCCAACAATGGAGAATCAAACTCAACGAAGCCAAATCTGCATACGTGAATTTTACATATTAAAAAGATAAACCATGGACAATTATGATCAAATCCCAACGCATACACGCAACGAACGCAGCTAAATATCTAGGGTTGACGCTAAATGTCAAACTAAAATGGAAAGAGCACATCAAAATTTAAAAAACCGAGCTCACAGGAGGTTGTACTGGTTAGTGGGGAGGCACTCAGAACTAGAGGTTCCTGCTGTACAAGCAAATTCTAAAACCAGTCAGGACGTATGGCATACAAATTTGTGGATGCTCAAAAAATCCAACATCAAACACTTCCAAACATTCCAAAACAAAGTACTTAGGGGGATAGTCAATGCCCCTTGGTACTTTCATCTTATAAGAAATGATGAGCTTCATCGTGTCCTGGAAATGGAAACCGTCACGCTAGAACTATGCGGTGAGGTATGAAGAAAGGCCTTAAGACATGTAAATCTAGAAATGATTTTGATGGCAGATTCTTCAGAAAAAGTATTACAGGTGGTATATTCTACTATATAGAAAGGATTTGATACGCATTGATTAATGTAGCCATTTTGCTATATTTTCTACATTAATGTAGATATCTGCGCAGGTAGGAAACTCTGTAAAAAAATTTCTTTGGTCGATTCCAATGGTTCATTATCGAAGATAATAAACCAAACAGACTCGATCGAGACCCAGCTAATTTTACAACTCCTGCTGACCATTCGTTCATTCTGAAAATTCATCATTCTCATAAACGACGACTGGTGCCCACACAACGTACCTGGGAAGAGGCTTTTTATTAACAGAATGACGAAGGCGGACCATCCCGCTAAAAACACCCCTAAGAATGTTGCGAAACATGTTGGATAAAATAAAAGAGAAGACGGAGTGAGCCAAAACTACTTCAACCCTCGACCCACAGTAATACAACCAAAATGGTAATCATTTCACAATCATTTCAACTTTGGTAACACCGCCGATCCCACTATTTCTTGAACCAACATCACCTAACCCACACGATTTTCGATGAGAGCATTAATTCATTTAAAATCATGGCAGGATACTCCTGTGGAACCTCCAGTAAGCTAAAAGTAGTGATTTTACTATGAAATTCCTGGTAGTTTTAGAATAAAACAATTTTATGTCTCTCCTGAAAAGTTGGGACCCAGACAAACCCCTTTTTTCCAACTTTTCAGGAGAGTCATAAAATTGGGTCATTCTCAGTTAAAGTGTCTCTTTTGGGTAGTCGTGTTTCCCAATTCCGATAGGGTGAAATTTGCAGTTTTCTCCCCATGATTCTTTTCCAAGAAGTTCCCTGAGTATGCTATATCTCAGAAGGCGCTACAAACTAAGCTAAAAGTAGTGATTTTACTATGACATTCCTGGTAGTTTTAGAATAAAACCATTATATGTCTCTCCTGAACAGTTGGGAAAATGGGTTAGCTTAATAAAAAAATTTTTTAGGAATTTTATTCAGAATGATTTATTAGGAATTTTATTTAAGAAGCAATATTGCTTCTTAAACAACGAAATAAAGAATTTGGAAAAAAACAATTAATTTGACTATGGAGGAAGAGGCCCAGTTGGTTTCTTTCATTGTTCCCTCATAAGTTCCATATTTTCATACGCGAGGTTTTTTTTTATTACGGTCAGATTACGCTTTATTTTTTACCTGCCAGAAACATGGGAAACGTTTATAGATTTCAATACATAGGCGTAACTCCGACATTTTTAGAGGACACGACTGACTTTTGGAAGAAAACGACCCGGTCCGGAGAACCGGCAGTGGTGAATTGAGTCGAGATCGGACGAGTTTCTCCCTTCAGTTCTTCGATCCGATCTCAAATCCATCCGACAAGACGTACGCTTTGCTGTTTACACGCAACGACTTCCTACCTGATACGATTTGCATGACAGACAAGACGTACGGGCCTTAACGTTCAACCCGCCCTACGCATACTATACGGACATTAGTATGGAACATAATTCTCAATCACTAATACTAATAAGGCAGGAAATTATGGCGAAATTTCCACAACCACAAACGAGATCACAGAACTGTTGAGATACCTACCCGAAAAAAACCTACCTAATCATCATGATATCAGCGGAGAAGTGGTTACATTTAGGAGTGATAGTGATTTTGACTAACGATTGGAAAACAAATCAGTTTTAGTAGACATTTTAGTAGACTTTGAAATAATATGAGTTATAGATAATATTATATTTCAAGTATTGGATTTGGGGTCAACTTAAGGTTTCAGTACCTATTGCTAAACATAGAAAAGGAATGGGAATGGGGGCACACTTTGAAGAAAGTAACCACAATTGTAACCTTATTGAGATTTTCGCGGACATGTTTTGTTAAACTCTACTTACACTCAATAGTGAGGGTGGAAATTATTCAACTGAGATTTCTTTCCTCTCCTACTCCATGAAAATGAATGGTAGTGTTAAAAGGGTTTTCCTTCATCGATGTGTACCTACAAATCAACCTAACAAAACAGATTTTTCCCTCATGAAAATTTTGAACTTGATCCAAATCTACATCGAGGTGATTTTCACAAATCAGACTCTCAAGAAAAAAAACCAAATACATTAAAGCTGTTATGACCGACCCACTCACCTGCCTTGCTTATGGCGAATAGCTTAGCTGTTTTAGCGGTCTGAGAGCTACTGCAGAACTGATGAACAGCTCCCGACAGTTCCTGGAAGCCTTGGAGAAGTCTGAGCAGGAACTTGAGGTCCCCCACGCTCGTGCTGCCTCTTTTGTACAGAAAGCTCAGCTGGGCGCCTGTCGTGTAATCGAATAATCCTCGTTTACTCACTTAACCCTCACCACATTTTTTCTATCGAGCCCTTTCCCCGTGAGACCTCGAGAAAGAGTATCGGTGGGACTTGATTCAATTGTTTACCAGACTCCTATTAAGGAGTATAAATCGGTAAACAATCGCTTCTGTCAATAAACAATTATTTATATTGATTAAGTAAGAAAGAGTGGATAAATCAGTGTCATTTGAAAAAGGAAACTCCATAGATTCAACTAAACTCCGAACGCGTAAGTACCAAGAAATACCTACAACATAACAATACCTACCCCCAATAAACACTTCGTGTAAACATCGCAAATATCATTCTACAGCGGGCAGAAAAAGTTATGATATCCACTTTTCCCACCCGCCCTTTTCCTTCCAACTAAAGACATGTCCTAACCACTTCACAAGCACCGTACCCGTTTCGAAATCTCCCATCGGCGCCATGACGAGACGTTTTTGTACAAGTAATGTCATTACTTAACGGTGAAAACTGAATTATTCAATCAATACGGAATTAAAAAACCGTATTTTTCATGCAGCCAAAAAATCTAAACAGCTATGGGCTCCACGCTGTCTGAAATATCATTTTTAACTCAGTTAAATAAAAATGGCAATTTTCTCCTTGTTTCAACTACAACATGGCAATTTTACCGGTGTAAAGTTCCTTCGTGGGTCTCCACCAATTCTTGTCAGAGACCTGAGGATCCTCAACTTGGAGCTCCAAGTTGAGGATCCTCAGGTCTCTGACAAGAATTTCAGGTCTCTGAAATTCATCAGAACTGGGACTTTTCGTCCCAGTTCTGATGAATTCCGGAACCGTCAGAACGCGCACTGCGAACGAAGCTGAAAAATGTCTTACCGTAGCGCCAAGGCGAGATTTTGAAACGGGTATGTTACTTGTGAAGTTGTTGTTGCCTCATCAGGGAACATGTTATTGTTATTTAAACTCAAGTCTAATTTCTACTATTTTTATAAAAAGATCAGATCATCTAAATCTCAACCTCATTATTAGTAAACTCCGATGAACAGTGAAATTTTGTTTGACTGAAAAATCGGCAATGATTGAAACAATTATTCAATTTAACGTTCTACGCTGTTTTGACGGTTGTTAGTTTTATTTTTGGCCACGTGAGTCCACTGGTACCAGTGTACATTATGTGCTCGAGAAGTAATAGGATGGTGGACGCTGCTCTCAGCATGTTACCAGAACTTTGACAAGGCAGTTTATGCAGCTATGCAAAAATGGGTAAAGCTCACTAGAGAACTGAACAACACTGAAGAAGAAATGTATAATATCCGGGCCAGAGTAGCAGATAAACCTAAGATCGAAGAACCAGGAGAAAATTGGATCACAGTGGAAGTCGGACATCTGATGAAACAAATGCTTTTGAATTTAGAGACGAGGGAATCGTGCTATTGCGAAAAATTGAGGTGATTTGATCCATTTTCTGAATAACGTTTAAAAGTCTAGTTTTCCAAATAATTGCTGTACGCTTTTTGTGTAGACAAGGTTATCTACACTAATACCCAACTAATGCATGTTCAATTTGGTAAGATCAGTAAAGGAAGAACTTCAATTGAGTTACACTTAAGTTACATTTACCTATCAGAGTTAGGATGACGTCGCAACTTGAAAACATTCATGCAAGTGTTTCAGGAAAAGTGGCATAACTCAAAAGAGATTTGTTCAATTAATATTCGGGAAGCTAAACAATTTTTTTTAAATTTCGTGGCGTATTTTCATTTCTAGGAAGTTATATTTGTGAAAAAACAAAAAACTGTTTTGATAGGTAGATTTATGGAGGTGCTGTGGAGTTTTAAATGAAGGCCGTTTTGTTTTTTCGCTCTCCTGAAAAATCGTGCTTTTTGGATTGTGTCATTTTCCCATCCGGGGTGCGATATATGACCTGATATATATCTACAATGACCCGATTTTTGGGCCCAGATAGAAAAACTCTGCAAATTCTTGACACAACGGTTTATTATCTTCCTTGTGCAGATCACCCTTCTGTCTATACAAGACTGTATTGCAAATCGGCACCATACCATATTCTCACCGTACTCATACCATACCATACGAATTTCTTTCCTATCATACCATACTGTATTATACATAATCATACATACAATAATATACCATACCATGTCATACAAACCGAGTGAATATTGAAATGTCATCGATTTCTGACCTATATTTAAAATTTCAAGTATCTAGCTCATCATCAAAATTTAATTTGTTTAAACAAATAGGTATTATTGAAACAATTTTACAGACAAGAAACCGAGTGAATATTGCATTGTGATCCAGTTCTGACCTATTTTTAAAATTTCAAGTCAATAGCTCATCATCAAAATTTAATTTGTATTATTACAAAAAGGTATTATTTAAACAATTTTACAGATGAGAAACCGAGTGAATATTGCAATGTGGTCTATCCCCGACTCACGGTTAAAATTTCTAGACTGTAGTTTACCGGGAAGATGAAAAAAGGTAGTTTTATTCTGGGCGTCCGGGGGTTGGGTCACATAACGGCCGTTTTCGACGCGAAAGTTTAGTGTTTTTCCTAAACCTTTGCGCGGTCACTGTGAACGAACGGCTGGTCGCAAAAAAATCCAATTGGTCTTAAAAGATTCGTAATTTGTCAGGTCATTCAAAAGTGAACTAAAAATTACACCGTTTCATGAGACATTTTAGAGATATGACATTGTCGAAATTTCAAAGTTCGTTTTGAACCCCTTCCCCTTGACCTAGGGTTATGAAAAGTTTCGAGGATCATTGTGGGGCTGGTCCAAACCCAGAAACCAAATTTTGTAATTTTAGCTCAACGCTAACTGGCTAACGGACGGCGTACGGCGTACGGGTGACGGACGGATTTTTTTTATTCGATTTTCTGAATCTACGTATCTTGAAACGTAAACCAACAAATTTTGAGGGGGGGTTAAAAAATTTTTTTCTTTGGGCGATTCCAATGGTTCATTATCGAAGATAATAAACCAAAACGACGTGTACGTGGAATGCCACCTCAAATTGACAGAATGGTTGTAGTTTACCAGTAGTCTGAACTTACAATGCGTACATTACAGCCATCTACCAATGGTGGTTTCAAGTACCTACAGAATTGCAGGTGGGTCGTTTTTGAACAATTAAGAATTGTATTGCAATGTAGAATCCGTCGTACGAATTTTAGCCATTTATAGCCTTTCGTTCATTAAATTGGCTCCAAAATCGAACATTTTTGTTGAGAATTTTCACTTTCTTCGGTGCCCAGATTGTGCTTATGCCATTTTCAGGCTTCTAAAAACGACGAATTGGAATTTAGTTAGCCACATTGATATGGCAGACATACAAATTAGTATTTTGCTGGCTGAGCAAAATTCGCCGCGTGATATATAACTAAATTTAAAGACGATCTTCGTGTTCCTTGGGTATTTTCGAAAAATTTCACTACAGTTATTCGTTTTGCGTAAAATGGAGTCGAACCACGCCGATTTTGAATTTGGTGTCTGTCTGTCTGTCCTTCAATCACGCAAAAACGGCTCAATGGATCGAACTTTTCTCCCGTATTTAAATGTTTCTGTGACCGGAGAAAGACGTAGGGGGGATTCACTTCCGGATCCGATGCATAGGAGTGGGGGTTTATAGGGAAGCCAAAATATAAAAATCTTAAATTCTTCCTTCCCGTGAGACAGATGAAGACTATTTTTGGTATTTAAGATTATAAAGGTTTGTAAAGGGACATGTTAGAGGTATAATCCGTAGAGCGACAGGTAAGAGCGGCAGATGGATCCATCCCGAGTTCTGCCCGTCAGCTAGTTACTGCTAATTTCATTGCCCTGTGGGTCTCCGTTTATTCTTAGGTAGCCACGTCAAACTTCTAATACTCCGAATTAGAAATTTTTATCCGACCCCTCTGCCTTAATAATTTGACAAGCCCACCTTAATTGAATATTGAATACCTATTGAGTAGATACCGACCATCAAAATTATATAACGAATAACCCAGACTAATGTCGTAACAACTGTTCATTCAGTGGACGGAGGAGATCTACTGTAGATCTACTGTAACAGCTCACACAACTGAACTCTGACCATTACAATAACGCTTTCCACAAGACGGAGCCTTATTGACATTCACACAATACATCGCCAAACGGGTTGACAGCCATCTTCTCTTCATTTGGAATCCATTCGTGAGACAATAGGCCGCTCCACCGGCTCAGTGCGAAGCGGAAGAGAAACGACGGCATCCCTCTACAGTGAATTTCAATTAGATTTCTTTATTCCCAGGGCGAAGGAGAAAAATGAAAAAATAAAATACGTAAGCACAAGAGGCTTTTATAATGCGTTCCGTTTTTTATTGAGCTCGAGATTTATTTTTATTGTCGGCAGACCGCCTCGCATAGGCGCCGTTCAACCAGTCATCGCTCACCTCCGAAGTTTATAACCGACGATCCAATGAAATCCATCGATAGAACATGAATAAAAGTCACAGTAATGCAGGCAATACGTGTATCCATAAAAATATAACGAATTCAGTCAAATTCTAATCAATGTTTCAAAACTCATATGACGCCCCAGTTTTGGTTTATTACCTTCAATAATGGACCTTTGGAAACTCCCAAGAACAAAAATTACCCCCCCCCCCCCACCAAATTTGCTGGTTTTCGTTTCCAAATATGTAGATTCCAAAAATCAAACTAAAAAAAAAAAAAAAAAAAATCTGTTCGGCCCAGGCACTTTGCCCTGTTAGCTTTGTGCTAAAATTACGAAATTTGGTTTACCGGTTTGGAACAACCTCACAATGATCCTCCTAACTTTTCATAACCCCAGGTCAATAGGAAGAGGTTCAAAGCAAATTTTGAAAATTTCTTATCTCGAAAAATTTAAATGGACCGGTATAGTTCACATTAAATGTAAATTTTAAGAAGTTTTCAATTTTTAGAATTCCAGTTTTAGTCCAGGGAGTTCGTACGACCGGCCGTTCGTTCACAATGAGGGCTCAAAGTTGGGGCAGATCAAAAGTCGTCAACATGAGGCAGCCTGTCGGTTCAATGTTCATACTGGCCCAGCTGATTCGAAGAGCACATGGTTTTCAGATACCGAGTTAATTGATAGTAGTCGTTAATAATTTAGGGTAAATGTACCAGTAGCTGACACTGCTCCAGTTGCTGACAGGTTCATTGAAAAACTGAAATAATAAGGATCCACGCCCTCGAAAATCACTGTTTTAAAAATTGGCGGCTTCGGTTGGCATTCCGTCGTCATTTGGTGGCTTCAATTTGGGCGTTCATAGTGCCTAACATCACAAATTGTTCGGTTAGTTTGTTCCAGTCGGTGGGTAGTCCCACCTGTGTTGCCATATTGGACAAGGACCCTTAGGGCTTCTTCTTAGCTATTCATTGACGGTGTTTGTTGCATGTTCTGTGTTATTATCAACACCAGGGTGTAGGACATATTGTGTTCCATGCGTTGTGGTTTGGTTTCTCAATTTACTTGGAGGATTTAACGGATGTGAGGCACTGGTACATGAAATCGGCATTTATCCGGTAGTCGACAGGCCCTGTCAGAAACTGGTACATCCGACGGTATTCTTCAAACCTTCCTATTTCTTATTTTATCATTCTTAGTAGCAGCACCGGGTATGCCAATAAACGTGATTTTTGACGCAGATTTCATTTTTCAGTGCCTGGAACACGTGTCAGCTACTGGAACATCAGCTACCCTCCTTTTTTTCATTTCACGAATATTTCCCATAAATTCCCAAAATGAAACAGTCCCATGAGTGACACCTCATTTTAAAGGGGTTTTTTGCCCAGAAAACGGTGGTGAAACCAGAATTGCGATATCCTACTCCATTCTTAATCTGGAGCACTTTGAAGATGAAGAAACTTGGTTGATACTTGAGATGTTCTTCGTGGCAATCATGTTCTCTAATGGAGAGATTTTACATAAAACCTGTTATTTCTTCGAAAATTCGCTCTTATAGCCATGTTTTAAGTTTGGCCCACTTCATGTCAGCTAATGGGGCGTCCCCCTGTCACCTATTGGGGCATTCGCTCTCCAAGGGTGTCAACTAATGGTACGAAAAAGTCGGATCAAAAAGATCACAGCGTTTAGGTGTCGTACCTGAACTCGTACAATTTGATTTGCTTCTTTTTTCCTAGAAATCACCTTTTAATAAGTAACTGTCCTTGTTATAGTCATACTTGCTTATTTTCGCTCTTCGTCGTACGTATTTCTCAAACACAATTTCCCAAAACAATATTTGTGTTCTTCATGACGACAACCCATCTATTCGACAGTCACCAACTTGACATTTTCCGTCATTTCAGTTTTCTGGATTTCGTGGGTCATTCCAAAATTCAAAGTACATCAACCAATGTTTATTGTTCTGTAATGGCAAATAAGGCAATTGTACAGAAATGTCACTGAAGTGACGTAGATACAGCAAATTAATTTGAGTAAGTATGAACACGGTAGTATAACACTTACAGTTATCATCATTTCGACAATTTTCAAGAATCGACAAAAAAAAATAATAAAAATAGGTAATGTTTCCAATATGGGGACAAATGGTTGACAACTGAAGAAAAAAATTAATTTACAAAAATTGTTCTCACGCACAGTTTTGTTTTCTAGGTATGTACGAGTTCTACATACTACAACTTCCGAAAGACATCTTAATGGGTGACCACATACAGGCTTTTGGGGTGTCCTCTTCGGTTTATTTAGGCGAATCGTGTGAGGTAAATGCTTTTCAGAAATAACTTCGTGTTGATTGTTTAAGTTTCATTTGGGGATTGCTAGCTCAATCACATACTGTGTGTCTTGCACTGGATAGATAGGGTCAGGCGGGGTAATTGTGAACAAGCAGTGTCAACGCTCTTTATGAAGTCAATTTGGAACTGCAAGACCGAACTACATGGTGAGTCGGGAGACCTTTTCCCGCCATCCCGCCCCTAAGCTTTGTTACCAGAGCTGATGATGTTATCAGTTGCCCTGTAAAAGTGTTTAGTTTTTCTTCCACTGCTCGTCTAGTGAACGGTAAGTTATCTTTTGGTGTCAATTACATTAGTTGGTGTTCTTAGTTCCTAGGTAAGTTTGTTAGGTAGTTCCTCTAAATAACCTCCAGGCAGACCAGCAGTACTTGTTCCCGATTCCCCCCGGATTTTTCTTCTTGGGGTAAATGTGAACAATTTTGTACTACCCATTTTAATATAACCTAAATACGAGGTAGTTTCCTTGACTCATGTGTTTTACCGTTTGGTATGACCATTTCCCAGGCTAAATATGGTGCGGAACTACGTGAAGAAGAAACCTGGTCCCAGCTACACAATTGAGGAACTGACTAATGCCTAAACAATGAATAATAAGAATATAACGTACAGACAAGCATCAAAACGTTACAGAGTGCCTAATTCAGTAATCAGTACTAGAAATTCGTGGAGGAAAGTGGGCATGGACAAGATGTGTACAGGTAGGCCAACTCAGCTCTCTCCTGAAGTTGAAGACTGTTTGGAGAAATGTCTGACTAGATCTAGATACGAATCTAGATACGGAAAAAGAAGCAGGAGCAAACAAAAATATGACTAAGAAAGGAGCATACGAACATCCAGGAAGAGGGGTGTAGAAGTGGCGGAAAACAACGAGGGTGACGAAGAAGACTTGGAAGACGAGATACAAGAGGCTCGTCGCAATGAATTGGATGCAGCAGACTTGTGAACAGAGGTCTTAGACGTTTCATATTGGAGCCCCTCCCTAGTTATTCATTCAAATTAATCTTCAGATGAGAGATGAAGAAGGCAAAATCTGTACTCACAATTACCCCATCTTCGGGGGGGGGGGGGGGGGGTAAATTTCACAGCAAAAACTCAAAATATTTTGGGAAATACGATGGAATCTCAGAGACAACAAACAGCAAAAGTAAATACTCTCAGTTTTTTATTTTTAAACCGAGCGAAACCACGTTGAGGATCCAAGTTAGTTGAAATGAATGAAATTCGTTCACAATTACCCCACCTGACTCTAATCAGTACCACTCTTTTTAATTATTTACATCTTCACGAATTGTTGTAAGAGGTTCATTAAAGAGTTGAGGAAACAGAAAACTGAAGAAATGTACTACCTACATAACGATATTCTTTTAAATACTTAGGATCGTGTTCTTTGTTTTTCTTAATACACTACTAAACCAGCGTTATAACCCATTTTCAATCACCAGACACCTCTACCTGGCTCTAGAAGCTCAGGGCAAACTATTATGGATGATTCTATTATCCTCGATTCTAGACAGGCGTGTTATGTGATCAAGCCTAGACTCTGTAACGTAATATGAAATCCTCACACACCCCACAAAATAAATATATAAACGCCCAATCCTTGTGATCCGCAGTTACGTTTATAAGTTGTAGTTAACACATGATCACGTAAACATCGAGTTGTGGAGTTCGTCCAATTCTTTCTCTCTGGCCGCTTCCCTTTTCTTTGCCTTTTTGTACTCTTCATACTGATCATCATCTGTGGGTAGGTCATGTCGACACATTGGGCATGTACTAGTCTGCAAATAATAAGTAACGTAAGTAACGCAGCTTTGAACGATATTAATAAACCAAGAATTTGAACTTGTTACCGAAGTTAATTAATGAGGAGAGAGAGAATGTTGATATTGACAACAAAACAACACTAACCAATAGTTATTGACAACACAGCCATGCAGCATGGCTATAAGAGCGAATTTGTTTTATGTAAAATGTCTCCATTAAAGAACACGATGTCCATGAAGAACATCTCAAGTATCAACCACGTTTCTTCATCTTCAAAATGCTCCAGTTTGATAGTTTAGCAATTCTGACTTCACCATTTTATTCAGCGTGTAAAAACCTTTAAAATGAGGTGTCACTTGACAGACCGTTTCATTTTTGGAATTTATGGGTGCCCCCCCCCCTCCTTCAAAACTCCCCAAAACCCCCCTCAGCTTTCGGACATTTCAACTCTAAAAATGACGCGAAGTCAGAATTGCGATATCTCATTCCGTTATCAGATTAGAGCAGACTTAACATGAAGATCATATCAAGACTTAGCAACAAGCACTTTTCTTCATCTTCAAAGTGCTCCAGTGCTCTATTCTTAAGCCCGCCTTAGCCGGTCCCAAGCCCTGGTTGCGAAAGGGCGAGGGAAAATAAATCACATGGACTAACAAGATACTTTAGATACCTACCCACCTGCCTAAAAACTCATTTAACTAAAAGTAAACTGATCAAGAGCCAGGATAAGGTGATTTTTCTTAAAAACGGCCATGTTTCAGGCTGTAATCCCGGTCAAGTCCAATAAAAAAAACTGATATTACCTACCACGTGATTCAGTGTCGAAAAATAATGAAATTTCATGTGCCACACTCGGGGTTTTCCATTATCGAAACTACGAGCAAACGCGGTTAGTCCAACTTTGGGCGCTTCTGGACGCTCCTAGGTGCGCCCAAACAAAAAGGTTGTCGAAGTAAAAAGTTGGTTATATCTTGGTTAGCTTTAGGCCTACGTCACATTGTCCTTTTCGTCGTCGTCTACAAAATCTCTCTAATTTTGGGTGGTAACTGACGCAATTGGTAATCTGTACGTGCAGTTACTGCGCAATGGAGAATTTGCATCATTTATTTATTTATTTATTTATTTTTTTTCGAAAGCAAAAGCTAGGAGAATAACGAAAATAATGGTCAGTAGCCTGAAAAGTCTTCCCAAAAATTTAAGGAATTTTGAGAAGCTGGCCGCGTTTGAAAAAGCTCGTGCAATTAAAGCAACTAATTCTGTATCTGTATTAAAAAAGCTAATCAAATAAATGCAACATCCATCATCCTTAAATTTAAATTTTGAAATAAATTTATTCCCTTATCTTAATTGGGCTTGCACGTAAAAATAACAATAAACAACATCCACATGTCTCCTATCCGACAAAATTCAATAGTTTTGAACCATAATAAGCCTCGAAATCACAAACAGATCGCCATATTTAGATCTGAGAGTAATTCGTCTTACCTTATTGAGCCAAGGAAGGATGCAGCCGTCATGGAAAGCGTGGAGACAAGGCAATTGTTTCGCTTTTTCTTTGACGTCGAAATCTTTGAGACAAATAGTGCACTGGGTACCTAAAACGGGCGAAATAATAGTACGAGTAAGAGAATGGCAAAAGAACAAGACGTTTACAGTTATAGCCGAAATAATGCATTTCTGTAGCTTTTGTTCATAGTAAAAATTGGGGCAGCAACTAAAGATGAACTCCTCAAATCGTTCATTACAAAGACACAACCCTTCCCTACTCTATCAACTAACCGCAACGCGTCACACTCGTGTAGATAGGTAATTATGTCCTACGAATGTCATGTAATTGTTAACTATATTAAATATAGTTGACTAGTGCATTATGGGGAACCACTCTATTCGATATAGAATTATCAAAATAAATTTCTACCAAGAGCAGCACACCAACGGTCGAGAACTCCCCGTCCAGGTTTTTCTCAACACAGGTCAACTATCCCTTCACACGGTCATTCCCTTTGAAGCGGGGGTGGTAGGGAGAGGGAGTCCCTATATAACATCTATGGCGAATTCCATTGTACCCATGTTATGTTTAATCATTATCAATAAACAAGTTGGATAGACTTGACCAGAGAGAGGGTAGCTCCTCCCACTAGAGACCTGGAGTGGGTAAACCCCCACCTAAGGACAGGAGATCTTCCCACCTGGGGGCTCTCTATATAAGGGCCTGCCGTAGCGGCCAAAGATTCACTCGTTCTTTACTTTCAAACTCAAAGCCCTCTCTACCACTGGCCAAGTCGATTGCAACGTCACTTTCAAATTCAACTTCTAGTACCTACTCATTCCTCAACCCCTAGTCAATCCTCTATTCTGGTATCACGAAATTCTCAAACTTAACTTCCCTCATCTACTTTGCAATTCGTCTGTGAGAAAGGAGACGTCTCGACGTCAGTCTCCGTTGATCAAACCAATTGCGAAATTCAATTCTATTATAAACTGAACTGGAGACGCCTCGGCTGTCCCTATCAGTTTATAACAAGAACTTCCTTCAAACTAGAAAGGAGACGTCTCGTGTCTATCTCTATCTAAGTAATTGAAGGAACTTAAATTACTTTAACTTCACTCTCAACCAACAAAAACCCTGGGTAGGGGATATCCCAATATTAGGAGTCAGTAAAACATCGACCAGCCATAAGCAACTATGACAGTCTGGTATAAGCTCTTGTTTCGACCCTACTCATACTCAAGCCTTAACCTCCGCGAAACGGAAACTCAGGCTAAGATGAGCGTCAATATGGTCTGGAATAGGTGGTTTTTAGCGAAGGAAGTTCCACTTGCCACAAAGATTGCGGTCTTCAAAGCAGTTGAACAATCCACTACTATACTACGCTACGGCTGCCAGGTCTGGGGGTACCACAAGTATGACTAGGTAGAAAAAGTTCTACGCTTCTTCATTAAAAGGATCTTTGGCCTCCCCATGGTTTTGAACAAGTGCATGGCACTCTGAGAAAGTAGGCCCTCACATGAATTTTCGACATTTTACAGGAGAGCGCGCCAAAGTTGTCGATCAGTTTGACTAGCAGGAAAGTGTGTATTGCTAACCTAATATTTGTTCAAACCCAAATGTTTGTCATGTATTGAACTCTGAAATACCATACCTGAATACAACTTGGAGTATACAGTGGGTAAAATGCCACATAACTGATATTTTTCAGGTTTAATGAAGATGGTAATTTGACTACTAAAGTTGATGGAATTGCATTGAAAAATCATTTCATTTAATTTCCAGTTATACATAATATTCTGTAGTGTCTTGATAAGCGAAAACCCCATTTGGTGATAGAAGTGCATTTATCACTTTTACCACTAACCCGACATTGGTTACAAATTTTGTAACAAGTGCCTTCCGAGCATTACATTTGTATGGGACTTCATTTGTAAACTACTGGCCTCCCGGACAAGTTCGTGAATTCTCGATTCACAAGATTTTGGACTCCTCCATGACCCGAGTCGAGCCAAGCATTAGCCATACAAACAGGTGATGGACACGGAATTAGATCCTTACAAAGGAAAAATTGTTAATACACCATTCTTAGGCCTACAGACAACAAACCCTTTTACTATCAAACTCTACAAGCATAAAAAATTATTAGTGAGGCAGTAATACCAGGTTCGTCCATTTCCAAGCTTGGAAGTTTTTCTATGACAGCTTTAGATGTGGGTGGAGGGAACCGCTGAGTTTCCCCGAGCTCTTCAAACATCCCGAAGTCTCTCAGGAGCCGTGCGAAGTGAAGGAAGCCGTCTGGTGCCTGCCCGTCAGCTAAAGGCGTCCAACTCATTTCATCGAAATAGTCGGCCATGTTGCAGATTAGAATTTTCAGGTGCCAGCAACTGAAAAGGTAAATAAAAAATCCAGTCATGCAGCATGGCTATAAGAGCAAATTTTCGACGAAATAACTGGTTATATGTAAAATGTCTCTATTTTACTGGTTTTAAAACAAATTTTATCTATTTTTAGGCCGAGTAACACCTCAGTTTATAGATTTCTCAACTCTGAACACGATGGTGAAGTCAGAATTGCGATATCTTCAAAATTTGTGTATGTTCAACTTTATAATAGCCTCTTATCATTATTGTCAACTCACAAATTCTAATATTCAATATCAGTATCAAATTGTGAGTTTGTTTTTCAACTTTTGTATGTTCAACTTTTGGTTTATTATCTTCGATAATGAACCATTGGAATCGACCAAAGAAAATTTTTTTAACCCCCCCTCAAAATTTGTTGGTTTACGTTTCAAGATACGTAGAATCAGAAAATCGAATAAAAAAATCCGTCCGTCCGCCGTACGCGGCACTTTGCCCAATTAGCGTTGTGCTAAAATTACGGAAAACTTTGTACGGGTTCGGACCAACCCCACAATGATCCTTGAAACTTTTCATAACATTCGGTCAACCGAAAGGAGTTAAAAACGAATTTTGAACATTTCATACGTCGAAAAATTCAAAGTTTTCAGCTCACATTTACATAGAGTTTATTTTTAAGAATTTTTCAAGACCATCCGCAGCTTTGTACGACCAGCCGTTCGTTCACAATGAGGGCTCAAAGTTGGAGCAAATCAAAATTCTCCAACATGGGAGTGAATCATGCGGCAGCCTATAATATAGTCTATATTATGGTCTAGATTCTAATAGCACATTATTTTCAGATATTGAGTTAATTCATATCGCAAGAATTTGCACTCCACATTGGAAGCTCCTTTTTTTCCAACAACTAGAAACGAGCATTTTTTCATATTAAAAACGGATTGAAACGTGAAGAGTAGAAATGGTCAATAGAACCGACAAATGTTCAAAACGGTGCAATTCAAGTCGAGCGAAACATTTTTAGAAAACAACGGAAAACGGGCTTGAGTCAGAGGTGGATTCAAGGGCACCAAAAACCGGGGAACCAAAAATCAGCAATATTATAGTAGTTGTCTGGGCGTAGCCCCTGGCTTGAGTACCTCAACTGCACTCTGTAACTCTGGTAGGTTAAATAAATGCGAAAATAAATTCAGAAATCGACAAAAATCAATCCTAGCCAAGTGTACCAAATCGAAAAAACTTCTTCTTTTCAGGGCTGAAAAGTTTGGATTCAAATATTAATTAAAATTTGCATCATTCGATGTTGGGGAAACAAATTAAAAGTTGAAGACGAGGCAAAAAGTCGCTATATGAAGCAAATTATTGCATTGAATTTTGGTTCAATACGTCACTTTTGAATCTACTTTCTAAATCCATGTAGGTTGTTAAATCGATTCAAAATTTAATCCGAAATTCACTGACAAATGCGCAAAAACTATTTTCACCCCTAGTACAAAAACACGGAAGAAAACTTGAAATGAACCAAATCCAATGTATATTCAATCATTACTCTCGTTAATTTTACTGATTGATTGATTATAATAGTGTTCAACCGAATTTGTGTTTTAGCTTACTGACACAGATGTTCAAGAGAAAAGCATAGAATTTCAGCGCATACTTAGCGCTACCTGGTACTAGTACATCAGAAATTGCCGTTACCCGATAAGCACCTACATCACACTCAAGATATCTACGAGGCAGTGAAGTAATGAGAACATTTTTTAAATATACCTATATAATAGAAACTATCAATTTTGCCATAACATAAATAATTGTCCTCCTATTCGCAACATAGAATTTCGTATGTTCAAATGAGTTTAAATGTACAGTAAAGCGCAAACAAAATAAATCAAAATTTTCCGCATCTTCGCCGCCCAGTGAATTTAGAATTCTCTCTGACTTCTTTGCCCTGCCTCTTCCTTCGATCTTTCTTCTCGAGGATCCAGTCCCTGCTCTTCTTCAGAGGTTTTCCTTTCATTTGTTTGTACGTCATCCTCGAGTTGCCGTATTGAACGGTTGAGTCGTTTTGGTTTTCTGTTCCGAGCGCCTTGGGGAGCGCCATGTTTTGGCCGGTCATCAACACGAGGAAATATTTTTTAGCTTTGGTCGAGTTGGGGTAATCGATGATGAGACCTCCGTAAAAACCGGCTTTTGTCGCTTGGGTAGTGACCAGTTCAACCTGAAACGGGAGGAAACGTGTAAATACAAGACAAAAGTTAGGGAGGCAGAAGGTCTTGAGCCGTGGAAGTAGTTCTCATCAAAAGTTCAGAATCAATTGTTAATTATAATGAGAGTGGCATTGGAACAGGCTGATAACTCACTACAAATAAAATTCACGGTGTAATAATGAGACTCTGAGCGACTCTCGTAGGAACTTACTTGATGAGCGGATTCGGGGTAGAACTGGAAAACAGCCCTGGCACAGCGCGATAACGAAGTGTACAACAGCGTGAAAAACGTATTTAGCCTCTTAACGGGGTTGTGGCTTTTCTGATCGCAGTTGCAGAGCCACTGAAGGGCAGAGACGCTGATGGCACCATCGAACATACCAGCTCTGAAAGGTACACCTGAAACGCAAGTACGTTATGTGGGTTAGGTGAGGAGATGCAATCATCGAGCATTCACTGCATTTTAGGTAAAATTATAGTATAACATACTCAACCCCGATTTTTTTTACTATTTTAGTAGGTTATTACTACGACCTCAAGTAAAGCAGAACAACCTAAATTAATGCCAGCAAAGATTACCTTACCTACCTTAATAATCAGAATCCTCACTAGAGGATGGGGCGATAGGTGCGGCAGTAGACAGGTCCCCGCTGTATAGGTCACTAATAGCGCACCAAAGGTGATGCAAGCGTCCAACTATGAGTAATCTGTACTAATCAATGGATTGGGGGATGTTTTTATTCCGCAACTCCGTCTACTTGATCTATCTGTCCAACTAATACAGCGATATTCGCTTAAGGCTATTAGAGAAAAGCAAACTGAGTCTAACTGAGGCTCAAGATATGGCGCGAGCTCTGGAATCGGCAGTGAAGCACTCTTCGTCCTATTTACCTGAGCTCAATTCTGTTTTAAATGCGACTGACACTATCAATAACGAACCTGAAAGTTCACAGGATGAAGCGACCGTAGCTGCAACGAGTGGAAGAAAGAAATGCTTTTTCTGTGGGCATGCTAGGCATCGCTCGAGGCAGCAGTGTCCTGCCCTGGAAGCAGCTTGTGACAACTGTGGGAAGAAAGGGCACTACGCTTCCGTATGTAAGTCGGCCAAATCGCAATCAAAAACGAAGTCCGCAGCCGCTACATTGTTAGTCTCAACTTTGACAACGGCCGCAGCCTCTACACTTGAACACGCCACTATCCTCATTCAGGTAAACGGTTTGTCTACACAAGCATTGATTGACACTGGGAGTTCACACACTTTCATATCTGAGAAGTTTTACTCAAACAATGAGAACAAATTCAAACTCCCACCTCCAAATGATGGAAAAGCCCTGGAGCGAGTCCTTGGCATGTTTGCACACTATGCTAAATGGGTGCATAACTATACGGATAAAGCCAAACGACTTTTTGAGGCCAAATCCTTCCCACTTTCAAAAGAAGCTGAGTCTGATTTCGAAAGTATTAAGGAAGAGATTTCTAGGGCTGTGGTACGCACTATCGACCACGATGTTCCTTTTTTGGTGGAAACTGATGCTAGCGATTTCTCCATTTCAGGTGTACTATCGCAATCAGGGCAACCAGTTGCTTTCTTTTCCAGAAAATTGACTGACTGTGAGCATAAGCATGCCGCAGTGGAAAAAGAAGCACTAGCAGTAATAGAAGCAGTGAAGAAATGGAGACACTATCTTCTCGGTCGACATTTCAAAATTATCACCGACCAACGCTCAGTCACATTTATGTTCAACTCAGCTCACAAATCGAAAATCAAAAATGAGAAAATTCAACGATGGAGGCTAGAACTTTCGTGTTACAATTTTGAAATCGTATATCGCCCTGGTAAAGAAAATCGAGTCGCTGACGCCTTATCTAGAGTGTGCGGAGCAATTCAAATTGACAAGCTAGTCTCACTTCACAACGATTTAGGTCATCCCGGAGTTGCAAGAATGGCTCACTGGGTCAGAATCCACAACTTACCATTTTCAACGGAGGAGATTCGCAAAATAACTGCATCTTGTCGTACCTGCGCCGAAATTAAGCCAAGATATTTCAAGGGCAACTCAAGTACTCTAATAAAGGCAACCCATCCCTTCGAAAGATTGAGCATGGACTTCAAGGGACCATTGCCATCAAAATCACGGAACAAGTATTTGCTAACCATAGTAGATGAGTATTCGAGGTTCCCTTTTGCCTATCCATGTAACGATACAAGTTCTGCTACCGTTATTCACTGCCTAGCAGATTTGTTCTCGGTATTCGGCCTCCCATCGTATATCCATTCGGATAGAGGCGCGGGATTTGTTTCAAAAGAGCTGCAAACATTTTTACATTCGAAAGGGGTGGCCACGTCGATGTCGAGCCCATACAACCCAACAGGAAATGGCCAAATTGAGAGAGAAAATAGTACGATTTGGAAAACAATTTTGCTATCACTCAAAACACGCCACTTGGACGTCACTGACTGGGAAATTGTGCTGAAGGATGCTCTTCACTGTATAAGATCACTACTGTGCACGGCCACCAATGAAACTCCACATGAGCGCATGTTTTCTCATCAACGCAGATCGTCAAACGGGAGTTCACTGCCTTCGTGGCTAATACCACCGGGAAAGGTATTGATGAAAAAACACGTCCGACAAAGTAAATACGACCCGGCAGTGGAGGAAGTAGACCTGATTCAAGTCAATCCTGAATATGCCAAAGTCAAACTTGGAGACGGTCGCGAGACCACCGTTCCTTTAAAGCACCTAGCCCCAAGAGGAGATGCAGAACCAGAGGACGGTCGCGCGGAAGGGGAGGAAGACCTACCTCAACCGACTCCCGAAACTTTGGAACCAACTCTTGAAACCTCGGACCCACCTCCGGTACCTGCTGGAACTTCTCAACCGAAGCCTGAACCCGCGGACTCCGAGAAGGTTCAAGAGGTTCGCCGATCCTCAAGACCCCGGAAAATCCCTAACAGATTCCATGACTTTGTTCTTTCATGAGGGGAAGAATGTGGAGATATTTGATTATTATTATTAGGAATCACATGTTTGTGTTTACGCGTAGCACCACAAAATACCCGATTCCCGTTTCATTCCTAATAGTTCAATTGTGCTTAATAAAACCTTATACGCAAGGTTTTCTATCATTACACATGTATATTATAGTTCAAGTGGACGGGGCTGCGGAATATAAACATCCCCCAATCAACTGATTAGTACCATAATACGGTTTTTCCAAAATGGCCGAAATTGGACTTGTACTGTTTTGATCCTCACCGATTCAATTGTATTATTCGTTGTGGCATTACGTATGATGGCCCCGTTGAGTCCATTTGATCTATATGTCCAACTACTCTATATTATAAGTCCATTTGATCTATACGTCCAACTAATGTATATTATAGAATAGTTGGACATATAGATCAAATGGATTTAATTGGGCCACAATACGTATGCCACAACGAACAACACAATTGAATCGGTGAGAATAAAAACCTTAGGTACCATAACATGTCCAATTTTTTCCATTTTAGAAAATCCATTTTTTTTATAGGTTGAAACCTGTAGAACTAGCCATTGAGCACAGGAACAGTACGCTATCAATGCTCCTGGGCCCTAAACTAAGAAAGAGTGAAAACGAATGAGGGAAGAAACAGTACAAGTTCACTGACTTATACTGTTCTTGCCCTCCATCTATCCATCCACAAGAAACCATGTAAGCCTATTGGAAGAAGATCCAGCAAACCATTCGGCAAATCCGCGTACAGGGAATTTGGACTTGATGAACTTGCTTCTATACTCTTCAAACTTGCCAAAAACAGGGGTTCGCAAGAACTCCCTGTACAGAAAAGCTATGAACCAATTCAAAAAAGATTGCAGATGTTGTAAAACTGATAAAATACATCCCAAACTCATTCCTCGAGTTCTTCCAGAGCATTAATGAGTGGAAGACGACTGAACAGGAAGAAAACGAAGACAATTAGTAGAACTTTCCTACCTACGAGTCAGTAACATGTTTTTAACAACATCTTTGCGTTTCAGATGTCAAATTATGACAATCAACATGATAATATTGATTGTTTTCATTTAAATTTTTTTGCCAATAAAAACATTACAAGTCCAGTAATTTACTTCTTATTCATATGTCAATTTCAGTTCTTTATAAATGCAATAAAAATGCTGGCAATGTTGATGGGACCAGCAAGTATGATATCTGATGGTTGACCAATCGTTAAAACACATTGCTAGTGATTGCGCGGATAACGAAACCTTTGATTGCGAATATCTCGAAAAGCTGATTTGGGACAAGTAGGTACTGTTGTCTTTCTCACCAATTCAATTATTGATGCTCGTTAATGCGTCTTTGCGGGCATAATTTAGGTTGTTCTGTCAGGGCTGAGTACGTTATACTATACTTTTACCTCATAACGTTATCGATACACGCAAATGACCAGTGAAATACATCAGCAAAATACATCATTAGGTGCCAATAGTAGGTACATACCTTGGCCAAGGTCTGAAAGAATCAAATCTCCTTCTACTTCGCGCTCAACGGCGACGTCGAGCATAGCCTGGGAAATATCCATCCCAACCCAGATGTGTCCGTTTTCTTCGAGGACGCTACCACTGAGACCGGATCCGCACCCGAGGTCAAGGAGAAGGCTTTTTCGATCGTCCGGAAGACAAAGTAGCTCAATCGCTCGCTCTGTCATCTGAACTTGGATGTCAATCATCCTCGAATTCGACGTGTACTTCCTCGCCTCGGTGTCGTTGTAGAATATCTCGGGAGGAGCCTGATGCTCCGGACGTTTTCCTGACGACATGCCGAAGACCTCAAAATACCCACGAATTAGAAACTACTCCAGAAAACGTTCACAGCACTTGAAATGCACTTGGTTGTTGATTCATCAATCAATAATCCAGCATTCTACGCACGTGTGCATCCGAAAATCAACAACTGAATCATAACACAATGAAACCTACCACACTGTTATATAACATCACAGTAGAAGTCACGCCAACGAATTGAGTCACAAATTACTTGCAATTTCAACGAACTTGAACCATCCCATTGAAGAAAAAAGTGTACAACGAAGAATCGGGAATAAATCCGCAAGGAAACCTTGTAACTGAGTGTTCACGACAAGACTCAAAGAAAAGCATACAATTCAATGAGAACAAGAAGAATATTAAACAAATTCTGTTTCTGAACTCACCAGACTTCTGAATCTGTCCTCCAAAATAGAAGATACCGACGAATATCACTGTCGTGTTTACCGCTCGAACGAACTCAAGGGAAAATGTAGTAAGTAATTTGCAGTTTGAATTTTCAACAAGATTTCAGTTGGTAAATAGGTAAATCCATGACATGACAGATGACAAACAGAACCTTCCGAATTGGCACCTGCAGCTCATGAAATACTAACCTGCTTATCTCCTTATTTCTTCTACTGCCAGCAACTGACTGTCGAGATTTTAGAATATTTTCAATTGTTTAGTTTCGTAAAAATTTTTTCTACTCAAATTTAAAGTTTAAAGGCAAATGTAAATATGGCATCGGTGTATCAGGTACGACTTTGGATGTTACAGAGTTGTGTTGAAAGAATAGTTTCTTCCATGGGGCTAGCCACAAATCCACAACCACTATTCAAGACGAATGGCGTGTTTCAAGAAGAAGAATAACTTGAAGCGAAGTGTAGTATACTATCCAGTATAGTATCCACGCTTGAAATTCTGCTTGTAATCGTCATACGAATTCTGAACACCCCAGTTACTAGCCCGCGATTGAAAATAAGTTTTATATTTTTCACTTTATCGTGTCGAATTACTTTTGTCTACCATGCCTGGAGGTACTGCACTATTTGGGAGCGCCGCAGCGAGAGGTCAAACGAAGAATTTGGTTGAGTTCAAAGCTGGAAAGATGATGCTGAAAGAGAAAATGGTACACCCCGATAAGAGGAAGGGCCTCGTCTATATTTACCAGTCGGACGATTCTCTGATGCATTTCTGTTGGAAAGATCGTTCTAACGGCTCCGTGGAAGACGTAAGTGTGGCTGTTTTATTAAATAGAAAATACCAAACCCACGAATGGGTGAATTGGGTCGGTCATTCCAGCTTTCCCTATGACATTTCCTGAGTAACTTGGTTTCGAAAGTGGAATGATAGACTGTGTTATTGATTTCGGACTATAAACTTTTAAATCTTCAAGATATCGGGTGTGAATTTCCATCCAATTGTTTAAAGAGCCTCAAGTGGTGAATAGGAGTGTTCTCTTGTTGAGTTCACTTTGTATGACCCGAAATGCTAGTTTTCGTACTTGGTCCGGTTTTCGTACTTACTCCCCTACAACACGTTTTAATTCCAATATCACCTGGAATATAAACTTGAGTCCCAACTCTTCAAAACGTGGATCTGAAAGTGGCTTTTCAAGGCTTTCAGACAGTATTGGGCACACGCCTTTACTCTAGTCATCAAAACAGCTGTAACGTACGAGTATATGATCTGCTTGTGATTGACTTCTCCAGAAAACTTATTTCATAATGTTATTATAAAACCCTACCCAAAATTTAATGCAGCTACGTGAATTGATTGTAATGTTACTTGTTTCTCCCTTCTTCTTCAGGATTTGATCATATTCCCAGATGACGTGGAGTTCAAGAAAGTACCACAGTGCACTACTGGGAGGGTGTACTTGCTGAAATTCAAGTCGTCTAGCAGAAAATTCTTTTTCTGGCTACAGGTGATACTTACGTGTAACTTTATGTCTAGAATAGAGGTAACTCAGGTGACACGGAAGAGTGGGAAGCTGAAGAGTTGGTGAGAGAGCAAATTACTAGTAGAATGCCTCCTGCATCCGCTGTTCCATATTCCTCTTCAAGCGTCGTAGTGTTTCCCTAGAGTCAACATTCCAACTCCACCTTCGTCTGGTCTAACTCTATTTTCGGACGTACCTACGTTGTCCAAGGTTGGATTCGACAATTCTAAGAGGATGCTGTGACGTAGCAGAATTGTTGCAGTTTATTGAAAACGTAACTGTCAATAATGTCAAGTTGAAGGATTTTAGCTTAGACGGGACATCACATAAAGTGAGGCACAAGTCGGGGACATGAGGGTAGGCAAGGAAAATGTGCAGGGGAAGGTGTTGGGTCAGTAGAAATTACATATTATGTAATTTAAGCAGTTCTTTAAGCAAGTGTTAAGCAAGTTTTTTACACGTCGCAAATGAGCACAATAACTTTGTCTTTGTCTAGATAGAACATTGTTGTAGAATGCTGAACTTACAATAACATTAAGGAGGTTACAATAAATTTACTCGCGACATGATATTCCAGAAGACGAAGGCGATTAGAAGACTTACCTCTGGAGGTTGTAGCGCCTAAATCGACCTTTGGAGTGGGACGAGACTGCCTTACGAGGTCCTGCTTGTCGTAATCCCTTCAATCAGAAAAAGGGCATCTCGTAAACCACTTCACACTTCGGGAAATTTATTTTACAATAATACACCACCGAGCAACGTACAGAACAAAAATTGGAACTATTAACGCGCAAGGGAAATAGAAACAACTGGAAAAAGAAGAAAATTCGTGTGAAAAGTTATACAGAAGTTATCACTGATAGTATAATATACTATAACTCGAGAGGCCGTTAAATAATCTGCTGATTGACAGCAGGAGGAAGCTTTGTGGCCCAACTCGGATGTGCAGGGGGACCGGGGGCGGCAATCCAAGCACCTGAGGCGAAACCGAACTGAGAACCCAGCATCTCCCTCGCTTCAGCTCTGTCTTGAAATTATAAAGAGCGCCCGTTCCCAAGGATATGCTAGTTTGGTCACATTTCATTGAATTTTAATTAGAATTCTCCGTTTTAATTGTGAAGAGTTGATTTACGAGTAAAATGACTATTATCTGCAAATAAATTATGGCCGGAACAAGTACCTACCTCACTCTTGATCTAACCACCATTCTGTGATGAACCAAACGAGTGTAGATGAAAATTTTCTAAAATACTATAATCCTAGTCAACCGTAGTGAGGCCTACTTGACATCAAAGGTGGGAAAATTTCATTTAATGAAGGATTTTAGTAGAAATGTTCCATTGATCGTCATTTCTCATATTCAGGAATCCAAAACCGAAAAGGATGACGACAACTGTCGTAAAGTGAATGAAATTCTTAACAACCCTCCTGCATTGGGCTCTCAGAGAAGTGGAGGAGCTACCCCCGGTTTGTACAATAATTATTGTAGACATATCGCGATAGTCGTTACTTCTGTTTGTTCGTACCTGAATTTTCACGTTTATTGTTATCGTCAGATGGGGATCTCCAGAATTTGCTTAGCAACATGTCGCAGCAACAGTTGATGCAACTGTTTGGAGGGGTTGGAGGGCAAATCGGAGGTTTGTCAAGCCTGCTTGGAACAATGAAGTGAGTTTGGTTCACCACTTAAAAATTATTTTTTTGTAGGTGTTCGATTTTGGAAGCGGTGTGCTTATCATTAGCGGTGTCCACTAATGATTATCATTTACTTTTCCCAGTCAAAGCCCGAGATCAAGTTCAAACACCGGTACAGGAGCCACCGGCACATCTGCTGCCCCGACAGCAGTGACGAGCACGCCTAGCGCTACAGCACCAGCCGTTCCCGTGACTCCTAAAACCCCTGCGAATGCCCCCATACCAAAACCCTCTGGTCCTCAAGCCCCTCGGAGTGAGTTTCCTTCGCCTTCACTAGTGTGACGCCAGTTCAGTTTGTGAAACGTCTTTTTATTGTGATACACTGGTCGAGATGCACAAAAGTTCTAAACGTTTCATGTTTCTTTTTCAGAGCCTGCTCCCGCCGCTGCAACAACAGCTGGAGATCGTGATAATCTCATTCAGTTGAGCCAACTGCAGAACTACTTTATGCAAAATTTGGATACTGCTGGACAACCTGAGGGTTCCGCTGCTGGAGGTAATTGTTTACATAATATGTAAACAACGCTTTACATATTACGGGTCGTGACAACAGTTTACATATTATGGGTCGTTTCAAAATTATGGGTCATTTGCTGTCACACAGCTCTTGTGCCTACAGTTTTGTTTCATAAAAATGGGTATAGTCAGGCAGATATTTCTGTGTGCATGGGACTCCCGGCTTATCTTACTCAAATTGGAATCTTTGTATTTCTCCCTTTCTTGCGATAACTCAATGGGAGATTTTCCCTACACTTGGCAACCCTTAGTCCCTGCAGGTATGTATTAGAGGGGAGGGGGCGCTCACTGACCTCAGCCCACTTTCACCCGTGCACACAGAAATATCTGCCGGACTATAGGTATGGAAGTTTCCAGATTATTATGTTTCCACCAACCCAGGTTCTATTACTGACTAAAACCTTTTTAGCTGCTGGATACTCTCTTCTACAATAATATCTTAGGGGAAAAAAAGGAAATTTCATCATTTACATATCTATTTACCAGGTATAATTAATCAAAACATTTGGACTAAGTAGACTTACATTTTACACGGATAGGTAATAGGATATCAGACTGTCTTTTGACTCGGATGAATTTTCTGTGTATCCTCCTGAATGCGGGATTCGACAAGATTCCGCAGCCTTTGTAGAATCACCGAACCAAAATTCAAGAACCCCCCCGCGAAGACCCTCAACCTCAGATCAGCCACCAACACTGTAATTCTACTGTGGAAATCGCTCGAATTTCCATTGTTTTCTCTCTACACACTCCTACAAACTTTCTCCTACAAACTTGAAATTTTCAAAATTCCATATTTCCCAAACTATTCAATAAAGTGTGTACGCGCTTAAGGATCTTGTTGAGGAACCCAAATAGATACACAATATGAGAAGAAGAAAAACACCCAAAAACGAGGTTTTTCACAAAAAATGACCTTTAATTTTGAAAAGACCCATATCTACTTACCCTAACCCCTCACCTACTCTTAGCATTACAGTTTAACCAATTTATGGTGAGATTTTATAGATTTTTGTTTTTCATTACCTATTGTATTCCCATTCTCCATTTAAGGTAATGCGTCAGAAGTCGACACGTTAAAGGAAGTTTGAACTTTGAGCTTACCTTTCACGTAGGGAAATAGTTTTTTCTCATTGCAAACCTGTTCATTGTGTACCCAAGATCCTTCCCTAAAAGACCTGGCAGCGGGAAAATAATATTTAATATTATTCAACATGGTTTGAAAAGGGAAAAGCAAGTTTTGTAAAAAAAATCCCAATGCTCTAGGTAGTAGTCGACACCAGTGACCAACATTTTCTTCAGTAGTTGTCATGGTTTTGCACTAGTAGTCGACCTACATGTGTTAGAAGTCGACAGTATCTCTTGAGTCAGTGGTCGACAGGTTTCGTCATTCCATCGTTTTCACTTTTTTCGAATTCCATCTAAATAAAATACATTCAACTGTGAATCGGAACTTGAAAATAGATTAATAAGATGTAATAAAGTAGTTATCAGACTTTTTATTTGCAAACAGCTCATTATCAGTCTCAAATTGCAATAAGTACTTAAGTAAAAAGGAGAACTATAGTCGAAAACTCATTGTCAGAAAATTGACATTACAGTTAGGGCTTAGGTACCTATTTACATAGTTTTTGACATTTTCATGTCTTTGCTTTGGTACATAAACTGAAAGGGAAAAATTTGTTCCCTTGATTCATCCTTTCCCTCAGAACACAAGCGACCGGCGGGCCACTACGTCAGAGCCTATGACGCACGAGCGTATGACGTCAGACGGCTGGCAGAAGGCCAAGTAGTACGTCAGAGCCTATGACGCACGAGAGTATGACGTCAGACGGCTGGCAGGAGCCCAAGTAGTACGTCAGAGCCTATGACGCACGAGCGTATGACGTCAGACGGCTGGCAGGAGGCCAGATAGTACGTCACGCGCATACTGCAGCTTGTCGGCCACGCACTCTGCAGTGGTTAACGTAATATGGTTAGGTAAATCGAGAGCTATCCAACGAGTGGTGAACGATTTTTGTACGATGATAACTGGCGAAGTTAAAGTTCCATAGCAACGAATCAGTTGTACGGGAAAATCATTAGAAATTTTTCATAACGATTTCTTCGTCACACCATAATGTCACACTTTTTGAGTTATGTGCCACAGTAAAGACATAAAATGTCAAAATGTAGAGGACAGTTTTAATTTCAAGAAAAATATTGTCAAGTACTAGAGAAATACTTTGCATGATTCATTACACACTAGCTGTGGACTATTAATAAATCACATTACGAAATAAATAAAATCACAAGATAAATGTTTAATTAAAATCACAAGTTGGTAACTTATTACATATTGCAAAATGAACAAAATCACTTGGAAGAACTTGGCAAAATGTATCTCCTGTCCTCATCGTTGTCTTCCCCAATCAATACAGGGTTTAATTTATCTGTAACATCTTTCACAAAACGCAGCTGAGAATCTTCTACTTTGGCCTTGAAAGTAGTGGCCAAGTAGAGTGGTTCTAGGAACATCGTTGTTTTTTGCTGCCTCCTTGATGCTTACTCCACTTCTTACGTCTTGAATAGCCTTAGCCATTCGGTCCTCTGTGTACTGGAGGAGTCGTCTTCCCTTCTTATTGGGATTGCATGTTTTCTTCGGTTTTTGGGGAGCCTCCTTCGTCTTCTTCTTCGTTGACAAGCCAGCCATTTTTTAAATTTCTGCCATGAAAAGAAAATACAAAGTAATAAAATTCCATCCTCTAAACCTTGAGACCATTCTGTGAACTTAGTTGGTATATTTTCGAAGAAAATACAGCTAGTGTCGACTACTGATGCACAGCAAATTCTGAAAATTTTCAGAAGTCGAAACCCCCTGTCGACTAATAAATATGAGCCGAAATTTAAGTCAGTAGTCGACACCCTCCCCGAACCAATCAAAACATCATTGGATACGCAAATAAACTGAATAAATGTCGCCTAGAAGCAATAAACGACACAGAAATTTAAAAGATATTATTAAATGTCAGGTAATAAGAGTGAAATACACTTACATTTCCAGTCCGTCCTTAGCCAAAACGCCAACAATCAGCATAGAAACGTGGTCAAACGAACGATAGCAGCTTTGAGCGCTCTGGCGTCCTTTAAACCCGCGTGTTTCTAAGGCAACCTTATCTCTCTACACTGAGAAGAAATAGTATAATAGGAAGCAACAACTAAAAACGTCAAACCATGTCTTTATCGTTAGCTTTTGCCCACTTTTGAAGAGGGTGGCGACTATTAGTGCAGTATCGACTTCTGACGCGTTACCTTATTAACTGTGTTAAATTGTCGAGTACCTAATTAACTTTAATTTCAATTGTAATTATATTACTTCCAGAGTTTTATAGAGCAATTTATTGTCGAATATTCATTTTCTCAGTATGATTTACGATGCTTCAATAGATCTTTGAAGGTCGAGGTGCTATACTCAACAAAAGCCTCCCACATCACATCTTATCTTATGCTTCAACTCATATTTTGCTTTCATTGCAAATTTAGTTGATCTGTCGACCAGCGTTAACCAGGAAAGTTTGCAAGCCATCCTTAACAACCCAGAGTTTGTGAGAGGACTCCAAAGGCACGTCCCTTCGTTGGGAGATAACAGTCCGGAAGACTTGAGATCCACTCTTGCTTCGCCTCAGTTTCAACAGGTGAGAATGACGATTTATGATGTCGTTGTTGGTGTTATACTTAGCAAAATGTACATTACTTCGACGAGAGTCGCGTTCAATGATTGAGGCGTTGACATGGAGAAGCATGTAAGTCACAAAAAATTCGAAAATGAATTTTCGCATGGAAATGATAGTAAGAACCAATGCCAATGGAGTGGGAAAGCCAGTAGGTGGCTAAGAAAAAGAGTTTCTATAGTCTTTCAAAGATGGTGTTAGTGGTACGTGAAGGGTGTTGGGCACAGAGAGGAGTGTAAGTCCATGTTCTATGTAACCTTCTGAGTTTAACCTTCTTTCTGTTGTATTCACGTGTAAACAATACTTTTATGTTTAGTTTTGTGGTGAAACAGATTAATAACAATACAACCATCGTGACAAAATGTCTACGAAAGCTATTGAATTCAAATTGGTAACCAACCACTTCAGTACCATTGTACGGTTAGTTACTCGGAGTACTAACTTAACAATCTCAACAGTTACTGAGTTTCATTATCTTATGTTTTCTGTAAAATATTGTTTTTGTGACTTACATGCTTCTCCATGTCAATGTCTCGATTGTTGTAGAGCTTTGTAGAATTTCTTATATTGGCTACCTACGTTTGTTGGGGGTCACAGGCCTTCGACTACCTCTTTTTGTTCAGAGGAGTGCAATACAGGGATGATTGGTAGTGAAATTACTGAGAGTTTGACATGTCCGTTCCTCTGCGTAAAATACATTAGCGAATTACCCATAAATTCCAAAAACGAAACAGTCTGACAAGTGACACCTTATTTTGAAGGGGTATTTCACGCTGAACACGATGGTTAAGTCAGAATTGCGATATCTGAATTCGTTCTCAAACTTTGAAGATGAAGAAACGTGGTTGATACTTGAGATGTTCTTGATGGTGAGTCTGCTCTACCCTGATAACGGAATGAGGTCTCCCAATTTTGAGTTCATCACCGTGATCAGCGTTGAAAAATCTACAAACTGAGGTGTTATTTAGCTTTTGATTCATTATATCGATGGCGTCACATGATAACCTCGTATCTCAAAAAAACAAATTTTACAAGAGAGGCAAAAAACTGACAGCAATGGCATAAAGTGGCATTAGGAGTTACAATCTCATATAGTCCTCTGAGGGCAGAAAATTCATTTTCCGCTCAAATTTGAACCACAGGCCGATGAGATACGAGGTTTTCTTCCCATACATGCAAAAAACTAAAAATCGTCAAAAATCAAGATACGAGGTTATCATGTGACGCCATCGATATCAAGAAAAAACTGGGTATTGTCGTAATAAGCATGGAAGAAGGAGGTATCCTTCATTCGTGAGGGACTAACAATAACAACGACGGTTTGTCTGAATCGTCGTTTATTATCGTCTGAATCGATTATTATTACTGAATATTTGGTTTTCGAATACATCTGTATTAACCGGGGTCAAATAATCGATTATCTTATTAGTCGATTATTTATTTGCATCCCTATTTCATATACTCTTATTGACGGTTTTAATATCTACGTCCAAGTTTGAAACTGAAAAAAGTACAACCTTCATCTCCCTCAAACTGTACTGTTCAAATTCTTCTTCTAGGCTCTGAGCATGTTCAGCACCGCTCTTCAGTCAGGGCAACTGGGCCCCGTTGTTTCTCAGTTTGAGGTCGGGAACGAAGCCGTCTCTGCCGCCAACCAGGGCAACATGGAGGAGTTTGTCCGTGCGCTGCAAGCCGCCGCCGCATGTGCTGCAACCACTCAAGTGAAGGAGGATGACAAAGAAGTGAAACAGGCGGAAAAGAAACCAAAAAAAGAAGACGAAGAAGACATGAATTTGGATTGATACCGAATTTCTTGGAAACCCCTTACTCTCATAATACAAATCATTAGAGTGTTGCAAACCGTTATATATCCATATTTACAATTAAGACTGTTTTTACAATTTAAGTATTTCTCGGATTTTCATTCAGTGTTCAAAAATTAGTTTTTCTCTGTTCAAAATCAGTGTTAGAACGAGCTTCCGCTTTGTGTTTCTCTCATTTCGGGCACCACGACCCGTACTGGTAAATTCACCTTATTATTTTTTGCCTCACAAAATGTACGTAAAATGTAATCAAAAGAAACGTGTTCTATTCAAATTCTCCGTCTTGTCATTTGTCAAAATACCTTGAGTGATAATCGGTCCTTCTATTGTTTCATAGTAGTGTGAGCTTTGGGTGAAAACCATATTTTTGAATAATGAAAAAAACTGAGTTGAAACTTACATTTCCAGCAAACGAAATGCACTATTGTTTCAGGGGTCGTCCTTTGTTCATGCATAAGGAGTTGATTGGGTTTTACATGAAGAATTTTGTTGGTTGTTCCCTTCGCTACGTTGGACAGTTTCCCGAACACTCATAACATGATTATAATGATAGGGTAATCATGTTATGAGTCTTCGGGAAACTGTCCAACGTAGCGAAGGGAACAACCAACATAATTATTCATGTAAAACCCATAATATTATTATGTACCCTATGGGTTGTGGGTGATTAAAGTAAAACTTAACATGAGTCATAGGAAAATAACGTATATCATTGTTGACTGATTAAGTGATGGCTTAATTAATCAGTCAATAAAGTATTTCTGTTCTAGCCAATTGAGCTGGTTAATGGTGTCCAATGGCTGACGAACATTGAAGAAGAAGAAAAAGATTTTGTTGTTAATTATTACAAAATGAAAGCGAATTACAAGTTTAAATAATAAACTATACATGGTTTTTCCTAACCGTATGTCGGAGGTGTCTTCTTCCCAAGAAGAAAATAAACATTTTTGCAAGTGAACGAGCGAACAGGGCAGAGAAAAAAGACAGTCAAAAAGGAAAAATGATGAAACTAAGTGATGGTTAACTGGATTAAACAGGCACAAATGTATTTTCAGTGGCGAACTAGAAGTTGAACTGGTCGACCATCACTCTCCTGAACCGCCATGCCAGTTTACAGAATGTGATGGTCTGGTTCCACTCTTCGCCTGGTACTTTGATGGCTTCCTCGCGGTCAAAACGCTCTGCGGAAGTCAACTACCCGACACTCCGCCAGGACAGGACAGGCACACAAGAAATGATACGATTGCACATGGAGCACTCGTCATTATGGTCCGTGACATATGGCTTGCCGTTCAAGTGCAGTAGCTCTGCTCAAAGCTTAAAGAGCCATCTTGCTCCATACACGTACAAATCATTCTCCCTGATCAGGCTGGCTGATTTCGTTTGAGGGTTCAACTGCTTATATAGGGGTGAAATTGTCTGATGACTCAGCCCTCCTCCATGCTGCATTCCTTTTTTCCTCCTTAAATGCAGCCAGCAAACGCGGTGAGTCCAGTTTCAGAACGTGGCTGTCCATGGATGGCGGATTATACTGGTTGGCCCAGTCCAGATCCCCAGCTATCAGCTCCGGTGCCACTATTTCGGGCCACCTTTACCAGGTAGTCCAGGTGCCGTTCCAGCGTATGTGCTGACACAGGTTCCAGTTCCGTCTCGAGAAGGAGGATGTAGTTGGGAGCATAATCTGGCAGGCGAAAAAGCTTGCGTATTAACACATTCTGGACTCACTCAGCAGTCGCAAACTCCTGGAAACCCAAAATTTCAGCCGCGTAGGCCAGGATTGTCCGCACAGCCGCCTTAAGTACCTGCACTTTCACTCCTAATGGAAGTGTCAGATCTCCAAGCAGCTTCCTCCACAACTTTGCTGATGCTCCTTTTTGACGTACGTGTTGGGCATAGGAGAGTCGAGTTGTAAGGATCACACCGAGGTATCTTTACCTTGAACCATCTCCACAGGTTCACCTTTTAAAAGCATTGTCATCCAGTTCTGACCTAGACATAGGTATTCAAAATTTCAAGTCTCTTGCTCATCGGGAACTTGCGGGAAGAAAAACTTTCTTAAAATGTGAACTATAATTTTAAAATTCCTTTAGAACCCCTTCCCGTTGACCTATGGTTATGAAAAGTTTCAAGGATCATTGTGGGGTTGGTCCCAACCTGCACAACGCTAACCGGGCAAAGTATCGCGGACAAAAAACCGATTGAATACTGCATTGTCATCCAGCCTCGACTCATGTTTGAAATTTCAAGTCGCTCAGCATCAAAATTTAATTTGTTTAAACAAACAGGCATTGCTTAAACAATTTTGTAAAATTGTGAACAGACAAGGAACCGAGTGAATATTGCAATGTCATCCAGTTCTGGCCTATATTTCAATTTGAACCAAATTTCGTAATTTTAGAACATCGCTAACTGGGCAAAGTGCCACGGATGCCTGTTTTGGTTTATTATCTTCGATAATGAACCATTGGAATCGCCCAAAGAAAAAACTTTTTTTAACCCCCCCTCAAAATTTGTTGGTTTACGTTTCAAGATACGTAGATTCAGAAAATCGAATTAAAAAAAATCCGTCCGCGCCACTTTGCCCAGTTAACGTTGAGCTAAAATTACGAAATTTGGTTTCTGGGTTTGGACCAGCCCCACAATGATCCTCGAAACTTTTCATAACCCTAGGTCAAGGGGAAGGGGTTCAAAACGAATTTTGAAAATTTGAAAATCTCATATCTCGAAAAATTCATATAGAACGGTATGTTTTTTATTTCATATTTAGATAGAGTTTGTTCCGTAGAATTTTTTAAGACCATCCGCAGCTTTGTACGACCATTTAAATTCGATTTTTGGAATCTACGTATCTTAATAAAACTAGGCGAGGAAGGAAATGAAAAGTAATTTCAAGTTCTTGTTCAGGAAAAGATGATCTGAACAACTTTGAGATGAAAAGCCCTCATCGTACTGGGACTTGGTAAGTAAAAAGCTCATACCAACAGTATTGGCGTATGTTCAGGCCTTTTGGTTTATTATCTTCGATTTATCGGGTAAACCTTTGGAGTCGCTCTAGAAAAAAATAGCCCCCAAAATTTGAGGGTTATTGAGGGCAATTTTTTTTTCTCTTTTTCTAGAGCGACTCCAAAGGTTTACCCGATAAATCGAAGATAATAAACCAAAAAGCTTTTTTCTTACCAAGTCCGAGTACGATGAGGGCTTTTCATCCTAAAGTTGTTCAGATCATCTTTTCCTTTTTTTTTGCAAGTGAACGAGCGAACAGGGCAGAGAAAAAAGACAGTCAAAAAGGAAAAATGATGAAACTAAGTGATGGTTAACTGGATTAAACAGGCACAAATGTATTTTCAGTGGCGAACTAGAAGTTGAACTGGTCGACCATCACTCTCCTGAACCGCCATGCCAGTTTACAGAATGTGATGGTCTGGTTCCACTCTTCGCCTGGTACTTTGATGGCTTCCTCGCGGTCAAAACGCTCTGCGGAAGTCAACTACCCGACACTCCGCCAGGACAGGACAGGCACACAAGAAATGATACGATTGCACATGGAGCACTCGTCATTATGGTCCGTGACATATGGCTTGCCGTTCAAGTGCAGTAGCTCTGCTCAAAGCTTAAAGAGCCATCTTGCTCCATACACGTACAAATCATTCTCCCTGATCAGGCTGGCTGATTTCGTTTGAGGGTTCAACTGCTTATATAGGGGTGAAATTGTCTGATGACTCAGCCCTCCTCCATGCTGCATTCCTTTTTTCCTCCTTAAATGCAGCCAGCAAACGCGGTGAGTCCAGTTTCAGAACGTGGCTGTCCATGGATGGCGGATTATACTGGTTGGCCCAGTCCAGATCCCCAGCTATCAGCTCCGGTGCCACTATTTCGGGCCACCTTTACCAGGTAGTCCAGGTGCCGTTCCAGCGTATGTGCTGACACAGGTTCCAGTTCCGTCTCGAGAAGGAGGATGTAGTTGGGAGCATAATCTGGCAGGCGAAAAAGCTTGCGTATTAACACATTCTGGACTCACTCAGCAGTCGCAAACTCCTGGAAACCCAAAATTTCAGCCGCGTAGGCCAGGATTGTCCGCACAGCCGCCTTAAGTACCTGCACTTTCACTCCTAATGGAAGTGTCAGATCTCCAAGCAGCTTCCTCCACAACTTTGCTGATGCTCCTTTTTGACGTACGTGTTGGGCATAGGAGAGTCGAGTTGTAAGGATCACACCGAGGTATCTTTACCTTGAACCATCTCCACAGGTTCACCTTTTAAAAGCATTGTCATCCAGTTCTGACCTAGACATAGGTATTCAAAATTTCAAGTCTCTTGCTCATCGGGAACTTGCGGGAAGAAAAACTTTCTTAAAATGTGAACTATAATTTTAAAATTCCTTTAGAACCCCTTCCCGTTGACCTATGGTTATGAAAAGTTTCAAGGATCATTGTGGGGTTGGTCCCAACCTGCACAACGCTAACCGGGCAAAGTATCGCGGACAAAAAACCGATTGAATACTGCATTGTCATCCAGCCTCGACTCATGTTTGAAATTTCAAGTCGCTCAGCATCAAAATTTAATTTGTTTAAACAAACAGGCATTGCTTAAACAATTTTGTAAAATTGTGAACAGACAAGGAACCGAGTGAATATTGCAATGTCATCCAGTTCTGGCCTATATTTCAATTTGAACCAAATTTCGTAATTTTAGAACATCGCTAACTGGGCAAAGTGCCACGGATGCCTGTTTTGGTTTATTATCTTCGATAATGAACCATTGGAATCGCCCAAAGAAAAAACTTTTTTTAACCCCCCCTCAAAATTTGTTGGTTTACGTTTCAAGATACGTAGATTCAGAAAATCGAATTAAAAAAAATCCGTCCGCGCCACTTTGCCCAGTTAACGTTGAGCTAAAATTACGAAATTTGGTTTCTGGGTTTGGACCAGCCCCACAATGATCCTCGAAACTTTTCATAACCCTAGGTCAAGGGGAAGGGGTTCAAAACGAATTTTGAAAATTTGAAAATCTCATATCTCGAAAAATTCATATAGAACGGTATGTTTTTTATTTCATATTTAGATAGAGTTTGTTCCGTAGAATTTTTTAAGACCATCCGCAGCTTTGTACGACCATTTAAATTCGATTTTTGGAATCTACGTATCTTAATAAAACTAGGCGAGGAAGGAAATGAAAAGTAATTTCAAGTTCTTGTTCAGGAAAAGATGATCTGAACAACTTTGAGATGAAAAGCCCTCATCGTACTGGGACTTGGTAAGTAAAAAGCTCATACCAACAGTATTGGCGTATGTTCAGGCCTTTTGGTTTATTATCTTCGATTTATCGGGTAAACCTTTGGAGTCGCTCTAGAAAAAAATAGCCCCCAAAATTTGAGGGTTATTGAGGGCAATTTTTTTTTCTCTTTTTCTAGAGCGACTCCAAAGGTTTACCCGATAAATCGAAGATAATAAACCAAAAAGCTTTTTTCTTACCAAGTCCGAGTACGATGAGGGCTTTTCATCCTAAAGTTGTTCAGATCATCTTTTCCTGAACAAGAACGTGAAATTACTAAGTTTTATCTAGACAGAGCAATTTTCGTCTAGGCTCGGCGTCCTTATGTTTGACACACGGGCTGATTATTCTGTTACGTTTGACACACGGCCTCTCGAAAACTGCATTGTACGTTCGACACACGACTTTTCCTGAAAGTCACACAAATTAGTCATTCACACATGAAAATGGTTATTTGGTGAGCTTTTAGCATTACCCAGAGGACACCACGAGGAGGTTGCTCACGTTGTCCCCCATTGTCATCGCCAGAGGCGAATCGTCGTGGAATATATGAAACCGTTATCGCGAATCGTTATATGAAACCTAAATCTAACTAAAATCTACTAAAAATTGTACAAAATGAGGTCATCGCCGGAGGCGAATCGTTGCACAATGTGTGAACTATGAAGAAGAAGAAAAAAGTTTATTGGTCATTTCAAATCGACAGAATGATACATGGAAGTAGAAACAAAATAAACAATACGGCATTGGTAATCCGTCTGCCGTTATAAACACAACTATTGCCACTTAAGTATTTATACTTATAAGTTGAAACGTTGGAGAGTATATAAATTACTACGCACATATATGATGGTTGTTGACCGTAAGTAGCGGCTGATGGCCTGAGATTACAGTTGGAGGCACCGAAATGGATTCTCCAGGGGCAACAATAAGTACCTACCTTGTGTGGGGGGGGAAAAGAATTGTAGTAAAAATACGTGTTATTGAAAAGGGTATGAAAGGAAAAGAGGATGACACGGATGTCAGTCTGCAGTCTCTCCTCAATTCTCCTCAATTTTCTTCCACTCACTCACATTTTCCTAGTTCATCTTTGCCGGGTAGTTCGGAAGACTTTCTTCGGGAAGCTTCAAAGTTCTTAATATATAATTGTAATGCAATCTTAGGGTTTGCAAATAGAGAGGCTGCAACAGGGTTTCCAGGAATATTGTATAATTGGGTGTATACCTAGGCAGAGAAAACACTGACTTGACGACAAAGCGCAACACAGACTCTACGTGATCACTCGCAGCGAAACCCCAAACCTGTGAAGAGTAGCATAATATTGACCGTGCTACAGCTTCAAACACTATCAACTTTTCACGGAATGATATTTTCGGGTGATACAAAAACCTTCTCCACATACTGGCAATAGCCAATTTAATGTAATTTAGAATGAATTATAAGCAATAAATAAATTTGGTGGAGGTACTGAAGGTCTAAGGTAACTGTTGAAGGCCAGGATCATATAAATAAAGTTATTCGTAAAAGAGGTTGCTGAAGGCCAAGTAGATATGTTGATTCAAGTTGCTGAAGGCCAAGAGGGATGGAACATAGTATAAGACTTTAAAGAATAAGAATTTACAATTTTGCATAAATTAAATCATCGGTTTGAGCACTTGAAGTCGCGGTGGTTGACGGTCCCAAGGCTGGAGGGGTCAGGTCTTTTGTCGAATTTTCACTTCCTGTGGATTAAAGGAAAAACATTTTAAAAAACTAAAACACAAAACAAAGAAACACACACAAAAAATAAAACCAAAATCACAAAACAACACAAAACGATAGACAAACCAAAGAAAACTACAAACAAACAAACACAAACAACAACATGCCGCACCTATTAATCAGCTCATGTAACGATTCCAACGTCTGCATACGCAGCCGGATCCTGTCGCTGTCAGTCGGAAGTCGACTTGCTGCTCTAGCAACTGACAGGAAAAAAAGTTCGTCTTCTGAGAAATCTTCTCGCTGCTGAACTCTGCGAAGGTGCTCCAAAATGGCTGTTTCCAGGGGGTCTTCACGTCGGAGTCGCTCTGTACCAATACAAATTCATTCTCATTAGAAACGAAATGAAACCACTCAGAAAGTAACATATAGGTTTACTATTCTTAGGCTTTCTATAGTTCTGCCCTCCACTATCAACTGTGAAGAGCATCATACAATTCGATGAAGTTTTCATGAAAAGCTCTTAAATGACCAATGATTATTATTTCTAAACAACTAACTTCTCCTGGTAGCCCGTCCCAATGGATCTGGAGAGGGAGTCTCTTGATCTGAAGCAAGTGAAAATAAGAATAGACATTATTCATACAAATAATATGTCAAATGTACCTTTTTATTGGATGAAAAGCTGTGAACATTTACCTCTGTCGGAGGCTTCCACGCTGATCCTTATGACCCTTGGTCTACCCAACATACTTTCATAAGTATTTCCCAACTACAACTTCAAACTTCCCATCCGTTTGATAGGAGGCTTCAACTTTGTAATGGTTTGCAGAGTTTCCCTTGCTACTCGTGGTTTTTATTCGACCGCTCTGGGGATAGGTAGGCATGTGGATAGGCAGACCAGCCTACCCCTCTGGGACGGGCGTAGTTGCCTAACCTCCCCGGGTTACAGAGGAACTCAGCAAACCATTACATTACAACTTTAACTTTACCTCAATTAAATGAAGATTTGAAGTTATTCCAGTCTTATTCCCATCATACTTTGGTTCTTTTGAATTTCGTCCTTCTCATCATACTTTGGTTCTTTTGAATTTCGTCCTTTACTGTCCTTTGCTAAGGCCGCTCTCGTTATATTGATCATGGGGGTTTTGGTTTATTATCTTCGATAATGAACCTTTGGATTCGCCCAAGAAAAAAAATTACCTCCCTCAAACTTTGCTGGTTTACGTTTCAAGATACGTAGATTCCAAAATCGAGTAAAAAAAAATATATATTAAAAAAATCCGTCCGTCTGCCGTCCGCGCATTCTCATATTATGTGGTCATTTGATGTCCGCAGTCTTTAACGTCGTGTTTAACATGGGTTTTTAACAAGAGCTGGTAGGCAATTTCATAATTTTTTATCGAAAAACATGGTATGTCACAAAGATTATTGTGTCACATCATGAGTGTTACCACTATTGTATTTAACATAGTTCAATTAAACATTTGAATGCTAACTGCAATAGACGTAGTTTAATGACATTTAGTTTCGGGTGGCCCCTCATATCTGTACAACACTTCATTAGGATAATAATTATCCTAATTATTCATTAATCATACAAAAATTATATCAAATGTACCTTTTCATTTGATGAAAAGCTATGAACACTTACCACTGTCGGAGGCTTCCATGCTGATCCTCCTTCCGATAGGAGCTGAGGAGGTGGACGCCATTGGTGTATCTGAAAGCAGAGTTTGGGTGAATTAGCAGCGGTACGATTCAGTATCAAGTGACAATAACAATAGACATTAATCATACAAAAATTATGTCAAATGTACCTTTTCATTAGATGAAAAGCTATGAACACTTACCACTGTCGGAGGCTTCCATGCTGATCCTCCTTCCGACAGGAGCTGTGGAGGTGGACGCCATTGGTGTATCTGAAAACAGAGTTTGGGTGAATTAGCAGCGGTACGATTGAGTATCAAGTGAAAATAAGAATAGACACTATTGGTTGACGCCAGTGGTTGATCTGATAACAGAGAAAAAAAAACTCAATATGGTTATTGTCAATATGAACTCTTTGAAACAGAATCATACACCCTGTGGAATCATATACAATTTGTACGGAAAACAGTTTGGGTTATTTAGAAGCGATGTGAATTTGGTAAATAAAACAAAACTATCGAGTGTGTGTGATTTTTTTGACCGTCAGTAAGAATGATGTTAAGGGATGTCGAGGGTCGGTCAAATGAAAATTGATTTATGTGCCAACGTTTCGAACAATATATTTCTTCATCTTCAGGGCCTTAAAACAGTTTCACAATATTACCATTAATTAATTATATTTTCATCTAGAGAAAATTGACAAATTTGGTATAGTTATTTTGTTAAAGGTAGTTATTCAAATTTTGTTATAGTTATTATACAACATTTGGTTAGAGGTAAAAACGTTGGTTAGACAATAGTCAATTTTCTCTGGATAAAAATATAATTAATTAATGGTAACATTGTGAAACTGTTTTTAGGCCCTGAAGATGAATTTGGTATAGTTATTTAATATATTCTTCAAAACGTTGGCACATAAATCAATTTTCATTTGACCGACCCTCGACATCCCTCAACATCAAACATAACTATCATAATCAATCCCAACAATCAATTTCAACTTTTCAAATCTGATTCAATGGGCAACTACCTAAGCATTTACTTTACAATTAAACCCAAAACAACACAATCCTGGTGATCTGTAGGATGTAATTACCTTCTATCTTTGTCCCCTCTTCAAGTTCGTCACTTCCCATTTCAGAGAGAACTGCAATTAAACCAAATAGGTACCACGTCAATTCTAAAGTTATTGGTGAGAGTGGCCGTATTTCAAATGTAATATTTTGTTAGGTAGAAGAGAGAATGCTGTGGCATTAATGAAACGTACTTTCTTCTTCGTCCATCCCTGCCAAGTCTACTAGGGTCATGGTATTGGAGAAATTGGTTATGGTTCTGTGAACATAATATGTATATTATACATGGCTCCGTAATTGTACTATGTAAATGTCAACAAGACCTAACGATTGTTGCTAATGCGGCAACATTAGTGCTAGGCATATATACTTACGTTCTTGGGATAATAATAATATCTTATATATTTTATATATTGGGGAAATACGGGAGAAATACCACTTTTTATATTGGAGAAATACGGGAGAAGCACTGACACATTTGATCGTATACACATCTGACACATACGTAGTGTAGTAGGGTTTTCTGTGCATTTGATATTCGAAAACCGAGTGTTTTATCAAGGGATTTCCTTCTCGATTCAAACGTTATCAACTTTGATATCGATAAGAATTTCAAAATGTAAACAACCGATAAACTTATCAAACTCATATTCAAACAAATAAACTAGGTAGGTAGGTAATCAAATTCAAATCAGAACTTTATGAAATAAACTTACAAAAGGATCAAATTCACGCCAGAATAAAGTGTAGGGTCTTAGGTGATCATGCATCATTTAAATCTTTTCATATTATCATTATACCACTAAATCATTATCACATTTTCTGTAAAATCAAATATCTGAAATATTCTTATTTGTACTCACGTAGCATACCTTTCAGCCTATCTTTTTCAACCAGATCTTTCAAGTAATGATATTTTATATCTATATGCTTCGCGCGTTTACTGTTTTCAGGTGTTTTAGCAAAAGAGATCGCACTCGCGTTGTCCATATAAAGGACAGGTGACAAATTTTCATTTTTACACTCATTTCAAACGCAGACACTATTCAGATTCATCAGATCTTGGGAAGCCAGTGACGCAGATACGAATTCTGACTCCATGGTGCTCGTCGCAACGCAGGTTTGCTTCTTGGAGAACCAGGATATAGGGTTGCCGTTGTAGAGAGCGATGAATCCGCTGATGCTTTTCCGGTCCGTCTTGTCACCTCCCCAGTCAGCGTCAGAAAATCCCACAAGTCCGTTTTCAGTGAAAACTTTTCACCATTCTTGAAGTGAAGTCCGTAGTTCTTGGTTTCACTCAAGTAGCGCAGGACGCGCTTTGCTGCCTTCCAGAGTTGTTCCGTCGGTTTGTCAAGGTAGCGAGCCAAGAACGAAACAGCGAAGCCGATGTCAGGCCTTGTGGTGATTGCAATATACATTATAGAACAAACGAGACGACGATAAGGGAGTTCGGGTTTGACCATAGACTCCTCTGGAGTAAATCCGAGATCCATCGGTGTATTTGTACTTCTGCAATTTTCCATTCCATATTCTTTCAATACTTTGTTGATCATGCTGGCTTGATTGACATGAATACCTTCGGGTGTTTTCTTAATGTTCATTCCAAGGAATGTTGTCAAATCAGTGAAAATCTTGATACGGAATTCGTACTTCAGGCGATCGAGGATACCCTTCATTTTTATATCAGGTCCTGTGATGATTGCGTCATCAACGAATAAAACAAGGTATACACCATCTCCGATGTACATGTATGCACTAATCATACTTCGATCGGCGAAATCCAGCATCCTTCATGACTTCTGGAAACCTGTTGAACCAATTTTTGTTTGATCTTCTAAGACCATATATACTCCGGTTCAATTTCAATACCTTTTGAGGTCCTTGATAGCCTTGAGGAGCGTAAATATAGGTATCAGAGTCAATTGGTGAGTTTAAAAATGCTGTAGGACAATCACAACCAACCAGGTTCCATGTTTTTTGAACAGCTACTGATAGCAAAATTCTGACTGTCTGGATTCTGCATACTGGTGAGTATGCCAATTCTCCGCCGATTTCCATTGGTTCTTGAATCCTCGTGCAACTAGTCGCGCCTTTTTCGTTCCGTCTATCTTGGTTCTAAAAATCCACTTGGTTTGTATTGGTTTCACCTCATTTGGAATTGGTGCAGGGGACCAAGTGCCAAGACTTTCATGGGATTTAAATTCCCTTTTTATGGCTTCCAACCATTCAGGTGATGTGCTGGCTTCATGGACTGACTGAGGATCATTATTGGGTTGCTGCAGTTCTGACATCATACAGTAAGCTGTGTACTCGGCTTCTTCATAGTTTTCTGAGGTGTCATTTTCATTGTCGAGGATGAAATCCTTGAGGTGCTGAGGAGGTCTCACTGTTCGTTTTGGCCTTGAAGAGCTAGTACCAGTATTATTCTCCCCCTCAACTGAACGTTCGTTTCGAGCTGAAGCATAACTATTTTTCTGCTGCTGATTTGTATTTTGTTGACCATTCTGCTGCTGATTATTTTCTTTCGGGCTGTCCTTTTCTTTCTTTTGTTCAAATTTCACAATTTGCTCTTGCTCATTTTTCTCATTGTCCATACAAATATTCTGTTTGTAGTACATGGCATGTTCATCAAATACCACGTCTCTGGATTTGATAATTTTCTGCTGTTCTGGTGACCAAAGTAAGTAACCACCACCGCAGTACCCCACGAACACAGCTGGGTTTGCCCTGGGCCCATAACCTATTAATATACTTATGAATCCACTTTTTATATTGGGGAAATACGGGAGAAGCACTGACACATTTGATATTCGAAAACCGAGTGTCATGGAAGAAGGAAGTAGGGGTGGGTCGCTCACTACTGAGCCGGTTCTTTGAGCCGGATCTTTTAGAAGAGCGAGAGAGCCGGGTCTCAGTTTTAAGGATCCTCGGTTCTTCGGCTCACCCAGAGAAACGGCTCACCGGTCTCCGCTCTCACTCACGGGTCTTGGCTCTTCCGATCCGGCTCTTCCGATCCGGCTCCCCCCTCCACTGGTTCGGTTCCTGGTTCCTTCCCGGCTTCCGCTCTCGCTCACGGGTCCTGGCTCTTCCGATCCGGCTCCCCCCTCCTCTGGTTCGGTTTCTGGTTCCTGCCCGGCTCCCTCCTCCCCGTTCACTGGTCCCTCGACTCGACTCCCGCTCCCGCTCTCAGTTACTGTTTACTGTTCGCCATTTGCCAACGCCGACAATCAATCTATTCTTGCGCTCGTCTCGTTTTTGTTGTTTACCTTTTCTCTGGTGTCTAGTGAGCGTTGTTGTCTTTGAAGAGGTAGGTACCTTATTAATTTTGTCAAGATTATCAATCCGTCCTCTCTCGTGATACATACTCCGTGGATACCGATGGCCGTGGACCTAGTTCCTAAAACCACCGCAACCGTCGTTGGCGCTATGTACGCTGCCACCTCCGGCTCAACTTCACTTCTGCTCTGCCATCGACTGCGATCAGTTTCCCTAAAGTTCACTTCTGCTACTTAAGTTCATTACGATTATATTTCAATTAACTTCAGTGTATTCTGATACTATCAAGAACCCGGAGGTATGTAGAATAAATCTCATACATGTATATTTCGATATCCGTTTATTTCTTTGTCCTGAAATGTTAACATAGGTGGGCCGGCGAACGGGTGAGCCGTCCCATGCAGAGAAATAGTGCTCGTGATTTTTCTCGAGAATCCGGTGCGAATCAGGAAATAACAACTGGAAGCTCGTTGTTATAGTTTTTATGGAATAGTTAGAGAAGTATACTAGTTTTCTTCTCTGTAATCCGGACGGGAAGCACAACGGAGAAAATGCAGGTGAGAGCTTCATAAATCAGGAGGAAAATGGCGGCGGACATTTTGCTTCAAAAAAGGATGATGCAATATTTAACTGAGTGTGCTTCCCGAGTCAAGTCGATGGTCCGTAAGTCTAGCAGGATATAACGATGAAAAACTCAGTTTTATCGATGAAAATCGCTCTTAAATTTCGGAGAGTGCGGGTGTTAACTATTCCATCTCGAGAAAAATTAGTAAGGAGGCGCATAAAAAGAAATGCGTTAGAGCGTCGGTAGAAAGAGAAGATCGATGTATGTAAATCGATATTAAGGTAGGTTACAGTTATCGAAGTGGGGAATACGGATAAAACGGCTCATGATAAAACCCGGATTCGAATATTCAACGAAGAATCGATTAATCGATCGAAATTATAGTATCAAAGTAACATTCTATCAGCATTATCGATTGTTGTTCGTTATCACAACAAATTGATTTTCCACTGATAGCTAGAATTATTATTGAACCTTTTCTTTGCAATAAGGTGGAACTACTGACTTTTCCTTTTAATATGTGGTGTATTTCGTGCATGTAAGAAAATTATACCGGTAGTAACAAGGATGTCATGAAGACAAAACAGATGATCACGGTTGATTCCTGTTCAAAATAGTGAGTTCGGTGAATGTTTTGTTTACATTGTTGGCTGAATACGGCGGGAGTGTTACCTTGATACATTTAAATTAACTAAGGTGCTAAGTTACGGTATTTATAAGTTGAAAAAAAGAAAACCCACTCGATAAATATCTAGCTTGGTATTAACCCGGAGTGCTGACATTAGTTCGGAATTAATGCGGTGTGCCTCTTTCTACTGGTAAACCGGTCGCAAACACGAGACACTATTCTGCATGAAAGCCTAGGGACCTAACGAGGTCGGAATTTGCTCACGTCCCCAGTGTGGTGTGTGAATTTAGAGAAGTAAAGTATTTAAATTAATAACAGTATGATGTTGCAGAATCAGGAAAGTTAAAGTATCGCAGATGGCAAGCAGAAGTAACCCGGCTGAATGCAGAAGCTAATAAATAATGAGATTTAAGAAACTAAAATCCGATTTATTTAAATTTAACAAACCCGGAGTTTTCGAATAAAGTTTGAAATAAGATATAGGTTGGAATTAGTCTCTGAGACGAAACATGTAATGAATCGTGCATTTTTCACATTGGGTTTTACCAGCGGGATAGTCATAGCATAATTTATTTATGTGTGTGCGTGTCGCTGAGGTGTAAGCTAGTTGTTCAGGCCCTGTTACCGACGCACAGCGCGTCTATGTCTGGTAAGGTATCTCTATGAGAACGGATACAGACATGGATAGCGGGGCGGATCGAACATCCCCGTAACTGCAACCTCACTCATTGTTTTATACACTAAAAACCCGAAAAATCACGATTCGGGACGCAAGGTGAGCGAATTCCAGACCTGGGGACAAAAATAGTATTTCGGAGAGAATAAGGCGTGCGCGGTGCTTAAGTAAGAATGTAATTTAACGATATGTCAACGAGTATTAAACTCACGGAGTCATTTTAGTTCGGTGTCTTTTAAGATTCGTTTATTACGGATTAAGGTAGAACTACATTTAACAAGGAGCAAAATATAGACTTAATCTGGTGCTGTAACATTATCTGTTTCAGAGAAAAATGAACTCTGACGAAATAAGGAGAATCGTGGAGGAGGAGATCCAAAAGAGGAGTGAAGTGGTTAGGCGGGAGGTTGAAAAGGAATACGCAAGCAAATTTGATAAAATCAAGGATCAAATACGGCAGGTTTCTGAGGAGTCCATTTTAAGGATTAACGCTTTGGCGTCCACGCTAACCAACCCGGTGTGTCGTACTCACGGCGATGAAATAATGGTCACTGACGAGGTCTCAAATACGGAATCCGGTGTTAATCCTAATCAGACCGAAGGTGTGCCATCTATTTCAAGAACGGATACGAACAGGGACAGTGTGAACGTGCAAAAACCCAGACGAAGGTACGCTCAAGATGATTATAGACCACCAATGCTGAATCTGAAACCCGGTCATAATCCCCTTAATGAAGGCTCTGTAGTAGTGTGGAAGCGAAGAGTTATGCTAGACCTTGAAAGTAACGACTGTTCTTTCCTGCTCGATCCTCAAGCGGAAGTTCCGGATTGCTACACGAAAAGGGAACTGCACCAGATGAAAAGCTTGATTTTGGCTTACATCATGTCCAATGTCAATGAGGGACTACAGGCACTGATCAACGATGAAACCGAACCCTTAGCAGCCATGAGGATAATTGAAAATACGGTAGATCCTCCATCACAAGCCAAGGAGCATGCCCTGCAAATTGAACTAATGAATATTAGATTCAACCCGGAGACGGAAACGGCATTAGAGTTCCAGAACAGATTCGAGCGACTCGTCACGGATATCAGGAGATGTCCTGAAGCTGAATTGACCGAGAAGACAATCCGGAGAAACTTAGTGAATGCTATTTCTGAGACGTGCCCACGAATTGCTGAAGATGCTCTGTTAGATGGCTCGCTATTAAAAACCCGTGACATATTCGACAGAATACATAGAAAATTCGACATGATCATGGAGAATAATAGAAGAGAAAGGGCTGGCAATCAAGGTAGTGCTATGATCGGAACCAGTTCAAGAAAGCAAACTTTCAAGAGAAAAGCAAAATCCGGAAATCCGGTGAACCTTCCAAAAACAAAAACTGGAAACCTATTGACCTTACCTGTTACACCTGTGGTATTAAGGGTCACACAAGTAAAACTTGCAGGAATACGGAGAAGATGTGCTATAACTGCGGAAACTTTGGACATCTGTCTGCGAGTTGCACTGAACCCTTAACCAGTCGCACTAAAGATATCCGGAGACACAAGGCTGGTTCTAACGTGTATACTCCCCCTCACAAAAGACACGTTCAGATTAAACAGAAAAAAACTTGACCAAATCCTCGGAAACTGACCGCCTAACCTCTAAAGCTCGCTCTAGGACTCCAGCACAGAACAGATTGAGGAGTGTTGTTTCAAAAACCCGGAGTAAAACAACCTCAGACGGAGCTCATTATGCAGCACAAGAATCCGATGATGATAAAGACGATGACGAAAATACGATGGCTGCCATTGCTGTACCCAGGCCTAATTCCGAGGAAACGCCCTCAGCAATGCATTCTTGGGGCTCGGAGATGTCATTGTTGGATGGTAAATTACCTCAATTAAGGTTTATAGCTGATAGTGGTGCTACTGAACACATAGTTAAGGATAAGAAGGTATTTTCTAATTTAGTAAATTTGCATAATGAAATCAGGATATCGTGTGCAAATAGTAGTAAGGAATCGGACTTAATCATTAGACAATCAGGTGATATAATATATTATAACGATGAACTAAAGAAATTTGGGATTTTAAGAGGTGTGCTGTATGCACCTGAACTAGTAGAAAATCTATTTTCTATTAGGAAACAAATGCAAAAAGGATTAAGTGCGAAATTTGATAAAAATAAATTAGAAATTATAGATCCGAGTTCAGGGGACATTCTAAAAACCGGTAGTTTTGATGGACGTTTTTGGTGGTTGTCCTTTTCGCTTCCTATGATAAATGCAAATCAGGATGAAAAATTAAGGATACTCAGTCTGGTGCAAGGAAATTCGTTGATGACCAAGTCAGAAAGCGATGAAAATCCGGCGAAAACAAATACGGTAGATAAAATCACTAAAGATGTAAACAAAACCGGAATTAAAAGAAAAATTCAGAAACCGGGGCTCAGTTTAGAGGGGAGTTCTGACCCAAAGAAGTTTAAAAAGGATGAAACTTTGCAATTTAGAAACGATGTAGGTCTAGGATGGCATTACAGACTAAATCATGCTTCTCTAAAATATTTAAAGATAGCGGGTAAACAAATTCCGGAGTTGGAAGGAGTCAAATTTGATACTAATATCTTAGACTGTCCTGATTGCAAAATGGCTAAAGCCAAACGCAAGCCATTCACTAGTAAAAGACATAGATCAGATATTGTATTTCATCGTTTGCATAGCGATCTTTTGGGACCATTAAAACCGGTGGCATATAGGTCTCAAGCTAAATATATTGTTACATTTACGGATGATGCCTCTAGGTATGTATTTGCTTACGAAATAGGCAACAAAACTAGAGTAAACTTAGCTTTGCTTTCTTGTCTAGAAGAAATCAGGAGATTAAAAGGCCCCCAAACTAAGGTTTCAGAAATTAGAACGGATGGGGGTTTAGAATATAAAACTAGTGAAATGAATGCTTTGCTTAAACGAGAAAATATAAAATTAACTGCTTGCGAGCCTTACACCCCTCAATTAAACGGCGTGTCTGAAAGGCAAAATTTAGAATTGGAAGAGAAAATCCGGGTCAATCTCATCTCTTCAGGTATTCCGACTCACTACTGGCCTTATGCCATGAGACATGTAATCTATATTCATAATAGAACTCCAAATGGGTCGATAAACTTTAAAACCCCCTATGAGCTTGTATTAAATCATGCCCCTACGGTAAAATATATCAGACGATTTGGATGTGAAGCTTATATCTTGGATACTCAATCCACTTCTAAATTTGCACCCAAAGCAAACTTAGGATTCTTGTTAGAATGTGGTGAAACCGGATACCATCTATTGCACTACAAAAATAAAACGGTGGTTAGGTCAAAACATGTAGATTTTATAGAAAACCGAACCTATGGTGATTATACTAAAAATGAAAATAAGGCTCTTGAACCCGGTAGTCAAACGGAATTTACAGTAGAGGTTAATAGTGATGTTGGTGCCAGTAACAAGGATTCTGAGCTAACTACCAATATTAATCAGGAGGATAATTCCATTTCAATTCAAATACCAACTAGGATAGAAGATTCCATACAGGGCATCGAAAACAAACAAAATCCGGTGCTTATTCATGAAAATGATGAATGTGAATTCTTTGAAGACTTAGGCGATATAGGAGATAAAACATTTTTCCTTCAAGATTCTGGTGAAGAACCTTTAACCTATGCTCAAGCATTAAGAGCACCTGATGCTGATCTTTGGTTAGATGCAATTAATACAGAATTTCAGGCCCTGGAAAAGTGCAACACCTGGAAAATCATTTCTAGAAAGGATGTGCCCAAAGGAATGAAAGTAATGAAAACCCGGTGGGTACATAAGAGGAAATCTGAAGCTGACGGATCGGTAAGGTATCGTAGTAGACTGGTAGTCAAAGGATTTGCTGATAATAATAACTATGAGTTATCAGAAATTTATGCTCCTGTTGCAAGGTTACCAGATGTAAAATTCCTATTAATTTTAGCAGCGAAATATGACCTGGATTTGGTTCAATATGACGTAAAAACTGCCTTTTTAAATGGTTCGCTTGATAAATTGGTATATATGGAAATTCCGGATGGTTATGACAATTATTTACAACTGGATGAAAAATTTAAGACTAAACATGTGTGTGAAGTACACAGAGCGCTGTATGGTCTAAAGGTATCACCAAGAAGGTGGTATATCAGGTTTCAAGAAGCTGTGAACGAGATGGACTTCCAACCATACCCATTTCAACCATGTTTGTTTATGTGGAAATCAGGAGACAAAATAGCTATTCTTTTACTCTATGTTGATGATATACTTCTGGCTACTAATAGTAATCAAAAACTTAAACAGGTTAAATGCGTTTTAGAAAAGGAATTTTCTATAGTTGATCTCGGGGAACCTAGAAAATACCTGGGTTTAGAAATTATTAGAAACCGGAGTGAAGGAACGATAGGGATACTTCAGAAATCTCATATTGACAACATGTTGATGAAATTTGATCCTGATAGTGATAAAATTGTCTCTACTCCTATGATATTCGATAAATCGATTGAAAAGGAGGAGAAAAATCAAATTTGTGATCTTAGTTCCATTCCGTTTAGACAAGCAATAGGCTCTCTACTTTACTTGCAAGGTGGTGCTAGACCGGATATCTCATATGCCACGAATATGTTAAGTAGACGTCAGTCAAATTTCACTTTGAAGGATTGGAAAGCTGTAATCCGGATCATGCGTTATCTTAGAGGAACTAGAAATTATGGACTCTTGTTTTCTGATAAAGGGAATAATAACATTGAATGTTATGTAGATGCTTCTCTTGGATTATCTGCGGAAAGAGGCTTTTCCACAACGGGATATATTATCTACTTATTTGGTAATCCGGTAGTATGGCGCACAAAACGTCAAAATCATGTTGCTCTTTCTTCAGCTGAAAGTGAGTTTGTAGCTATGAGTACTGCGTGTCGAGACTTAGCTTCAATCAGGACCATGTGTTCAACAATGATTGGATTAAATTTAATTCCAATTATCTATGAAGACTCTAAACCGGCGATTAGACTAGCAGAAGTAGATGACTCTTCTACATTAAAACATATGGTTAGACTGTCGTATTTATATGTGCGTCAAGAACATAGAGATGGAAATATTCAAATTAAATGGATTTCAACGGATGATCAAATAGCTGATACTCTAACTAAGCCATTAAATCATGCTAAGTTTGTCAAATTCAGAGATTTAATGCTGTATAAACACTGATCAGATTCTATTTTGATATTAACAGCTAGAATCGACTAAGTCGGAAGATTTGGTCGATTCCATCACCACCATGCTCAACCCGGAGACTGATATGTAGAACCAGGAGAATGCTGCGACCAATACGGAGAACGCTATGCTGAATACGGAGTGTCATGAATGGAAGCTTGTTGCCTTGCTCGGGATACTGGACATCGAGATGACGACTTGGAGGGGAGTGTCAAGATTATCAATCCGTCCTCTCTCGTGATACATACTCCGTGGATACCGATGGCCGTGGACCTAGTTCCTAAAACCACCGCAACCGTCGTTGGCGCTATGTACGCTGCCACCTCCGGCTCAACTTCACTTCTGCTCTGCCATCGACTGCGATCAGTTTCCCTAAAGTTCACTTCTGCTACTTAAGTTCATTACGATTATATTTCAATTAACTTCAGTGTATTCTGATACTATCAAGAACCCGGAGGTATGTAGAATAAATCTCATACATGTATATTTCGATATCCGTTTATTTCTTTGTCCTGAAAAATTTCGCTAGTTGTTTTTGAAGCATTTTGAACAATATAACTACTTACTTATACTGAACCTATAATTATGAATATTAACTAGACCTATAACTACTAACTACTAAACCTATAACTATAAATATTAACTGTAAACACTAAACCTTTCGTATTCCGCTTGGTTTGTTTCAGATACAAAATGATGCTCTTCATAGGGCATAACATGAATTTTATGTAAATCTTTTTTTATAAATTTGTAAGTATGTAGAGAATTTGTAAGATTATTAAAAAATGAAATATTCGCATTACTAAAATATTTTTCTTTTAGCCCCCCCCCCCCCCCCCCCTCGCGCTAAAGCATGATGATCGCAATTCTTAAAAAAAAAGAGCCGTTGAGCCGTTCCAAAGAACCGGATCTTTTTAGTGAGCGGAGCGCTCAGAGCCGTTCTTCAAGGTGAGCCGATTTGCCCATCCCTAGAAGGAAGTACAGTGTATACTCAGTACACTTCTTCCTTTTATTCAGAGTCAACGAACTTCAATATGGCCGACGGCAGGTTCGGCAACAAACTAGAAATAAATTTCCTTAACAGGTAGCAGGAACATCATCGACTCCATGTGAGCCCACTGGTTCACCCTTTTTCCGGCAGAACCCGTAATTTCTCGGACGAACCGGGCTTTCCTCCACGCACACCAATCACGCCAGCCAACAAAACTGTGAAGGAGAAGTTGATCACTGCTGATAACTTATCAGTGAAGCAAACACTTGCTGAATGTTGTGATTTTGATTTGATGCAACTAGTTTGAATTATTAATCGTTATTAATACGAATCAAATTAATTACCTAGTTAAGTAGATTAATACGATTGAATCGTTGATGGATTAGTATACACTGTTCAGAAAGTGTTATATCACCAGTTCGTTGCCTATTTGTTCTGAACAGTATTTAATCGAAATAATTCAGGTTGCTATCCTAACTAGGCTTCTTGTCTTACCTTTGCACACACTTATCTTCGCTATGGCGACTTCGGATAGTGGCAACACCAAAAAGAGATCTCACTTCGATTCTAATATTTGCCGGCTGTGTTCTTTCGCTAAAGATAAGGTAGGATGTGTAACAATCATTTAGCTGTGTTCTACCCGTTTTTTGAAGTTCCTTGTTTGAGGAGTGGTCTTTCATTCTCAGGTGCTACCAATTTTCGACACATCAGGCAGCAAATTCGATGCCAAGATTAAAGAGTGTCTCCCAAGTGTGAAGGTCAGCCTAATTTGTTTAACGAGTAGTGTACTGCCGTGTAAAACAGTAACGCCTCATCTGTAGATATTAACATTGCGGAAATTCGCCTCAAAACTTTCTCATTGGAAACGTCTAATACGGCCTCCACAGTCATTCCAGTGACCGCATTTTTTCGCCGCTACTTCATATTAAATGTAAATACTCGTACGTATAATTACAAAATCGATCCTTCGCAGTTGAGGCGATTTTTCCAATTTTACGCTGGATTGGTTGGGGGTTGTGTTAAGGAGAAATGCCTCATCTCGCCTAAAGGTTCTTTACTTTCACAAAAACAACTACCTATTTGTTGATATAGTTTTTTGAAAGAGAAACACCTCAAACCCGGGAAACCCACGCCTTCACCAAATAATTCATTCCTAGTTGTTTTGTTTAAAAAGACCTCAAGTCCAAACAGCTGAGTAAACGCTGCAGCGAGAAACGCCTTTCGAGTCCCGACCAAAACCACCTCAACCAATATCTGAAGCAGTTTGGAGTAAATCTTTTGAAGGAGAAACGGCTCAATTCAAAATTAAGTGGGATGAGGCGTTTCACCTTCAAATTTTATCAAAATAAACAATTATGTAAGGCGTTTAGACCAGAAGATGAGGCGTTTCTACTTCAAAAAGCGTACATGAGGCATTTCTCCTTCAAGAGTGGGGCAGAAAAATGAGGGTAATTGGAAAACCCCATTTTTGTTAACATAGGAGATGAGACCATCTTCCATCACACGGCAGTGTAGTCGATTTGCCAGTATGTAGCTACATACTTTGAGAGTATGTACCTATTTACTTTGGCAGATGGATTCGAAAAGCGTTGCGTTATAAAATAACTACTCATGTTACTTTCACCATATTATCATTTTTGGAGTAACACGAGTAAGAATATTCACAGTTGGAAATGATTATTTTTCCATTTTTCTGTACATACATCTTTCAATTGTAATCAAAGTTATCTGGCTCAAATTCTCTATTTTCGTGGCGTAGAACTAAAAGTACAACTTACAAATGGAACACAACAGTTGTAAAATAATTTTCTATCTTTTTCGTATTCTTTACAGAGTTGCCAATTTTTCGTACCTAATTAATATTTACAAAAATACACATTTCAAGGTTGTTTTATTGAAGATGTGACAACGCACAGTGCTTCGAGTAATGGAAAAAATGAAAAAAAAAAAAAAATTTAATTTCAAAAGTGTAAGTCAATCACAGCCTAAAATATCCTTGAAAACCTTCCAACATGGCCTGCAGTGGTTGAAAACGGTGGGTACAGCTTTCGTACGAGTACGCAACCACGAGGGACATTTTATGTCTTTGCGCCCCCTCCCACACCCACACCACGTACTTCAATAATGATAATATTATTATTATCATATTATTATGGTGAACTTCATAAATACCTGTGTGTAAACAATCACTCTCATGCCGCAGCTTGTCGGCCACGCACTCCGCAGTGGTTAACGTAATATGGTTAGGTAAATCGAGAGCTATCCAACGAGTGGTGAACGATTTTTGTACGATGATAACTGGCGAAGTTAAAGTTCCGTAGCAACGAATCGGTTGTACGTGAAAATCATTAGACATTTTTCATAACGCTTTCTTCGTCACACCGTCACCGTCACAATGTCACACTTTTTGAGTTATGTGCCATAGTAAAGACATAAAATGTCAAAAGCGATTCAGTTGATATTCTGATGATTTTCGCTGAAACCTATCGTTGCTAAGCATGTGTGTTGCTAAAGACATGTAGGTACTGAAGAACTGTCCCAATGTGTTGCAGACTCGTATGCAAGCGTACGAGTGATTGTTCTAAATTATCGTTTCATTTGAGTTTCTTTGCAATAGTCTCAAAATAGCCACTAATCGCACAATTTTCGTGCTGACAATACCACGTATGAGGGTTGTCGTGTTCACAAAGCCATTTGAAGAAATTTTGAGATATACCTCATACACCTCTTTTCTGGCCACATTTGTGGGTTAAAAATTGTACGTCAAAAAATCCTAGTTAATTTTTCACTTCACTTTCATTCACTTTTTCTATGGTTTTCGAAGTTCAGAATCCGAATTTGAAATCCGAATTTTAGTTATCTTAGTTACCTACCTTCTTCCATCTCACGGAAGTACACACTAAAATCCCAAAAAAAACACTGTTTTATGCTTTTATAAATGCATTTTTTGAAAAAAAAAAAAAAAAAAAAACTAGATAGAAAAAATCTAGTTCTAAATTGGGATTCAGCTTGAAAAATCCTCTCTTTCTCTATTTCATTTGTTTCTTTCATTCATTTGTCAACTGGATAAAATAAACCACTGGTTAATTTTCATCTGATACTTTCACTTTGTTCATTTGGGTGAGGATTGAGGAACACAAAAGTTGGTTATTGTTACTCTTTACTCGCTCATTACGATTGCTAATTATTTCGAGAAGAAGCTGTACAAATACAAGTACAACTCACTGGAGGGTTTTACAGACGACTCTCTACTTTATTGTTAGATATCACAAGTACCAAAAAATACTTTGTTTTAGACTAACAAAATATCTGGATCTGGGGTGTCTGGTTAATTTTTGAAATTAATGAAGCAAAATGTCTTTCAGGTTGCTCCTAGCGATGGAAAACCTCAACAGATTTGCCTGGAATGTATTACGAAGCTCAACATCTACTACGAATTTCTCTGCCTGTGCATCAGATCAGACTCGTATTTTGACTCATACATCAGAGCCTTCGCGTTGAAAAAAGTTAGTGTGTTGACGTATTCATATCAATATTTGGTTGTGTATTTCCGAAATAATCATTGTCTTCAACGCTCCTCGAATTCCACCTTCTAGCAAACTGAACAAAGCCTTCTGAATGAAATGTCAAAGGACTGGGCAGCTTCCGACGGCGATCAGCAGCAATCAGACGGTCTCATCGTTTTGAGTAAAATTGATCAACCCTTATCCGAATCGATTCAAGATTTGGTGGTGGTTGTCGAGCTCAAGTACAAGGACGGTGCTCAGGAGACGACTCCCGACCTCGATCCCGTCCCTGAATACGAACATACTGAAGCCTCTGTGGAGATCTCGAATGAGTCGGATATCAAAACCGCGGAGCGTGCAGTTTCAATCACAAGTGGAAATCCTTCAGTGGAGCAGACCGATCTCAGGTCTTTGAGAGGACAACATACGGATAAGCCGTCGACATTGTGAGTGACATTGAAATTTGGCCATATTTTCTTATTTATGCAACACGAACATGTGGGTGAACTTCCGAAACATTTTGCTCAGAGTACCTATGTCAGTGTAAAAACTCGATTCAGCATTCCAGGATCTCGAACGAATTAAACTCGAATTTTAGTAAATTTTCGGACTCAAATTCGGCTGAACACTATTTTAATCAATCAATCAATAAAATTAATGACAGTGATGATTGAACATACGTTGGATTTGGTTCATTTCAAGTTTTCTTGAAGCCCCCCTACACGGTCGAACCATTTGCGCGAACGTCTTTTGTAGAACTAAAACAATCTTGTTCCTACCCAAGCTCATTAAATAAATACCATATTATTTAGTTTCAGGTTCGATGAAGTGACGAAAGAGTACGAATGCGCGTTGTGTGACAAGAAATTCAAGAGACGGTCGAGGCTTAGTTCCCATATGACTCGTCACACTGGTATTAGACCTCACTGCTGCGAGAAATGTGAAAAATCATTTGGAACAATGTAAGGATGTACTAATAATCTGAAACTGGGGTCACGTCAGATGACGCACAAATTGGTTGCTCGAGGAAACCTAGCTTGTTGACTCAATTGACTCAGCTTAAGCTCAAGCTTGTTAATGTTGAATCAAGCTCGAGGGAAAGCTAGGTTAATTAAAGCTATCTATTAAATAAATTTTATTTAACCCTTTCTCTACTAAAAGACCCGCGCGCTAGGCAGCCCCATTTCACTGAATGCCAGCTGATTTCGTGCGACTCGCCACACTGAAAACATGAAACTGTCTCTGGACTCCGCGCGGTCGCTTCTGTGCAGCTTTTCTACCATTGTAGAATGACTATGTATCAGTAATCTGTTATCATATTTCATAACAGTTTCGTACTCTCCAATACTTTTTCTGTAGTACCATCTCTCAAATGGAATAAAAAGGCCATTGGATAGAACCTTATCTCGATCGGGTATGTTGGGAGGCGGCTATTAGACACATCCAGAGCCATGATAGCCCCCTTACGGAATATAGACTTGATAATCATTAGATATTTGTTACTGAATGCTTCGCTAGATGGCAGAATGGAAAACGAAGAAACTCGTGAGTAGTACCTCAGTCACGTTTGTCCGAGCCCGAGTAAACTTGGGTGTAGTAGAGAAAGGGTGAATAGAGGCTTTAATAAGTTGAAATTTTTAAATTCGAGAAATTGCCATATAATCTTTATTCTTGTTCAAGAAGTAATGCGTGCTTTACAGGGAACACTTACCGGATTTGGGTTAAAATGAATAATGTATGTAAATTGTAAGTACTTGTAGGAGTTCTCGTAGTGAGGAGGAACATTGGCTTGTTCTTAATTACTGGATTGTGGTATTAATAGGAGGGGATTCTGCTCACCCAATTAAGACATAGTCTATTAAGAAAGTTTGAGTTTTGCCCCTTTGAACAAAAATTGAGCAAAAAGAACTATGAAAACTATTGCTTGCATCAGTGGCATTTCACAGACGCACGCCTATGGTTGTTTTCGCAGATTTCGATCTAGAAGGGTCTGAGACGGATTTTGTTTTCTCCCCAGGTTCTCTCTTCTCTGACAATTAGAAATAATAGGGCACCCCTCAATGAGGTGTATTTCTTATTTCATGTAAACGTACTCTGGAGAATGGTGGGTCCCCTCGTGATTAATTAGTATGGTTTGAGCCCTCCAGCACGCTTCTCTGTACTTTCTTACTGGTTCAAAAACACTAACTCCTCAGTTTCATGAAGTTGTGACTTTGACATCACAATAACATGACAACTATTTATTGGAGCTTTCCTCAAAACGGGCGACCTAAAGGCCGGTCTACACGCCCCGTTTTGCCTGCACAGACAAAAAGGATGCGTGTGGATTGGAAAAACGCGCAGTTTTGAAGACGGAGCGAAGACTGCACAGTGGCAGCGATGACTGAGCTCGTGAGCTCTGAAAACCGTAACCTGCCATTTCTGTGACCATTTTAAACGAGTGGTTCCTCTGATGTGTTCCAATCTTTTTTTTTTTTTTTACAATACAGCACGCGAAAATTGACCACAGAAGATCCTCCTCCATGGCAATATCACACAAAACTGAGCGAAATGAACGGATATATCTTCACCGTGTGGACGCACAATATTGCAACGTTTTCATTCCGTCTTAAGACTGCGCAAACTTAAAACTTTGGGCAAAACGGAGCGTGTGGACCGGCCTTAAAATGGGAAGATTGCTTATCTTATAAATATGGATTCCAATCACTATTGATCGTTTCAATTTAAATGCTGCATTTAACCTAAAATTCTATTGCACTGTTTGCCCACAGGTGGGAACTCAACATTCACTCGAGGATTCATAAGAGGGATATTATTTGTACGCAGTGCAACAAAGCTTTCACCACGAACTCCAAACTCGAAAGACACTCTCGAGTGCACACCGGAGAAAGGCCGTTCTTTTGCAGTTATTGTGGCAAAAACTTCGGGGATAAACGTAACCTCGACAACCACATCCGCACCCATACTGGAGTCAAGCCTTATTCGTGCTCAGTGTGCGACAAAACCTTCTCAGTGCAATCTCACATGGTTGAGCATCTCAATGTTCATAAAAAGTCAGCTTCGTTTCAGTGAGTATTACAAACCTAATTGGATACTGTTGGGGAGTACTACCATCAAAATCCGTTTTTAGTGTGGCTATTGAATGATTTTCGACTTAATAACAGTAAATAATGATGGAAACTCCTCCGAAAAAAAATTTTTTTCTGCTCGAAAACAAAGTTGAACACCATTTGTAAACTATATTTAACTTTCCGCTTTAATATTGAAACAAATTTTAAAAACCACAGTCGTGCAGCATGGCTACTGTGTGTTTGAGGTGTGATGATAATGATGCAGCTAACGAGTGAACCACTACATTTACGAGTACATAAAAACTCATCATAAAAATAATTATATAATTTTTTAATTTTTATTTTTATTATTTTAAACATTGTCAGTTTAAGTAAAATAAACATTTTTAAAATTATTGGGAAAATATTAGTTCATTATACCTAAAAAATAGTAGGTGTTTTAAAAAGTACAACACGCGCCTGCTCCTGTTACTAGAAAGGGCGCGCCTGCCGAAAGGTTAATCTGCTCTAATCTGATGACGGTATGCGATATCGCAATTCTGACTCCTCCGTCGTGTTCAGCGTTGAAATGTCCGAAAAGCTGAGGGGGGTTTTGGGGATTGGGGGGGGGGGGGAGGAGTTGCACCCATAAATTCCAAAAATGAAACGGTCTGTCATGTGACACCTTGTTTTAAAGGTTTTTACACGCTGAATACGATGGTGAAGTCAGAATTGCTAGAATCTTATTCCGCTCTCAAACTGGAGCACTTAGAAGATGAAGAAACGTGGTTGTTACTTGAGATGTTCTTCATGGACATCATGTTCTTTAATGGAGACGTTTTACATAAACCAAATTATTTCTTCGAAAATTCGCTCTTATAGTCATGCTGCATGACTGGGGATTTTTGTTTTTAGTATCGATAAAATATCGAGTGTCGATATTTTTGGTCCGATAGTATCGAAATATCAATACTTTTCCTCCGATAATATTGGGTATCGATACTGCAAGAAAAATAATGTATCGAAAGGAGTATCGATACGGCGGTGTCGCAACGTCCCTAATTGGGGAAGGTCCAAATTCATGGGCGGTTCTTTCCTCACTCAGCTTTGTGTTGTTTTCTGACCTGCATCATTTATAAACACGAGGACGAGGTTTGAGCCGTCAGCTAATCAAACGGAGGATTGGAAGTTGATCCAGGTTTAATCTTCCAATTCTGAGGATAAAGTTGGTTCTCTACTGATCTCAGCGTCGTAAGATAATTCAGGGTTCTCAAACCACTCAAAATTGCGAAATGGCGCTTATTCGAGATTCAGAAACGAATTCGTGTTTATTCGAAACTAAATCAGCGTTCTGAATAATAAGATGTCAACATCCAAAATATTATGAGTGCCTATGTCTTCCTGATGTGTGGTAACATGACAATCTCATCACCATTTTTATTTATTTATTATTTTTATTTTGTTTCCAGCTGTGCAATTTGCAGTAAAGCATTCCGCTGGCGATCGAACTACAAAAAGCATCTGAAAACGCATTGCTGAGTCAAAGAATGAAATGATTTCGCAAACGCTTCTCTGCTTTCAAGAGTCAACTATGGACTGGGGTCACTGGAAAACTCCTATAAGCGGGAGGTACCGAAGCCAAATATTCTACTGTGATAGCTAATTTGCTTGAAGCATATTTAATTATTGATAGCGTGCATTAATTTATGTGATATTTAAGAGCAAGTTTACTATAAAAACTGAACACTATTGTACTGAGTACAAATACTAAAACCGGTATTGATTACCGGTACTGCATAATATTATTAAAACGTATCGTTGTAAACATTTTCAATTTCTATGTTCCATCTGTGCAAACATCGCATAAAACGAGTATGTAGTCTTCATTACCTGAAACAACCGGTGAATTTATGACATTGAGAGTGTCAGATTGATTAAATAATAGGTAACACACAATATTATATATATAATATATATAGTGTTGATGGGATTGACTAGTGTGAAGAAGCAGGTTGTATAAAATGACCAAGCTAGTCTTTGTTTGGTGTTTATTTTCTCACGACGTTTCGGCAATGGAACAAAGCCCTATTCATGCGAGGTTACATGTAGAAGTGAAAAGTTTTTACATTAAAATGAAGACTACATACTACAACAGACTACAAGACTACAACAGTTCTTCATTTTAATGTAAAAACTTTTCACTTCTACATGTAACCTCGCATGAATAGGGCTTTGTTCCATTGCCGAAACGTCGTGAGAAAATAAACACCAAACAAAGACTAGCTTGGTCATTTTATACAACCTATAATATATATATATATAATATTGTGATGAACTATATTATGATGAACTCCGGTGTACACACACTTACAGAGCTGAACGTATCGGTGGATAGTGGTAATGCGTGAACCGCTTTAATAATGAAGGGCTCTCGTACTGATGTCAATACATTTTTGATCAGAGTATGCTGGCTTTTGGACAACAAGAAATAATTCTGGCCGCACAAGTCCTCCGCCATTTCATCGGTCTGCAACAATTCATTTCCAAATCAGGATCCGTGTTTTATCCGATATTGAATTACAGTTTTGTTTATTGTAAGGTGGAAATTGGGACGTACTTCAATTTTCACGAGGTCGCCGATGCGACAAAGTACAAAGAGATTGAACGATAAGCCGACCACATGGAGTCCGAAGTAATAGAACTCCGATGCCGTCACTGCTCCCTTGATGACAGCTGCTGTCCCTGTCGCAAGTGTAATACCAATGAAGCCGAAATGAAGAAAGAGAGGGGTTGAAAACAAAGACTGCAGCTCGTTCAATAACCTGGAAACATGACATTCTAATCACACTACTCCTCCAATTATCATCAAGGTACACGGTAGCGTTCCACCCCGCCAAGCAAACAAGTTGAGAAAAATCCACAGTCATGCAGCATGGCTATAAGAGCAAATTTTCGAAGAAAACTGGTTTTATGAAAATTGCCTCCATTGAAGAACGTGATGTCCTAAAGAACATCTCAAGTAACAACCACGTTTCTTCATCGTCAAATTGCTTCCAGTTTGAGAACGGAATGAGATATCGCAATTCTGACTTCACCATCGTGTTCAGCGTAAAAACAACTTTTAAAATGAGGTTTCACTTGTCAGACTGTTTCATTTTGGGAAGTTATGGGAAATATCCCCCCTCCCATAACTCCCCGAACCCCCCTCAGTTTATAGATAACACGATGGTGAAGGCAGAATTGCGATATCTCATTCCGTTATCAGATTAGATCAGACTAACCATGAAGAACATCTCAAGTATCAACCACGTTTCTTCATCTTCAAAGTGCTCCAGTTTTGGAACGGAATAAGATCTTCTCTATAAAGGGTGTTTCATTTCGTGACGGTCACAGGCTAGGAATCGATTCTACAGCTAATTTTAGGTCGACAATGTCCTGTAGCAATTTTTTTACTCAGCTAAAAAATGGAGTTTTTTTCAATTTTAAGATTTTTTTTTCGTGTTTTCGACTTTATCACACTAAAATGGCCATAACCTCCTTAATTTACATGAAAATTCAAATCTAATTATTCCGTTAGAAAGAACACAACATTTCCTATCCCTCTAATGAGAAACAAAATTTTGTTGATTCGCCAACACGGGTGAAAAATCTACTTGAAAAGGAAAATTTGTCAAATCGTAGAAATCGCCACTTTGACAGCTTCCAGCGCGTTGTTTAGAAATGCAGTTAACGTACAAGTATTTTCAAGAAAAAAATATTAAATTCCTTTACCGTGGTCTGTTTGGAACAGGAGGCACATGTTTTGAACATATTTTCTTCATCGCCTGTCTACTAAAAATATTGCTAGCATCGCAAAATTAATAGTTTCCCCGATAAACACGAAACCTTGATTTCTACAATGGGGTAATCACATACCCCTCCACACACCCTTCAACACGATTGAACCATCAATTCATGACTCGTCTTACAAACGTACGGTTTTCACCAATGTTCTTAGAATTTCGAGCAGAAAAATAAAAAAAAATAGATACCTACTTTAAAAATTATGTGATTACCCAATTTCACCCCATAGGAAAGAAGGGATCAAGGGCTACACCTTTGTCCTCTGGCATTTTTTGCTCAGATCAATCGTTTGTTTAGGCAGGAAATGCACTTGAGCCGTCTTAAAACGAACACCCTGTATATGTATGTATGTGTCATTCCAGACGATAACACTCGATAGAATTGAGAGGAATTAAGAAATTGAATAATGAAGACAAAATTTGTTACCTACGTATCCAATACTCTTGTGGTATTCAAAACATTTTTGATTCCGCCCCTTCCACCCCAAATTTTACTTTGTTTAAAACTACTCCTGTTTTACTTATTCGTACGAATACTTACTGCTTCGAAAATTCGCTCATACGATCATGCTGCATGACGAACTATTTTTTTCTTCATTCAAACAAGCAAAGTGAGCATTTTCAATGAAATATCATGATTTTCGAGTGCTGCTCCTAAGAATCCATGAATTAGCGAATTTGGAAAAATTGGCACACCACGGAAAACAGGTTAGACGTGTAATGATGTACCAAAATCCAGATTTTTGCTCACCTTAATACAACTTGATGTTTTCGTATCCAGTATTTCAGCCGTTGATTAAGTTCGCTGTCCATTTCTTTTCTAGAAACAACTTCGCCGTTATAGTTTGAAAACCAGCAATTTCCTCGTTTATCGACATGAATTATCTGGAATATTTTGCTAAACGATTTTCTGAGGTGAACCAACAAAGCTACTTGGCGTAAAGAGATACAGATGAACAAAGCGTCGAACATAAGATTGATCAGTGTTGCGTGAAAACCAGACAATAATTGTATGAATACTGTCAAAACCCAGAAATGAGTCTTTTGTATATCGTAAGGAAACCAGGATATGAGCACCGTTCTCCGAGGTCCCCAGGGATTGCCAAAAATTTCGTTGATGATCGGAGCTGATGCCCATGGAGCGAGTGGGGCTGAAATTATCAAACAAAGGATCGGCTGCAATATCCTGGCTCGATAAGTCCATTTCTTAATTTCATCAGCCAGTTCATCCTCGCAGTAAATGTCTCTAGAGGCTTCTTCGTTCATATCAAGAAGTTTTTGTATCCTGCGACGGTTCCACCCAACGTAGTAGATCCGAAAGAAGCTCACTGACGAAGTGATGGTCGGCACAACTAAGAACAACTTATCCTTCAAACTCATATCCGGCATGAATACCCACGTCATGTAACATGAAGCGAGGTGGCAGTGGGCCATAATCGCTCCTACGTACTTGAATACACTGATCGCATACGGGTATACTGAGCCGTTGAAACTGGCGTCCTTTGGGCCCCGGAAACCGCCTAATACGCTCATCAAGTTAGTCAGCCCAGATCTTTCTAAAGCCCTACCAGTTGGATCACCCATAGTCACTTCTGACGTTCGATACCCTTCTGTTCAGATTTTACTCCGTGGTCATCTACAGGTACGTAGGTGCGTGTTGAATTATTTATTGCAAGGCCAGACAACTCTGTATGATTACTAAGTAGTCATCACGCGAATCGACTGCCTTTGAAGCCCAAATTTTATTCTAGTATAATTATTTGTCATTCAAAACGCGAAACATTTCATCTCTTTAATTGAAGGACGCGCCAGTCGGAAACGTCTAAGTTCTTGATGAAAAGAAAGAGTTTTGTCAAAGAAAACGGGTGCTTTGTAATCAGGTGAAGAAGTTACCTTTTATCTTATCATATCGATGGGAACTCAATTCAAGTTTCCTTCGCGTGTACCACAGACGCGAATTAGTACCCAATTTCACCAATAATTCTAATGACAGGTAAGAGTTTTAGGACTGATTGTTGAAGGACTGCACCGTATCCTATTGAGACCACTAACCTTGGTCCAATACCAAATTAGGTGAATATAGTGTAATCATTGCCCAAATCACGTTTAGACGATAGCGGCTTTCCTCCAACAAGAATGAAGAAAAGCGTTTGGCGATACCTAAATGAACCGAAAAGTACGGTATTGACAGTATCAGGACGAGGGGAAAAATCATCACAATACTCATATTATCCTGGCACAAGCAACGAAATACACACAATCACCGATGGGTTCACCCAAATAAATTTCCACCCATGAAGCGCGAGTGAATTTTGGAAGTAACTACTAGGAAATCATCAAACTATGTACCTACTCGTACTTGCCAGAAATACAACCCAAAACCAGGCGATAACAAATTCAAAAAGTTCTATCTTCTGAGAATCGAACAATACAGGGAGGATGTTTTATAAATAACTGACCTCTGTAAATAGGAACATGGTCTATTCAATTCATACAATTCTCGGTGAACATGTCATTTCAAGAATTTCCCAAAAAATTCAATATAACGAGACCTAAATTCCTTGGACGCTGGTACGTAATGACCTCCGGAATGGGAAAAGAGCTCAACGTTGGAGAAATGTTTCATTAATACTTCGCTTCTTTCTGAAACAATAAAAGAACCACCAGGCTTCAGGTCTAATTATTCAGTTCTAACCAGACGTCAGGTATAATTATTTAGTTTTGTTATTCAGTCTTGTACAGGTGGTAACTACACTGGAGACCAAAAAAACCGGCGCAGTTGAATTTTTGTCGAAGAGTCAAGTTTAAATCGATAACAGTTGGGTTAGAGTCAATAGTAAGGTCAATAACAAGGTTAACAGAGATTACTTGCCGAGGTCCATCCCTGTTTTCCCTTAACTATCCAGTTTTTTTCCTGTAATGCTCTCATGAATTCACGATAGAAGCCTACAGGAAACCGTGAAACTAGTAGCTACACCAGAAGGCCGGCATCAGGGCGTCCAAGGGCGACGGATCCTGCTGCAAGCCCAAGCAGCGTGATCTCTAGCAAATTGAAGACGAGCCGTTCGGTGTGCTGGGGTGAGTAGAGGACCTAAAGCACGGACTCTGGAGTGAAGATTAACATCAGCAGACTTCTGTAGGCTTCTATCGTGAATTCAAGAGAGCATTACAGGAAAAAACTGGATAGTTAAGGGAAAACAGGGATGGACCTCGGCAAGTAATCTCTGTTAACCTTGTTATTGACCTTACTATTGACTCAAACCCAACTGTTATCGATTTAAACTTGACTCTTCGACGACAATTCAACTGTGCCGGTTTTTTTGGTCTCCAGTGTACAATATACTGTCTTGTAACCATGTTTCCAACTTTCTTGTGAGTTAGATACTATTAGTACGAAATATTAAGTGCCCCAACTTTGAGAATCAACGAGAGAAATAATTTCAGTGGGAGGACCTCATCTTAGAAGAAGTTAAGTTCCCTACCACAATTCACTGTCAGATGGGCTATAAAAGAACTTGTAAGTCCATTGTAAAATTTAACAAGATCTCCAAATTGAAACGTAAAGAAATCAATAACTAAATGTACAAATTAGTATTAAACGGCTGTCATGGTTAAACAATGTAAATTGTGAGGCAAAAAATAAAAACGAAATATCACTCACCTTTGACTATCACAGAATCAGTATCACCAATGACGTGTAAAGAAGGTAACGCCACATTCGTATAACTATCTTCATGTAACATAAACTTATATCCAGCAACTAGTATAACAAATTTGATACCCGGAGCGTCGATTTCTGGACATGAAAAGAAAACACAAATCTAATTAGGTAGTAGTAATCAATTTGAAATGCAAGAACTTCTACATTGAAATAACAAACGCACAATTTCTCATTTGACCAACATAATGAAAACTTTAGGATTAATTGATGCGATGTCGTGGAAACAACTTACGTTTGGTTTCAATAAGAGACGATATTAGTCCGAGAAGAGCCGCTCCTTGCGAAAAGCCTAAAATACCATCGAATGGCCCTTTTTCCTTCAACGTTGTTTTGACGAGCTCAACGCTCTGCGTCAAACCTGTTCCCAGATTGTGGGGTTCCGTTAACCACCAACCTCTTGCTTCTATAAAACAAATGACAATGACGAGTTAAAACTTCCTTAACTATGAAGTAAAACAAATCACACTGAGTTTAGACGCATATTCGATTCAGGTGGGTATGGACTATCTTGAGACAACTATTCATTGACATACAAATGCTCTTATGGATTAGAAGAAACCTCTTACTGGGAAAAAACATATGACCATGGATATTATGTCTGTCAGTTTTGTGAGCCACACAGCTGATTCTGGGTATATTCTGCTTAATGTGTAAGTCCTAAGGAGTCTACATACCAAATTACAGCTTCAAAGAGTAAATAGCATAGAAATTAGCTTTAGGAGCCACTGATCTGAACTGGGCCTATTCTGCTTAAAGTGTAAGTCCTAAGGAGGCTCCATACCAAATTACAGCTTCAGAGAGAATAGCATAGAAATTAGTTCAAGTAGTCACGTGATCAGCTGGCAATCCGGTCAGTTCGTTCCGAAATCGTACTTTTGACATACCCCCGATTTTGTGACACCCTTCTTTCACATGATTTTCTCGTACTAAGTAATTGTAACTCCGTCTGTGTGCATCCCACGGTAATCGTTCACCGCTCGTTGGAATCGTCAGATTTTATAGAATAGTTTCATGTTAACCAGACGTACGTACCTTCAGTGGCAGGTGAGCTGTACAGGATGAAAAAATGAGGGTAAACAATGTAGTCAGCAACACAACTACGAGCGGTTCAAGTTAGGTAGGTATCTATAAAACTATAAAATGAAGCCTTGCAGAAACAACCGCTTCGTAGTATCGCGTGTCGTTTCCATTTTATTAATTTGTGTGAAAAAAGTACCTATTGTAGAGTTGATGTGGTAAGATGGGCTTCACGGTAGCAGAAAGGAAGAGGAAACAGGGTGCCTATGAGAATTTTTAGAAGAATAGGTACCTACTGCATTTTCCTCTCAGACATCTAGCAGTATTTATCCTAGCATTCGGGCGTATTTAGCTCGAGGAAAAGCCGCAGTTCCGAAAGTCGCCGTCAAAATCAACGACAAAGAGGGTGGCCGCACATCGAGCAAATGTGAAAAAAAGAGGCCACTTGAAATTGACAAGAATGGTGCTGTGCCGTGTGGTAAACAGTTTTTGTCCATTCGCCGCTGTCTGTTCGTTATGCGACAAACTGTGGTTTAAAAACGATCTGCGACCAAGTCATAGTGGGAGACGAGATACGGTGAAAATGATATTTCCTAATAAGACAGACTCTGATTTGATAGATGTGAAAGTCGGTGCAACGTGCTATTCGAATACGAAAGAAGGAAAAATTCGGTGTATGGCGACGTACAACGGTTTTTAATACCCCAAAGTCTCAGATTTGTCATTGTTTTTTTATTTGTGCTTGTATGACATAGATACCTAGGAATTAGTCTTTAGGATTAATTCTGTCTGTTGGACTGCATCTTGTAACAATCTGGACTCTATAGTGACTGCCTCTTCAGGCGACAAACTCTCCCCATTACCAATCTTGGTGAGGATCTGTTATAGTTGAAAGACCTTTCTACGAGAAACATAAAGGCTTTATTCAGCAAAACGTTGCATACAAATTGAAACGGGAATTTCTGAGGGACGGATAAGTATGGTAGTTACGACGACAACAAGAGTAACACATGAGCGACAATAATCCTACTTGATCATGCGCAAATACGTTTGATCGTACAACTGTACCTACTTGAAATCGCTTGCAGTATGGTTGAAGTGAGTTGTTTCGTGTGTTTTGAATCAATTCGGGACCAAAAATGTGATAAGTAGTTTGGACTTGGAACAAATCTCGGACTTGCAAAGTTTAGTGATCATGTCATCCACTACCACAGTCAAGACGTCTGCGTGGAAAATTACACAAAAACTAGCGTCTCAAGCAGACATTTTCATTTCAAGGTTCGAGACTCACGAGGGTTTCTCCGTTTTGGTTTTTCATCACCCCCAAAAGACTTTATTCAGAGAAAATACTCTTTAAATTATTTCGTTCAATGTTACTAATCATTTTATACTTTTAAGATCACCAAAAGTGAACAATCATTTTGTACCGGAGATCTGTAGATTTATTTAAAAATCATTGCAACCCATCACCATAAATTAAACAGTGAGTTTGATTAGCTGAATATTTCTCAAATCCCCATCAAACTGCCAGGTAATTCTCGTACTTCGTTGTAATTGAAAAAGCTCATCAGTCATGTGCTCAAGTACCCACTCAGTATAATATTATCAAAAAAGAATTGAGTTAGTAACAAATTTAAATAAAAAGAACCTCCGTCGTGATCTTCTTCCCGGCGGTTTTCGACCAGAAGGGGGCCGTCGATAAATTCAAATTCCACCGTATTTTTCACAGCTTTCCGCAACGATCCCAACTTCATTTTGAAAAAATCCTTGTTCTGACTGTAGCCATGTAGACAGAGAACCTGGAAAGAAAGGTGAAGTCCAGGGAAAACTGTAGAAGTACAAAATGGTACCTTCTTGGTAGTTACGTTATGTAAGCTATACCTAGTGGTGCCTTTACCATAGTTACCTATTTCCATAGAAATATGAGTAAACTGTTTGTAGACCGGTTTCGGTGACAAAACCATCAATATTACTGTTTTGTTACTGACGATGGTTTAATAACCGAAACCGGTCTAACAGTGTACCTACTCATATTTCTGTGGAAATAGAAGATTTTTTCCAACCTCAATCCTAATTACATAACTCATTATGCATTATAGTCCGTATTAAGAGGTTACGGAGTATAATGCATAATGAGTTATGTAATAATTATTAGGATTGAGACTTGTAAACCTCTCACCAACACTATCCTTGACAATAATGACACTCCGTCTAATGCATAACTACAGCTACAATCAACTAGTTCTAAGCATTATGAGAAGGTACTAAGTAGGGATGATATTGGATTTATTACTGACATTCTCCCGAATTAGACCCAAAAGACAACGTACGAATTGTCCAGATCAGATACCCCAAAATTCTCGATCATTAAGATAAAACTATTTTATTTTGAGATAAAACTTACCTTCAGTTTCTTCTGCCCAGTTACTCCATTCGGGTTCATAATTTCAACAGATAATTTAACTCTAATAAACTAACTAATAAAAATCAACATCTAGCTAAGTATTCATAATTAAATCACAGATCGTCGTAAAGCTGAACTGTTTCTCCAGATGATGATCTCCAATTTAGTTGCCTCTAGTAGGTACGCATGGAAGAAGGGAGAATGTTCCATGTAGGTACGTTTAGGTATGTAGGTACGTTAGGTACTTGACGTTTTCCTGGCATATAGGTATGTTCCAGCGTTAGGTATGTACCTAATACCTAAACTTAGGTTAGGTATGTACCTAATGTTCTGGTAGGTGCTTATCACAAATAACATGAATGATAACGCTTATCTTACATGTGAGTGCGCTCTGTGATACACCATTCGAACTACAGGAATGAGCGAAGTGATAAAATTTAATACGACGCCCTGCAAAATCGTTGTACTATAAAAATCGTTGTATTATAGTTAGGGACGTTCGATTCCAGTAATGTACCTATCGAATATTTCCTTTCCAAGTATAGATTCTCATGATTTGAGTATGAGTACTTACATCGATACTTTGGTCCGTATCGAAAGAAAAACTCAACTACCGAATTGAGAAATTATTTATTTATTTATTACTTTATTACGGGCAAGCCCAATTACATTACAGGTCAGTGATACAAACATACTTACGATTTATGATTAAAATTGTTACGCACTGAAAATAATTATGGAAAAGGAAGACAATGATAAAACTTTCCGCTCAATAAATGAGGGTGATTTTTGAGATATACGCCTTTTTTGCTAAGCATTCCACAAACGCTTGAAGTTTTCCTGGCATATTTTAGCCGGGGTTTTAACGTGATTCGTTAGTTGTTTGGTCACTACTTCTTTTTTTACGCTGATTATTAAATTTAATCATATGGAAAAGTTAGGTGACGAGCTACCAGCTCAGCTTGTATCACCAAGTAGGTAAGACTTTTAACAGTATGGGCGGATCTCACGAGGTCCGGCTTTTCCGCTAAGCATTTTGGTTGCCACGAACAAGATTCAGAATATCGACGGTGAAGACGAGAAACCTCGTATCTCCAAAATCCCAACTTATCAGGAGAGCAAAAAAGCTGTTTTGTTGGTGCCTATGACACCCTATTTACCTCGTTACGAGGAACCTCTAAAATCGATTTTAAGGCTAAAAACTCACTTTGTCAGCGCTGCGAGCACTAATATCGGTAGAGTAGTTTGTAATAGGTAGGTAGCAATAAAAAACTCAATTTTGGAAAAATCGGAGACACGAGGTTTCTCGTCTTCACCATCGATATTTGCTAAGCAAAACAGCCGCATCTCCTAAGAAAAAGGTAGTCGGCATGAATTAGGCGATTGAATTTCAGAGATACGCCCATTTTCACTAGCGTTTTTTTGTACCTTCTGGTACCCATAGGTACGTGAACGGGATACCATCAGGCGCAGACACCAAAGATTCTAGAATCTTTGGAGTCTGCACCTATCTGATATGTAATTTTACATATCAGTAAATATATCTCCGATTTGGGCGGTAAATATATTATATTAAAGTATCTACGATTTGGGCGATTTTCGGGTTTTTAAACCCGAAAATCACCCAAATTGGAGATACGCACTTCTTGCTAAGGACGGCAGTATTGCAAACTACAGCCTTCTACCTCGAGAGGGAATCATTAAAATAAATCAAAATCGAGATTCAAATTCAAAAAGAGATTTGCAGTTCGTGGGATACGACGAAGGGGGCGATTGAGCTGGTAATTTGTCGGCGAGAAGGGAACACCAAACAGCGGCGAAGAGCGTGCAAAGAATCGTGTTCCCTGAGATTAATTTTGGATAGGAGAACAGGGCAGGAGACCAGATTGTTTAAGATTTTAAACAGCAAAAGGTCAGCCACGCAACGACGTTTATCGAGGGGCAGCAAACAATAAGTGCAGTTAACAATAAGTGCAGTTAACAATAAGTGCAGCTCCCCCCCCCCCCTTGGCACATATCATGGATCTATGAGGGGGTTGGTTCCAAATGTCGTCGTGGTGCACTATTTGTTTATGTGTATCATATGGAATAAAGTATTCATTCATTTATTCGTCCGATATCGGCCTAATTCACGGTGCCGCGACAAACTGACAATTGTCGGGTGGGGGGGGGGGGGATGGTATCTCGACAAAAGCTCCTTGGGACACAAGCTCGCAACTGACAATGGTGGGGGGGATGGTGCCGCGACAAAACCGGCAATGGGGGGGATGGTGTCGCGACAAAACCTCCTTGGGACACAAGCTCCCGACTGACAATGGTGGGGGGGGGGGGATGGTTTTGCGACAAAAGCTCCCAGTGACGTAAGCTCTCAAGTGACAGTGGTAGGTGAGGGTGACGCGACGAAATGAATGAATGAATACTTTATTCCATATGATATACGAGGGTGTAAAGCTCGTACCACTGGCCAGGGATCGATCCTACAACTGATTTCTGATGAAAAGTGTATTTTGTAAAAATTGTATTTTTAAACTGGTCAAAAATCCGACTTTCTTCACTTTCAAGATTTTTTTCTCGTGTTTTCGACCTTATTCACTAAAATGACCATAAGTCCCGCATTTCTCAGTCACAGTTCAAATGTGATTATACCGTTGGAAAGATTGTTAAATTCCCTATCTCCCTAGTGCCAAATGAAACTTTTGGAGAAGACTAAGATACTGAAAAATGGGAAAAGGAAAGTCTCGAAAATTTCGGGAATGTACAGTTTTCAAACGCTTGTAAGCCTAACTGAATCTGCCGGTTACTTGCATACTGTAAAGGTTACAGTGTAACCCCAAAAGTTGTCCCAAAAGCTCAGCTTTCCAACGTATGGTCAAAACATTGTTTAAGTGGACGTAAAATCCTTGTTTCTGAGCCAAAAACCGTGGATTTTTCAGTATAAATCGACAAGTGTTTTTCACCCCCCCCCCCCCCCCCCGAAGCACGGTCCCTGATCACTTAAACCAAATTCAACTCTCGGGACCTTCAGGTCTCTGCGGTATAACAGTTTTAAAATCTCTATCTTCACGTTTTTCGTGTTCTTCTTCTTGTTGTTCATTGACGCAGACTACAGCAGACAAAACGGATCGAGCTGAAAATTTGCACACACTTTTGTTATGCTCCACAGGAGTGCCTTTCGTACATTTCGTCCCCTCCCCCCATTTTCCCCCAATTAGGGAGGAAAGTAGGAATTTCAAATGGTCATAACTTTTTTTTTTAAAGCTTTTTGGAGATAGCTTTTTCAGATTTTATTTTCTAGTTGTATTCAACTTACTGAATTCTTCAATTTGAAATAAAAATGAGCTTCCTAGGAGGAAAAATGAATTAGTTATGATGATTTTCCTATTTTAAACGATAACAGCCGTAGAAATTGATCAGAATTGGTGCGGTTGGTCCTGGATCCGTCAGGATGTCTAGTATTTGCTCAATAATTTTGAACTAAATCTTAATCTGATTCTGGACCGATAGGAAATTTAATGGGCTTTCGACTGACTGTAACACACTTTGCCACTTTTCCCAACGGTTCTCGAGTTATTCGCGGTTTTTTGTCAAAAATCGTGGATTTTACGTTCTGCAAACTTCCTGCAAGTCTCTTCCACACCAATTTTAATGATTATCAGCAACAAAAATGTGCATTATTCCCAAGAAAAATTCAACAAATTGTCAACAACAAAAATTCAAACTTAGTTTTTTAGTCCAAATTTTATTTTAAATTCAACAAATGTTTTAATTAATCGAAAAATGTAAAATTACTATTTAAACAATCACCCAAACATTTTAAAACTGCCTATTTTTCAAACATATTTCAGAAAATAACCAATAGTCCCATAATAATTATTAAAATAATTATTCTTGTCACAAAAAAAGAAACAAAAACCAAAACCAACAAATTTTAGGGCAAAATACTAGACGTACTAATTAACTACATCAAAGTTGAACCATCACCATAATATGATTAATATCATTAATATCAATGTACGAATGCAAAAAGATGTGGTATCCCCAAAAAAACAAATCTGTTGTAAAAACTGGCCCGCTAAAAAACCTCGTCAGCCGCAAAAAGGATTGATATCCATTTTGTCCGCCAGCCACGTGTATAGGGTGCTCGGTGCTTCGCCCTGATCCTCGGACCCCTAACCTCCACCACCAATGTTTTCCTGACCACACCCTTCCATCCTCTGTCCCCCTCGGTTTCACCGAATATGTTTCCTCTGTTGTACCTGCAAGGAGCTTTTCGCTTCTTTCAATGCTGTTCGCGGGAGCTTTTGGCAGGGTTTTTGAGAATTAGATGATACAGGTAGTAGTGGTGGTATACTCATTTAAAGTATTGACCCATTTCAGGCTAGCTAACATCACAAAAGTAAGGCGTCTAAGAATTATATAATTATTACTGGTGGTACAACTGCAGTGAAGTAATGCTCAAATTCAGGCTTGTTCAACTGGCAAAAAGCTCCCGCCAACAGCATATAAGAAGCTCCCTGCAGGTCCAACAGAGGAAACAACACGTGATTGATACTGATCTCCCCTTCACATTGACGTGCCTTCATTGCTTCAGATCAGTTTTAGGTTCAGATTAATTTCTAACATTCATTTGAAAGGAAATTATATTTTCGAATGACAAGTTAGCAAAACACAATTTCAAACAATCTTCTTTTTTGATTTGATCGGGAGAAAAACAGATTTGAGGAGGATTCAAGCAAAACTCAACATGTCCACTTTTCAAAAATTTCCGGGAGAAGCAAAAAACTTGCTCTGCAGCAACCTGATGTTCTGGTTAATCTGATATGGGGGATTAACAATCAGTAGGCCAGTGCGAATCATGTCCCTGGATGCAGAACTCCCAACATAATGTATAACCAATTTATTGGCATAAATGTTTTGGACATGATAAGTTTTGTGAAACACACATGGACATGTTGAGTTTTGTGAACGAGCGCGTTGTGTTTGCCGCAGGGGAACGAACATGTTGTGTTTGCCGTAGGGGAACGAGCGCGACATCTAACGAATCGTCACTAAAGTAAGGTTTCAACTGCATATCATGCAGGTGCTGCCATCTCCTGAAAATCGATAAACTATTGAAGAATGACAAACTATCACGAGGTGTGTGGACAAGTCAAGTTTTGAAAAATCTGTTCCATCACGGCTGTGAGTCAGGGAGTGGACATAACGAGTTTTGGTTGGAACATCACGGAAAAACTCCCAATAACTGCGCAGGATGGACAAAACGAGTTTTGACTGAAACTGCTAGGTTAAGCCACCTCTTTAACGTGGATAGAATAACTTTTGAACGGCGAAAATTTAGGGACGTGTAGAGATGTGCCATTGACAATAGAAAATTGAGAAAAAACGATTTTGGCCAAAAGTGGACATGTCGAGTTTTGCTTGAATCCTCCTCATTTGTCAAAAAATTGTATAATCAAAAAACAATGGTCATACCTGTTGTCATCAGTTTTGCTAATGGACCAACCAAAGTAGTTCAAACAAATTTACACCGACGAAAACATTGAAAATAAAATAATAAAACTAGATTTATATATAGGTAGTTAGTCATGACGATATAAAAGTAAGAACTATAAAATATGGAACCTGAAGATTAATATCGAATTATTTACTTGAAATCGAGTTCAAAATTTAAAAAAATATGAAACCACACAACAGATATAATGGGAATCCCATGTAACCAATTTTTGGCAAAACCGAACACCTCTTAGTATACATCTATTTATAAAATTTAAATGTTTGGCGAGTTACAGCTTTATTTGGCTTCTAATCTATTTCACCGAGCCCATTGTCAATGTAATAGTTATACAATTTCTTACGCATCCTAAATAATTTATTTGATACAGCATGTATATAAAGATAACAGTAAATCTGAGTAACCTGTCGCCAACAGACCTAAATAAAGAGATTTCGGTACTTGGACGAATAAACTAAGCTTCAGTCTCAATAAATGTAGTCAAGCCTGATTGATAATTTCCGCAAGTTTAATAAAGGTACCTGCCGAAGCGACGTGAAAATTCATTGTGAAAAATAGAAGTGGTATTTCTATATCACTTTGGTAGGTACCTGTGTAGTAGCAAGCGTACAATGAACACCGTTGGCTTGCAATAATTTCTCCTTAAGGAAAAAATAATAAGTTTTTCAACATCACAAGGTGGAATTTTTCAAAACGTTTAAAACTAAACGATAGCAAGTTTTCTAGTAAATAGATTATACAGCACCAGACCGTAGCATACCAACGCCCAAAGTAGCACTAGGATAGCCCAAAATATTGACTTGAAAGGTGAGTCGTAAGGATTTGGAATGTGAACGAGAGCTATCGGTGTTTGGAACCGCGAGAACAGGACGATGAGAGTCGGGATGATGTACTGTACAGCAACGCCGCCGAAAGCACCAGTTATAAAAACCTGTAGAAAAAACAGTAGGTAAGTATGAGGAAATAAATATTTTGTTGTTTGGAGCCTATTCAAAAGCAGCTTGGAGTGCAGACACCGCTGGGGGTTGGTCATCCTATATTCTATATTGGAATTCAACGATAAGAGAATTATATTACAGTTTTTAAACTAATGTAAGTAGGTATTGAGCTAACATAAGGTCCATTTACCTGACACATCAAGACTCACAGTGAAATTGACTGAATTAACTGTCATTCTTTCAATGCAACTTATAACATAACTAAAAAAATATACTATTCATTAAAAACCTTCGATTCATACGAGTTTACAGAAGGGACCTTCTAATATGAGCAAAATAACACATAGGTTAATTAAAACAACCTGGTGAATCTACGAGGGTGGATCAAACATTAACGAGCCTTTCATTCTAAAAAATTCATTTTAACCAATAAAATAAATTTATTTTTACCATCATTTCTCTACATAATCCCCCTCACGGAAAATACACTTCGCCCAGCGACTCGCCAACTTTTCTATACCTTTTTGTAGAAAGAAGGGGGGGGGGGGATCCAGCCAATTGCGCACGAAGGTTTCCACCTCCTCATCAGTTGCGAGTCTCTCGCCTCCAAAAGTATCTTTGAGCGGTCCAAACATGTGAAAGTCACAGGGTGACAAGTCTGGACTATAGGCTGGGTGTTCCACGGTTGTCCAATGAATTTCCAACAGTTTTTCCCTGGTTGAAGTTGCTGTGTGTGGCCTAGCGTTGTCGTGAAGAAGCAACACCTCCCGGATGGGACAGCCACGTCTTTTTCGCCAATATACCATCCACACTTGGTCCAGGAGGCCAGCGTAGTACAGGGCATTGATGGTAGGACGTTCGTGTAAAAAATCGACGAGCAGGACACCCCTCCAGTCCCAAAAGACTCAGCGATGTTTTCTTGGGTCTTGCAGTAGTGGGAGGACGGCGATCATGAGGTTGATTCTCGACACGTTCACGACCTGTTGCGAACTGGGAACACCAATCTTCCACCCGTGCCCATGAAAGGGTCTGTTCCCGCAATTGGCGATAAATTTCGGCCGGTTTTACGCCTTCCATGGTCAAAAACCTGATAACAATCCGTTGTGCAACGGAGGGGTGAACTTCTGTCTCACTCATCATGATAGGGACTGCCGAGTGATGGCTGGAGGATGTTTGGGGGGGGGGGGGGTTCTTCCACTCTTGACCCTTCCCTCCCCTACAGGGCTAAAACCCTCAGAGGGGTTCCCGCTCGACCTGGACCCGCTCAGACCAAAAGGCTCGTTTATACTTGATCCACCCTCGTAGCTGTTAATCCTGACTTTTTCAATCATAACTGCCATGCTAATCGAGTTCATACCTTCATAGGAACAAGTGAAATTGGAAATTCAATTCTCTGTCACATGGTAGTGTAATAATTATTTTTCTTTGATCAGTATTAATCTTTCTACAGAAATCAGTTTTAAAATGTTTTAAAAGGCAATGGACATATTTAGGTTTTTTTTCAAGTCGCGAACCACCAAAATTAATTTAAAATTGGAATTTCTCGACAAAACCAAATCTTTGAGTGTATGTGTATTAGGGTGACGTTCACTCCGATAGGCTTTGAATAACTTCCCAATTTCCGAAAGGGTACTGTAAGCCCTAGACGGGGTTTGAACAAGAAATATAGAATGTCAAAAATAATGCTCTTAGAAAACATGGTGGAGAAGGAAGCCTAAGGACTAAGGTTGTAGGTTAGGTGGATTCTTGGTTTGGTACACTAAGGGTGAATACTTAGTATATTATATATTTAAAAACTCACCAGGGTTTCGATATTCAATGTAGACATAGCAATGATAACAGGAGGAACCACTGCAACGAGCGGTAGGATTACTGAGTGTAAAGCCCTACATTGAAACTGCACAAACATCGCCTGGAAATGATAGAAAAAATATAATGAGGATTCAACAGAGAAAACGCATTAACAATTAAATTGTTACTTTAGTAAATTTTACTATCATCGTGCTGACTTAATTTCAGATTTAAAATGTACAATTAGGCAAATACAATCAGCATCATGTAATGGTATAAAAGCCATATTATGGGACTGGAAGCTTTAAAAAAAAGCTTGATTGCAGGAAATTGAAGAGGAAAAAGTTCCCTCTTACTGGAACATAATTATGCTCGTATTCTAATGTGGGCTTTGTTGTAGATAAATTTACTTTTCTTTGCACTAAAGATATAAATATGATAATCATATAGGTAATGATGTAAATTTGAGCATCAACAAACCTGTAGATTTCCTCTAAGCGTTATAGCTATGATTGGGAAGCTTGACGTCAGAGTGTAAACAGGGTAAAGTGCCAGCAAATATCCCACGTAGCCCAGCGCCGGCGACATTTGGGTGGCCATATTAGGGGTGAAATTCAAAGTGTACAATTCCTGAATTGATGGAAATGCGAAAACCGCAGTGAGGCAAAGAGTCAAATAAAATACTAAGATGACGAAGTAATCCAATGCTAGAAAACGCATGTCTTTGTTCCGAATGGGGGAAATGAGTCCTGGGAGAGAATGGTGGCACATGAACGAATAAATGGACGAGCCGAATAAAGCAGGCGTGCCAACCCACTTTGCCATGGAGGGTGATCCATGTTCAAAGGAAGCCGATGAGAGTCTCCAGATGGCTAGACCAATCATCACCGAAAAGGCTGGAAAAACGTTAAACAATTATCAAAACCACGCCAGACGAGGGCCCAAACTACAAGAACTAAAAACAATGCTTCATAATATATTATATTACAGCCCAGAATAATAACTAGAGTACGTTTTATAATATATTTTCACATATTACGTGAAAATCCAATTTCATGGTGATAATTGCCATTCAATTCTTAAGTCTTAACCCTCTGCAGGCACAGTGCGGGTCGGCTCCGACCCGACCATCCTTCATTTTGATACCCCTCTTCGCCACGACTTTGCAGAGGACTGCAAGAGGACTCAGAGGTGATTGGAGCTTGGAGTAAGAATATTTAAGAAAAGCAACCCGATACCATGACCCCCTTGGAGTCACTAAAATGGACATAAGTCCCTCATTTTTCACCAAAATTCAAATGTGATTATACCGTTGGAAAGAGCGTTAAATTCCCTATCTCTCTAGTACTTTTCATCAGTAATTAGTTGTAGAATCAATCCCCGGCCGGTAGAATCACAAAAAATCCAGTCATGCAGCATGGCTATACGAGATGAGATAACAGAATGAGATATCGCAATTCTGACTTCACCGTCATGTTCAGCATTGAAATGTCCAAAAGCTGAGGGGGTTTTTGGGGAGTTTTGGGTGGGGGGGGGGGGGGAGGTTCACCCGTAAATTCCAAAAATGAAATGGTCTGTCAAGTGACACCTCATTTTAAAGGTTTTTACACGCTGAATAAGATGGTTTAGTCAGAATTGCTATACCATCTTATTCCGCTCTCAAACTGGAGCAGTTTGAAGATGAAGAAACGTGGTTGATACTTGAGAGGTTCTTCATGGACATCATGTTCTTTAATGGAGACAGTTTACATAAAACCAATTGTTTCTTCGAAAATTCGCTCTTATAGCCATGCTGCATGACTGTGGATTTTTTGGATTTAGCGGACTTTTTTCTTTCGAAAAAGACCTACACCGTGCCAAAAAACTTTTTTTGACCGTTTCCCCAAGATTTGGGACTTTATAGGTACCTAGGTGAATTCCTGCGACGTCAAAAATTGCATTGAAAGAGGAACCGGCTGAACACCGACTTGGCTAACGAGAGGACCAATCTCGATGTTTCTATTGAGTCAAATGCTTTAGTAAGGTCAACGAATATTAACTAAGTGAAATAATTAAATAAGATCATTGGCGTACATTTAAAAAACAATAGTACTTGTTTTCCCTTATCGAATTGTCGAAAAAAAAGGAAGCTATTTTTCTCGGTCCAAAATGTTTAAAACTCGAATTTCCGGAAAACCTGTTTGATTCCTGCCTTAAGGCCTGTTTTCCTAGCGACAGGTTTTTTGCGCAGCAGGAACCGAATTTGCCTGAAAAACGTCGGCAGGAGCGTGAAATATATTGCGCTGCGTAAAAGTGTTTTCCTAGCACCGTTTTATTATCTGTTCAGTTGGCGTTGAATTGTGTTGAAGGTAGCACGTGTGTGGTAACATTTAGGTACCTACTGCTGAAATGGAGAACGCGATGAGAAAGAGAAATGTAATTGCTGCATTGATAATGATACTTCTTTAATTATAATTATAGAAGTAATAGATGGTGACGAAGAAGAAGAGAGAGGGTTAACAAAATATGCGAAAGTAAGGAAACGTGTGAGTGATATATTCTCAAACCGCAGAAATGAAGGAATGTTCAGCAGTTTAATCAAGAATCATCTTCTTGGCGATGAAGAGAAATTCCAAAGATACTTTAGACTGACCAGAAAAAGGTTTTTCTTCATTTTGAACATTTCGTCGCTTAAGATGCATCATCCTTACATGCACCTTACTTTTTCCTTTTAAAAGATAAGTTTCGTTCATTTTCAGTACCTGCATCATAGCACATATACCAAGAGCGATATGTCATCATGGCACAACAGAGAATGATGAGTTACATCATAGCACAAGTGGGAGGGAAAATTTCATCAGCATAGCACATCTACAAGATTTATTGACCACTGAGGTTTATTGTCCAACTGTATGCAACCTCATATTAGCAAAGAATAAATCGAGATAAAATGAAAAAGGAAGATATTAAAATCTCTATAACTGTTGAACATTTTGGTTTTAATGCTCTCCTGAAAAGTAGGTCAAAGTTAGATGTGCGATTTACTGAACATTTGAGCACTTTACCGCTTTGGGACATCTTGAAAACCTCGGAAATCGGAAATTGGAGCAACACAAACACTGGAATCCAAATCAATCACGCCAGCGCACTACGCAGTAGACTCATTCTTGACCAGTCGGGCAGACCGCGTCAACGCAACACGTTCTGCGCCGACGTGATGCGCTCTCTAGGAAAACACCCTAACTAAATTCAAGAGATCCAGTGGTCGACGTTATACGCCTGGCGTATCACGTTGTCAGCGGCGCAAAAAACCTGTCGCTAGGAAAACAGGCCTTTACTCATTCGTACGAAAACCTATTGCTTCGAAAATTGAGAAGGGGGAGCGCAGTGAACTCGCGGGCTTAGAATAGCCAGAGCTATACAGTACCAACTATGTATTTTAATTTTTTCTCCTTTGGATACTCATCGCCCCCTAATCACCCCACACTCATTTATTGCCTCCTGATCATTCGAATTGCCCACTGAGCGGAAACCCCCAGGTTGGGAGCATAAAAGAGAAGAATTCGACCAAACAAATCTCTCGGTTATTCAAGCCCCAAACAAGGGTTAGGAACTAGTTTGTACCTTAAGTGATGATTTTTATTACAGAAGCTTCCGTTTCACAGTGGACACCGTGCCCTGAAGTAGGGATTTTACCATACCGGTAATGACGTAATCTAACATAAATTTGTTTGATGTATACAAATATGCATGTTTATGGGATCAGAGTATGTAATGACTTTGATCTCATACAGTCCCACACTTTTTTTTCTCACTCCAATTGCACCCCCTCTCTCACAACCCCAAGGAAAATAAAAATACGGGAGTCTTCTCTAATAAATTGCACGATCCGACAGCCATCGAGCCAGGAAAATAACCTGTAAGATTTCTTTTAAGACGATCAATTTCTTCTTGAATGCCGACGATCAGTGTAAATCCGGATTAGTTAACTTGCAAAATCCCTTGATCCAAACATTAGACATCGATCGAAACCATGGGTTTTTTTTAATACTCACTAAACCACCGGGAGACTAATGTGATCATTTGAAGAAATTTCGTCTTTTGGACGTTGAAGAATACGTAAGGGCCAAACAAGAGGAGAAAACATCCCTGAGAACATAAACGATTGTCGTTAGTATAACAGGATCATTATAATACACAACAAACAGTTTATACTCGATTTTCTAGTGTCGCCCAACTTACCAAACAGATTTTGTACATTCCACCTACAGTGAAGTTCCAGCCTTCCCAGCACATCATATTTACAGTAGAATCGTCAGTAGCATTGTTACTGAAAGAAAAAAAAATTTTTTTTCAAGTCATGGAGTAACACCACAAATCGCTCACGTTTTAAGTACATTTGGGGTATGATTTTAACAATTTTTTTAATCAATAGATGTTGACAGAGACATACCAAAATGTATCGACGATCGACTTGGAGACTGCCGCAGAATAAATCGTGAGATCGCCGTATAAATACACACATAGGCATATATTGAACAGTATTTGACCGAAACGGTTAAACAGTGTATTTGCCATTAAACTCTACAAAATAGATGTAACAAAATAAGTTAACAACGATTAATCAAGGAGTTTTTGGATTGTGATTATTTCATACAAAGTAACTTTAATTTACCAATTCCACTCTGACGTCTAATGTAAACATTCTCTGGGGCTGACTTGGGTAATTTTCAATAAATGCTGAAAAATAAGACCCAAAGCTGAATGTAGTCGGACAATGGATTGGAAGCCAGGAAGTATGTCATGTAGATTGGAAAGGAATAAATGAAGCTGTTGAGAGGATCAAAGCGGAGGTCTTACCAGGTGGAAGCATGAGCGAATCTTCTGTTGAATCGTACGCCTCGTCGTCATTGTCCGGATCAATAGCCTAGAAAGTGATGATATTGTTTTTTAAATGCACCATAAATTATGATGAGAATTGAAGCTTGTGGCAAGCCATACGCGCCATGATCTTATTTGGCTCATTAGGAGATCACACCTTTGACTGGAGCGCCCAGATCAGAATTTTTGAACTACCATGATATGGTAGTTTGAACTACCATGATATGGTAGTTTGAACTACCATAATATGGTAGTTTGAACTACCATAATATTATTATGCCACTATATCCCTTACTATCTAAATGGCAATAAAAAAATAATTAAAAAAAAAATCTATCTGTTATATTGGACAAAGTGATTATTGACGGTTATACAGAACTAGGTACCACTGATTACCTCAAAAACAAAACAAAGTTGTGAAGTGGCTGCACTGCAATCCTCAAATCTAAGCTATGTTCACATGGATGCTGAAACTGCGTAGGTCATAACGCCACCTGATTGGCTGGAGCATAAGTAACAATTATCGTTCAGATAATTGTATAACGTCTTTATTCTCCACTGTATAAAAACTGCTTTATCAGCTGAAACCTCAACAGAATTGGTGATTAACAGCCAATCATTCAACGAAACGTTGATTGACCGGGTGAGGTCGAAACCAAAAAGTTGCGACCCTTGGAAGCTGGGAGGGAATGCAAGGCTGGGAAGGAATCCAAGGCTGGGAGGGAATACAAGTAAAGGACTGCGCACTTGTGCTTCTACGCATCCATGTGAATATTTTACCCCTATTCTGCACATTTTGCAGCCCCCCCCCCCCACTACTTGTTACGCACTACGCAGTTTTGGCATCCATGTGAACGCAGGTTTAGGGCGGAATTCATAGTCATATTTTGAATCGAGTGCGCGCTTAAGTGGATCAATAAGGGGATTCCATACAATCAGCGCGACTCACAGTCGTGATTTTAGGGCGCCCTGAGTGTGCTTTCTAAGGGCACACTCAACAGGTTACATAAACAAAATATGGCGTTGAGTGTCACCGTCAGCTCAATAGTGCAAAATCCTGAGGGATGTCAGGAGGTCACTTACGTGCTTCCACCTTCATCTGATAATAGAAATTTCTCGATTGCATTCTGATAAAAGCGCGACGAACGAGTACAGCGATTCCCAAAAAAAAAAAAAAAAAAACCTCCGAAACACTTTACAGATCACACCGCATGTGAGAGGGAATTTTCCCGTCCCTTTTACCCCTAAACAGGGAAACGCCATCTCAAAGTACGATTAAGGGTACCAACTCAAGGTAAAAACGAATTGAGCATTCTCTGAGCGGACGTTCCCACTCACGTAATCTGGGGGTGCCCTTAAGTTCTGAGTGAACCACTGCCCTCAACTATGGATATGGACTGCTGAGTTGAGGGTCACCCTCTATTCTAAGGCCGTGTCTATGAATTCCGCCCTTAGAGCCCTTACTATTGAATCGTTAACTTTTTTTTGTATTCCAACAGCAAAGTGATAATAACTGTCAATTTTCAACAGTTTTTAACTTCATAAGCTCGCGGAAAACACCAACAGAGTCAGGCTCAAGAAATAGTCGTCAATATTGCTTAGTATTTCATTACGAAACAGAAGCGGAAAAATTGAAATGAACTGAGATCGTCGAAAATAATATTTCTGGCGTTTGTGGCGCTCAGAAGGAGCGGGAGTCTTTCAGAGGACCATGCAGGAGGACCTTTTAGATGCAGGTCAATAAACAAACAGCCAAACAGTCTATTCCATCATTCGAACAAATCCTCTGAACGAGGCGTTCTTCGACATTCCAAACACCAATTATCCAGGTCGACGGAAATCCGTGAGTACTAGGTAGGTATGCGATAAGACACAAGGTTCCATCAACTAAGTAACTTCATGCTTTACTGACTGTCATGCGGTTTCAAATAGGACGAAAGCAGAACGCTTCCACGAGAATGGTGTATTCCTCTACGGAACAACCTGTCAAAAGTCAGGCAAAACGTCTTTAATGGTTGGCACGATGAATGGCAGATACCAATATAATCTCTCGCCTCATCTTGACTCTAAAGCAATAATTATTCTGTAAATAGTCCACACTACAATAAGATCCTGTTTCCTTTTTTTCAGTGGTTCTACGCACAACTACGATGTTGAATATGGATGGTAATATCATTATTCATACAAACCACGTAGTACCCAAACGAAAAGTAGCAGATACGTACCGATCTGATCTCACGACTCAAAGCCCTCAGTCGTTCAACACGCTCCCACTGTGTTATGGCATGGCATCTTGAAATGCCTTCAATCACAAACGTGGCAGTGATGTAGCTGAAACAGTATCAGTTGATTTGTGTAAATAACTGAATGAAAATGCTTTATTGTAATGGGTCCAAAATCTCTAGGTTCTCAAAAACGCTAATTAAATTGTCTTTTCAAGAGAATTTCGGATAGTCAAATGTGTACAATCCTAAACTGCAAGCAAGTGCTTCCCAAAACAGGGACAAACTGCTTAGTTTGTGGATTGTAAGTACCTACTAAATAAAAGAAACGAAGCCTCAAGATGGTTAAAAAAAGTAAAATAGCATGTAAGTACAATAATTATTATTGTAGCTATTATAGCAGTGGGAAGTATGATATACAGACCTCATGAAGGCCAAGATGACCATAGAAATGGTACTCAGCAACCATCCTGCGTCATCAAACGCCTTGGGCAATGCCAGGGCTCCAGTACCAACAATCAAATTGAACACGTACAGGAAGGCCGTCTGCAAGGAGTAAAATTTGTCAATCGAATGATGTATTGAGTAAAAATTGGAGAATATAAATCTCAAACGCGGAAATAAATCCATTATAAAAACAGAAAGCCCGTCCATTTCATACACACAATTCAGTGTCCCTCTTACTTTTAGTAGTAATCAGTCGTAGTCCGTCGAACATAATCGTATACTATGGACATATTGATAATGAACATGTCAACACAGCATATCTACACAACAACAATATTAATGATATCAATCTATGGATTACTTCGTATACTTACATAACATGAATACTGATCGTCCATGATGTATTGAATTTGGTTGCAATGATCACACAAAAACAATCACAATGACCGACATGACATCTCTTTGTTATGTGAACGATAACGCGACCTCTCACCCAATTAGATGACGCAAATGACAAATGACTGGAACACTAACTTAAAATCCTCTTAGCAAATTCATGATTATCTAGAAGCCATAATAAAATCGCAGAATAGAGCGGCGAATTAGATTAGAAAATGTCAAATTTCATATTGCTTACAAGGTTAAATGCCAAGGATTGTCCAGCTTAGTGACGTCATCCTGTTATCAAACGATAACACAGTGAAGGCATAGTCAAGGGGCATGGAAGAAGGGTTCCTTCTTCCGTGGCCAAGGGGTGCTGGGGATAGAAAGAAACAAATATTTATTTCCACTTGGGTTATTAGATCAACCTAGAAATTATTATTATTTGCATCTCGAATTATTTGCATAAAGACGAGTTACAATGATGAATGCACAGATAGATTGATACGAAAGTTCAATACAGTAAAATAGCTTGAAGTAAATAAAATGGATGCTACAACATGGATACTATATAGTGAATGAACTTTTGAGAATATGAATGTTGTTTATTCTTATTTTCTGCTACTGTATGATAATTTGATGTAATCATTATCATAAATGGAATTTCCTGTAACAATTATTCAGTAAACGTGATAAAATATAGGGTAGATGGCAAATCCATGGCGGGAATCGTTATCAAAAAACAGTGTTGTCAACTTCAAAACTAACGGTGCTGTTTTGTTTAGAAGTGGGACCTTTGGACGTGCAAATGAACTCCGTTCCATGATTCTCGTATCGCGAACTGCTTATCTTTCTTTGACTTTGTTAATGTAGTTTTGTTGTAAGTGGTCCTACTCAGCAAGAATGGATGTGCACGCGCAAAAATGGATTAGCCTGGCTATCGAGGACCATATGCAGGAAGACGATGGCAGTGCTATTGGAGGAACGACGGTTAGCTTCTGCGGGATTTGTGGAGATCATGCCACAGGTAAGCACTACGGGGCACAGTCATGCGATGGTTGTAAGGGATTTTTCCGAAGGTCAGTTCGCAACAACAGTGTGTATAACTGTCGGTTCTCGAGACGGTGCCAGATTGATGTCGACAAGAGGAACCAATGCCGATACTGCCGACTGCGAAAATGCTTCAAAGTTGGCATGAAATCGGCTGCTGTTCAGAACGAAAGAGATAAAATACGGAAGACTAAAGCTATCAAGGTAGAGGAGTTGGAGCCTAACCAAGGTCTTTCCGTCGAGTGTTTGCGTCATTCGGAGTTGAAGTCCAGAGAATTGAGTGGGAACTTGGACGAAGTCAAAGGATTCTGCTCAAGGAACTCGAAGCATGCCACTGTCATTGATTTGTACGACTCTGTTAAACGTCAACAAACTAGCGTAGTGGCTTGGGCCAAAAGTATTCCCATGTTTTTAAACCTGAGTGACAGCGACCAGGTGGCTCTGGTGACTTCCAACGTCGTTTGCAATCTCATTTTGGGTGCGGTCAGGAGGTCAGTACATCTCGAAGATGTTCTCAATTTCGGAAACAACTGCCTGTTCTCTAGCGCTGAGAACGGTAGTAAGAAGAAGGGCAAGGAGGAGAAACTGGGTAAGATATGTACGAGGATAGCTCAAGAACTCGTGAAACCTCTGTCAGAAACCCAGCTCGACTGGGTGGAATTCGCCTGCTTGAGGGCCATCATGTTTTTCGACCCTTACGCTCAATCTCTCACAGATAAAACTAAGGTGAGAAGGGCGAGGTGTCAGGTTCAGATAAACCTCGAGGACTACGTGGGTGACAACCAGTACGATTTCCGCGGTCGCTTCGGCGAGCTTTTGCTCACTTTACCGTCGCTGAAAGAGATATCGGGTCAGTTGAAAGAACTTTTCCGAGATGCCGGATTATACGACGTGCTGTCGCTCGAAAGGATGACCGCCAAATTGTTGGCCGACCCGAGCGTCCTGATTGAACCCTTCGTTAACAGTGGTCCGCCCGCTTCTGAAAAATCGTCTCGAATGGCGAACGGTCACCGAAAGTTGCAGAAAACCCAGAAAAACGAGGAAAGTAGGAAAAGCGGAGATGGCGAGGACGATTCCAGCGCTACGATGAGTTCGCCTAACAGCCCCGATCTCCTGGATCCTAATGACATTGTGGAGCAAATCACTGTCAAAATTGAGCCTGACTTCGATGCGTTTGACTCTAGTTGAGTTGCTGCATGGTAACGTTCCTAATATTCACAATGGGTTTGGTCTCTGTTTTCATACGTATTACTAAGTTTATTCTCTTCTTTTTTCAGAATCGTGTTAGGCAAACGGTACTCAATGCCCCATCTAGTATTATCACCAAGCAAGGTAGCTTCTGTGCTAACTTTCTTAACTTAACACTCTACTTCCTCAAATATTTGCTACTTACTAGTCTCTGAATCAATTCTGTGTGGTATTTTTAGGTTATGCGATGGGCGACCAGTAAGCCCAAAATACTCCTGCTTACGTGCGAGTTGTCATCACACAATGTGTAGAATTTCTTAATATCTACTTGTACTAATGAGTGCCAACCTTCAATCCAATTTGTATTTGCGTTTGTATCGTTTCATTACTTGTTTGCTGGCCTTGGCGTCCTTGAGAAGTTGTATGAGTTCAACTTCTGAACACGGTTTTTGTTTAAATACTACTAGTTCCATAGGAGTCATTATTTCTTCATCTGTAGACATACTTTCTGGTTGTCTCTTGTTTCGGGGCGTATCGTTTGCCCAGCCGATATCCTGATCAGTGGGTGCCAATTTTCATTTTATTTTTTTGTCTAGGTACTCTAGATTTACTGTTAAGTTTACTGTTAAGCAACATTTACTTGATGTTCTCTTCGTTTATTTCATCACTTCCGCTAGTACATAATTAGTAATTATGGCAAATTTAGTAGTAGTTATGTAGTTGAGTTTTTCTATTGATTATGTAACTGATCTAGTTCGCGTGTTTCCTTAAGCATTCCTCATAAAGTGACTTATATAATTTACCGTCATTCATGTTATCCGATAGTAGTACATTTCATCCTGCTGACAGGTATTTGGTAATTTGTATGTCCCTGATTGTTACGCCCGAGTTCACGATTTTTCCCCGTCGATTCGATCATTAAATGACCATTTTCAGTTTAATTTGACCGTTCGCTTTGATAAATTGTACTGAGTTTTGTTTATGATTTAATGGTGAAGGTTGAGATGTTATTCCCACCAGATTCACGTAGGATTACGTGAGGATGTAGTTTTAGTGATTGACCTTTTATTAATATAGCCATTTTCTAAATACGAGTAAGAGAAACCATGTACAGAATTCATTGATCCAGGTGTAGCGCGGACTGTGATATTTTTAATTTGCTCACTCACTGTTGAAGAGAGTAAATCTACCATTTATATAATACTACGAGATGTATGGAATGAATTTCGGTATTGCTATTCTACTTAGAATAACATTGTCTGTATAATTTGGAAGAGTAATTTTTCAATAAACTCGTAAAACCGTAATTGCTTCTTTTTTCCGTACCTAGTTTAGTTACGAGCAAGTAGTTTCTTGACCTGTTATAACGAGTCGGCTATTTCAATAAATGTCAACTATTGGAGTACCCACCTACATTCCAAAGGCCCAGCAGGAGAGATAATTATTATAGTTTTTCCAGCACTTGTAGCACCTAGAAATCTTAACTGTTTAGATAGGGGAGACTGCTGAGCCTATGGAATGTAGGTGGGTACTCCAATAGTTGACATTTATATCAGAGGTATATGAGGATGATCAATTGAAGCTACTGTTAATCACTGTAGATCTACTGTAGAAGCTACTGTAGATCACAATGTGATGTACTACGAGTATCATTGTCATGCCCTAGTTCACTCGTAGAGTTATTGGTTACTCAACTTGCAGGTGGGCAGTTCAAGATTCTGGGGATTGTGGCGTATAGGTGAACGTATAGTCAAATTGTAACTTACTCATCAGGGGCGTCGCCTTGGTTTGAGGGGGAGCCCTCCTTATGTTTCTTGAACTTACATTTAACTTTGATTGAACATTGTAGGCTTATTTTGAGAAATCAATTAACGGTATATTTTGTTTCTTATTGGACGTATCCTAGCTTCACTGATTCAGTCCTGGTTTGATGATTCGTATGATACTGCGAGATGGAAAGCGCAAGCGATGTAGGCCTTCAGTTGAATTATGTCGATTGTTAGTGTTTACAAGAAATTCAAGAATATTTTACACGTAAGTCACGTAATAATTATAATCAGTCACATAATAATAGTGGTATAATAAATAGTAGTGAAATTGATTTCTTAGAATAACAGGAAGCATTTAATTCGACTTACTGTAGTATGAAACAAGCTTTTTTAATCAGGCAGAATTACGACTCAAAACTAGAATCTGACGAACAAATATATTTATTTGATTTTTTTTCTCTTATGAAAATAGAAAAGATATTGGTTTCCTGTATTTTAAGGCCAGCCGCTCGTTTACAGAGAGGGCTAGAAGGTAGAACCAACAAAAATTGTGTGATTTCGAGTCACTGGTTCTGAGAGACTTCGCGTGACTGCGGGAAGAAGCTAATTTAAAAAAAAACCCAAACGGTGGGTACAACTTTCGTACAAGCACGCAACCACGAGGGACATTTCATGTCTTTGCGCCCCCTCCCATCAGAAACTTATATGAAGCTTGCATTCGTGTTGACAATATAAATTATTGAGAATGATCACCTGTGTGTAAACAATTATTAAACAATCACGCTCATACCGCAGTGGTTAACGTAATATGGTTAGGTAAATCGAGAGCTATCCAACGAGTGGTGAACGATTTTTGTATGATGATAACTGGCGAAGATAAAGTTCCGTAGCAACGAATCAGTTGTAAGCGAAAATCATCAGAAATATTTTCGTGACGCTTCTCCGTTACATGTCCCGCGTTACATTTTCGAGTTTATGTAGCAAAGTCCAGACATAAAATGTCAAAAAATAGTTGAGAAATCTATGGGAAAACTGAGGTTTCTCCCCCCCCCCCCCCTGGAATTTTACTAAGCAACGCCACTGACTACTCATAGAATGTTGCCATGGAGCGTTCTAGCAGCTCCCGGCTCGTATTTTTGCTACAAGTACATGCGAGTAAGTCTGCAGAATCGAACCTTGTGTTGACAAATTTAAAGCTTGTGCCCACTTAGAGGGTTGTTATTGTCATGGCCAGCTTCAAGTGGATGTATGATCACGGCTTAAGAAGATGATATCATGGAAAGACTGTACGTGGCCACTAGTAATTGAAAAATCATACTAGGTACATGTTAAAAACTGGATTTCAAACCAATTTGAACAGGAAAGCTTCAAGTACCTACCTACACATAAATAATGAAAAAGTCAGATAGAGACCAACCCACTCTCTCTCTCTCTACACCCTATCCATTTACTAGTGGTTTGAACGTTTGTGTCATTCTGATAGAATGGTAGGAGGCATTCAATGAGGGGGACACTATTTGGTGTAATCTTCGGTTTTTGGCTTGGACTTCAACCTTTTAAGAAGATTCCTCCAGTAATCACATCTGAGAAATCGGATTTGGACTTATCATTCTGAAAATCAAGATTTTTGTCTTTGTTCTAATCTTCAAATCCTTTTTTGTCGTTTTTGAGTTTGACTGAGTTCTGCTTAGCTTTCAAGGTTGAATATAAATTAGCAGCTGATTGTTTCACTGTTGGCACTTGGACCTTGAATGACAAATACTGGATGTGCTGATGAAAGTGCACGTTTACAGCGCTACTTGAAATAAGGATAAATTAACGGAAAAAACCAAAAGGAAGTATGAAATACACCAAGTTATTTTTTAATAATTATGTTATTATTTAAAGGCAATACAAGTTTAAAGGTAGATACCACAAATATTGTAGAAGCTGACTCCAGGAAAGGGGAGATCGACGTGACAGATGCACGTCATTAGCGCTGAGTGCTTTTGGCGATCTGTTCCTTCAGCACTAGAATGCTCTGGCGCTGTTCTGGAGGCAGCATGGCGATCTGTTCGTCAGAAAGCTGAAGAACTTGCATGATGAGAGCAGCCTGAAAAGAGACGAGAATGTGGTGAGTTGAGAATGGTTATAATGATCTGAACCAAATCATTTCATACTCGCAGGGAGATTGAAATACAGAAAGATTAAAATGAAGGACTCCCATATTGCTAGCTGTTCAAAAAACAGAGCTAAGGATGCAGTAATGAGGAGTACCCACACATTTTTTTGTTTGAAAGTTCTCACTAAGGTGAGATTGTAACTACTTTCCGTTTGCACGAGACATGCAGAGTTTTCTTTTTTTTTAATAAATCGGTAATGTTCTGGTGACGTCACAGGTAGCCGACGGCATGGGTGACAAGGCTCCGTTGAGCATCCCTGGAAAAAGCACACTTTACGTTTGGATGTCACCTTTCAACCGGCACTTGGGAAACACAAATGATAACGTTCGTGTTATCAAGTCGCAAGGCGGTAAAAGTTTCGCAGTGAAGGTTGTAGAGAGAACCACGAAGCCGTAAGAGCGCATCAACGTCGGCAGAGGGTGTCAAGGCTTCTTTCCACGTCTCGACTGGTGCGGTCCGTCGGTAGAAGTGACGTCATAGGTAGCGTCTGGGAAACTTTGGTTTTAGTGAGTAACTTAGCTCCTACTTCGAACCTTACCAATTTTTCCCATCACTAAACTACTCTGAACACGATAATGCGCGAAAATCAGCAGAATTCAGATCCATGGGTACTCCTCATTCTAATGATTGGTAAAAGCAATCAAGCACATTAAAGAAACCCAAGAGAGGAAAGAAGTAATTTCGACAAAAGAGATGGGAACTTACTTTCTCTTGATCAGAAGCCCCTGATGGGATACCACCAGCAAGACTTGCGGCATGTGATGGTGGAGTCGGTTGTGGTGGCGGGACTGCGGCAGCTGGCCTAGGCGGTTGAACTGTTGGCATAGGAGCTCCTCTAGGAACATTAGCTGTGAATATTTAAGACAAATATGATTAATATGCCTACCACAATTTTGCTGTCGGAATAACAAGACCGTGAAATATTTCCGTTACAAGTAGCTGATACACAAGTTCCCTAAGGTAAGTAGAGGTTACACCGCTGGTTACTGTGTTCTTCGAATTGTCCTGAATCGATTCCTTAACCAACTTAACCAATCTATTTACAAAACATAATGATGGACTGAGAAAGGGAGGATGTACAATACAGAATCAGTACACATGCGATCATTATGTTCTGTATAGAAATTACCTATACAATATTCTTGTAAGTTCCATAACTATATGTTGGAGTAATGAGGTGAAATATTGGGGTTTTACTAGATGACCAGATGACTTATGACTCTCAAAGTAAGAATTCACTTTTCTAAGTGAGCTCACTTAGAATAGTGAATACTAGTATTCACTGAATGTCTGTTTTCAAACTGAATAGGGGAGTCGAATTTTGTCTTCTTGGTCGATTATTGAAGATAACAATCCAGAAGTGAGATTATTATTGAAGATAACAATCCAGAAGTGAGATTATTATTGAAGATAACAATCCAGAAGTGAGATTATTATTGAAGATAACAATCCGGAAGTGAGATTATTATTGAAGATAACAATCCAGAAGTGAGATTATTATTGAAGATAATAATCTCATGAGACGACTTCTTTAAAAATAAGTCGTAGAACCTTGAAGTGGAAATGATTCAGGCTGAAATAGGCAGATTTGTGGCAGCCCATCGGCTGAGATTACAAAAATGCTTATCAACGAGGAGGCAGTCCAACAAATAATAAACTACAACATTTAGCGTTGTCATGACGGTGTGGGCACCAATAAAAAATATCTGTTTACGTTCGCAAATCCCATCATTAAGATGAACATTTTAAGAGAGCAGAAACTTGATCAGCATTACAATCCTCTTGATGCATCTTCGAGATAAGCCGTGAAAGTCCACGGGGGGGGGGGGATAGTGTCCTACCATTACCAGCTTTCACGACTGACTACTTCTCTAATACTTGACAGCGCTTCCGCTACATGAAACCACAAGTGCATACGTAGTGATTTCCTAGGACTTGTCTGCACCACAACGACTGAAAAACTCTTCTGGTTCATCCCCATACCACACTGGTAGTACATTGCAGATTAGTTTACTAGAGCAACGTCTCGCTTACTCACTTTACTTGAATATAAGGCATGTCATGTATAAACACTGAATTACCTGCTCGAGGGTCTCTGGAATATCTCGGATCTCTGCTGCCACTGCTAACATAGAATACAATAATAGATAAGAAATGAGTCAATTCCTTTCAGACAAATCAAGATGAAAGAATGACTAATGCTAACGCTAGACGGAGCTCCAGGGTGGGGGTTGGTTTACTAGATTTCATAATTACAGCCACATAAGGTATATTATAGTTAAATGTTGTTATTATAGATATATCTTGGCATAATCATAGATTGATTTAATAAGATACGTACCTAATAATTACAAATCAATAAATGGCATAATCAAACCAAAAATTCTTGATTAGGGGCAACTAATGTTTCATTGACCTGAAGTGGTATATTATTCGATGTGTCATCAACCTTGAAGAACTTCAATAGAAGCTCTCTTGTGTGTAATAGGAAAAGTTATTAGTAGAGGTCATTCAACTGGATCCTCCTGGTCGCTATCAGTTCCGTCTTACTTTTCACTAATCAATCACAATGATGCAAAATAATAAACTGTTATGTCAAGAATTTTAATTCGATAATCTGAATCTATCTTGAAACGTAAATCTGAATATCTTGAAACGTAAACCATCAAATTTTAAGGGGGGCTAAATTTTTTTTCCTTATTCAATTTCAATGGTTCATTATAGTAGACAATAAACCAAAAACGAAAGAGACACGATCTAGTTGCTTAACTGCGCGTATTTTGACTGCATTCTGTCCTCATTATATCCAATTTTCATGTATGCGTCCTTAATTACAAAGTCAGTTACAGTAGAGTATTCTCAAGTTTCGGTGAGTTATTTGTGAGTTATTTATAGTGGTATTTATAGTTATTCATAGTGAGTTATTTCTATTTTTGATGCTATTCAAGATCATGTTACTATTACTATTTTCAACACCCATAATATCAATAATTGATATTATAATTGAAATTATTTCATGTCCTTGTCTTCGTTTTTCTTGGGGGGCGACTGTTGACTTTTGAAGAAGGATTTAGTGATCTAGACAGAAGGGTGATCTGTAGAAAGATGATAATAAACCGTTGTGTCAAGAATTTGCAGCTTTTTTCTATTCTATTTTCTGAATCTACGTATCTTGAAACGTAAACCATCAATTATTGAGGGGGTGTTAACACTTTTTCCCTAGGTCGATTCTAATGGTTCATTATCGAAGATAGTGAAGATAATAAAACAAAATGAGGAAGTTTACCTTCAACTCCCAGTCTTTGAAATAGAGGATATACGAATGGCCACATTACATAAATATAAGCAGTTCAAAAAATCTAGAATAAAAAACATGCAGGTCGGCAGGGGTTCTATATGCATGCCACCAATAAAATTTGATGTTCTAGGCAAAGTTGGAATAAGCTTTGAGGACCCTCCCATCACATGTGGTCTACATTAGCCACTACTGGTTTGAGGGCTAAGAAATGAATTCAAAGAGATTACAGCTATAGAGACAGAGGAAGCCAACTTCCAGTGGAAGAGTAGGGGAAGGAGTGTTGAATTCAATAGTAAAAGCATCACTCATCAAACACATCATCTCCACTATACGGTTATAATATTAATCTTTCAAGCAGGGGCGGTTTTCAGGTGAAGCATCTCAGGCTGAATCGCATGTACTTTGGAAGAAAGAAAAGGAAAGTACTATAAGTCCATCTCATAAAGCGTACCTGTATTCATATTTCCCAGAACCTCAAGTACGCAAAATGGTTTACTACAACAGCAAGCTCGACCTGGCTATAGTTGCTATGGAAACCGATCGAAATTCTGTCCCCCTTTGCAAGGCTATGGTTCGCCTCCTGCTATCACCCAACCGCCACTCTCGACTAATTATTTTATGGCCTCGCGAATCATCAATTATCACACGAATTTTCTTCTTTTTCCGGTTGTTTTGATTTCCCATGCGCGTTAATTTTTCATATTTTCTATTCTGTTCTCGGTGTTTTGTTCTGTTCGGTGCTCGGTGGTTTATTAATGTAAAATGGATTTCCCGAAGTGTGATGTGATTTTAGGGGAAGGTAAGTCTTCTAATCACCTCACCGTTGGCAAGTCCTGGATGCTGTCATGTCGCGAGTCAATTTATTGTAACTTTCTCAATAGTATTGTGAGTTGAGCATTCTACAAGAACGTTCGACCTAGACAGAGTTATTGTGCTCACTTGCGACGTGTAAAGAGCTCGCTAAGAACTGCTTATGTCATTTCTACTTGACCAGACACCCTCCCCTCCACATTTTTGTTGTCTATCCTCATGACCCTGACTTGAGGTTCACTTCATCTGATCCCCTAGAACCGCCCCTGCTACCAAGAAAACCCCTCTTGGTGTATTCAGTATTTCGAATACTTTGGTAAACTTTTAATGAATAATATTAGAAAACCAAACTAATAATAAATTAAACAGACCTTTCAGCGAGTTTTTCAGCAATCCTGAAGGCAGCACAGAACCCATATTTATACAGAGATTCCATAATTTACAGCATAAATAACACTGCAGAAGATCACTTGGAACAATATTCTTTTAGAGACATGAGAGCAATAGTGTCTCATGTGCCACATTAGTGAAAAAAGTATTTTTTTTTTCCACTTGTTTACTTGTAAACTAGGCCGTGTATATATTATGCTTTAAAGCATCTTGAAACATAAACGTAACGTGACTTTTGTTCCTTAAGATATAAACGTGAGCGTTCCTCTCCGAACTAACTGGTTTCTTCAAGTTTGTCACACATTAGGTATCTCAAGAGAAAGTTCCGAACTTACTGCTCTGGTGGAAATGGAAGAGGTTGTGCAGGAGCGGGTACCATAGGAGGGATACGCAAATCTTGATCCTGAACGCCTGGTCCTGGAGCAGGAGGACGAGTCGGAGGCCCACGAGGATCAAGCGCCTGACGCATGTCCAAGTCTAAAAAATATCACTTGGTTGGAATCAAAACGCCACACAACTTCTCCGCAAAAAGTATCAAGATAATGGAAAATGATTTAGTTTGAAATTATAAATAAACCCACACTGGAATGGGTATTAACAAGGTTATGCTGGTTTATTAGTATACAAATAAAGATTACCCATGAATTGATTAGGCATTGGAGCAGGAGGAGCATTGACAGGAGCGGGTCTGGCCTGTGGTGGCGCCCAATCATTGACGACCGGTGGAACCGCAGGCTGCTGAGGAGGAAGTACAGGGGGAGCGGCAACAGGAACAGGTGGATTCACTGGAGCAGGCACAGGAGCAACTCTTGGAGGCTCAACATTAGGCAACATATTCGTGCCTACTTGTGGGTTTGACTTGTGGAGCATCGTCTGAAGAAACATTGATAAAGAACATAATAAATCAATGGAAGAAGATACTGATAGATGTTATGAGATAACATGAAACAAATTAAACTTACAATAGAGAACAATTTGAAAAGATACTCAAGAAAGACTAAATGAAATCATAGAAAACTAAAACCTGATACCACTACATCAATATGGATTCAGAGCCAAGCACTCCACCATAGAACAAGTCCACAGGATAACTGATGTCATTGAAGACGCCCTGGAGCATAGAAAAGTTTGTAGCGCGGTACTTCTCGACGTGTCACAGGCCTTTGATAAAGTTTGGTATAAAGGACTGTTATACAAACTACTAGGCATGCTACATAAGCAGGAGTGCCACATTCTCGAATCCTACCTCTCGGGCAGGTATTTCAGAATGAATATTCACAACTCGAGATAATCACAGCAGGCGTGCCGCAGGGAAGCGTTTTAGGGCCCCTGCTCTATCTATTCTTCACGCAGGATGTGCCGATAACAGGAGAACCACGTTCGCAAATGATACTGCAATCGTAGCTGTTGCAGATTCAGTAGAGGAATCGACAGAAAAACTCGAAGAAGTGGTGTAAATGAATGGACGAAGAAGTGGCTGTTGTAAATCAATGAAACAAAATCAACACATGTCAACTTCATGAATAAAAAGATGTTACCAATCCCTCTGGTACTAAATCGGAATACCATACCATATGCAACTTCAGCGAAATAACTAGGCATGCATTAGATGCCAAGTTAAAATGGAAAGAACCCGTAAAGAAAAAAAAAAGGAAGAACTATCCATCAAGTTCAGGAAACTGTATAGGCTCATGGGACGATGTTCACAACTCAATATCCGTATTAAAGTGCTCCTGTACAAGACAGTGCTAATGTCCATTTGGATCTATGGCATCCAGCTGTGGGGTTGCACAGCTAAGACGAATATCAAAATTATACAAACATTTCAGAATAAGGTTCTGAGGAGCATAGAAAACGTTCCTTGGCATGTAAGGAATGATGACGTCCACAAAGACCTAAAAGTGGAGACAGTCACCGATGTTGAGATATGAGCGCAGGCTCAAAATCCAGCTGCTATCCAGCTACTTGACAATCCTCAACAAATTCGACGCGTGAAGAGGACCAAGCCCCTGGAGCTTCTGTGCTGACAACGAGTGACGTGCAGTTCAAGTGCGGTAGAAGTTAATGGGCTCTCACCGCAAAAAGTGTTAATTTGTGAACTAAATAGCTAGATAGTTACCTGATTTATCATTGTAACTAGTTGTTATACTATCTGAATAAACGCAAGAAAAAAAAACTTACAATAGCAACTTGTGGATCAACTATACGCATGACTACTTGAGCCTGGAGGAGCGCATAGGCTAACTGGGGATTCTGTAGCAGCATAGCTCGACCTTCCGCAGGGTTATTCTGCAATAATAACAATCACAAATATGAAGGGAATGGCATATTGTCCTAAATTTTCAACCCTTGGAGAAATGTGGTTTTGGTATCAATTTCTTAGATGCTCATAACCTTCAAGATGCTGTATATACAGGGTGTCAGGGTTAAGGTCGTACCACCGGCCAGAGCTCGATTCTACAACTAATTTCTGATAAAAAGTGCCCTATAACTTTTTCTTGTACCGATTAGAATCCGACTTTTTAAGATTTTTTTCGTGTTTCGGGTTTTTTTAAAATTGGGATGGGGAGGGGGATGGACGTTAAAAACATACTAAATTGGCCTAATTGTCAACGATAGTAACGTTTAGCTTGGTCTACCTAGTCTAAAAAAATGCCACACAAATCAACAGAAATTAAGACAATTTTCGAAAAGTAAATTGGACAAGATATCAGCGACTGCTTATTCGAGAAGTCTTATGTCATCATTTGACTCAGCGAGGCAAAGTAGATACGACAAGATTGCTGCCTAACTCATTTTACGGTAAAAATGTCGATTTTCGCGAAAAATTTAACTTTACTATTTTTACTGAGGATCCACGGTTTTTGGCACGGGAACGAGGATTTTATACCATGAGGCCACTGAACACAATTTTTTGATTATACCGTTGGAAGGCTGAGCTTTTGGGCCAACGTTTGGGGTTACAGTGGGAAATTAACCGGCAGATTCAGTTAGGCTTACAAACGTTTGAAAAAACTGTACATTTCCGAGATTTTCGAGACTACTATTCGGGCTCATTTTTCAACATTTGAATCCTCTTCAAACAGTTTCAGTTAGCACTCGGGAGATAGGAACTTTAACGTTCTTTCTAACGGTATTATCACATTTGAATTTTGACTGAAAAAGGAGGGACTTACGGTCATTTTAGTGGCCTAAGGTCGAAAACACGAAAAAAAGTTATGGGACACTTTTCATCAGAAATTAATTGTAGAAACGATCCTTGGCCGGTGGTACGACCTTAACCCTGACACCCTGTATAGTTGTGGACGTCAGTGGATAGGCTCTGCCCCAAAGAGATGCCACATTTTACTGTTACTTCGGGTCGTACATTCACCGCTCTGACCTAATCATTCCCAAGAACAAGTGATCTAGAGAATGTATTGACAAAAATAAGTGTATTACAAAAGGCCAGCAAAGGTTACTATACTTGAATGCAAAGTTTCATCTGCTTCATGAGCTCAAACATCTGCTCCGGAGGTAGAGATGCAACAGCCTTGCTGATAGCTTCCGGAGCTTTGTCCGATTCAACAGCTTCTCCGTAAGTGTTATCAACGGGAGGACCAGCCAACAAACCTAAATCGACATAAAACGTATAAAACCGGATTTTGGACATCACAAGCTTTAGCAAAATCCAGAATACTTACTCTGCATTTCCAATCGAGACTTTTCAGTACAAGCGTTGTCAACTCGGAGCGACCTCCCTCCTATCTCGTAACCGTTGAGGTTTCTCATAGCACTCAAAGCCGTTTCTTGATCTTTGTATTCGCAGAATCCATACCCTTTAGGTTTTCCAGTCTCACGATCATACACAAGCCTAAGAATTTACAGATTCATTATACATGAATAATGGTATAAAATCATCAACGCAAAATGTATCGAGTAGGTGCTTGCTGTCTGTACATACTTGAAGGACAAGACCGGGCCGACTTCATTGAATATATCTTTCAGTTTCTCTTCGGTTGCTTCGTAAGGTATGTTCCCCACTGTAATGAAACGTAATTTTGCTGGTTATTCCAAGGAAATTATGATCAAATCAAGAAAAACAGTGATCGCATAATGAAGAAGCCCACTCACCGAAAACTGATCTCATGGACTTGTCGATGATATTAACATCCCCCATCTTTTCTGGTACTCTTAAATCGAAGTTTTCCTGTTCGAAACGAAACCTAACTCTCGACTTTTCGTAAGAAATGAGTAAGATACTTATAAGATAGTAGAAAAGTAAGCAACGCCTAGGATCACGACTGTTACCTATGAGAAAGGTTATTGGAATACGTTGGGTTGTAGCATCAAGTTAGCAGTAACCGTGGAGGATGTGTTTTGCAATAACCGTGGAGGACGATAAAGTGACACTGTGCAAGTAGGTACTGACATTTTCAACGTGGAGTTTTCACTTTCCTTTGAATTTTTACATTACACGTCGCGCGGTGTGACCAGTACTGGTACACAAAAAAAATCGGCGAGCGTTTGGAGTAATACTGGTATAAGTCCGAAATCGTTGATTTCCATCGGATGGATAAGCTCTCCTGGAGCTGCACCTACAAATGGGTAACTGGTTTTATGATAGTTGAAAAAGATGTCTCCTTGAATGATAATATCATTCAATATTATTAGAATCGCAAAATGAAAATTGGTGCGTTTCGGCAACCATTTCCAAAATCTTTCCTAAAGGTTCGCTTTACCAGTATTAGGTACTCCAACCGTTAGACGATTTATTTTTTATTTTATTTGGTTCCAGTATTGCTCGTAGTGTGCGATTTGACCGTAGGCAATCCTTGTTCGAGATTTCATAAATCTGTGTTCTCCGTTATAATATTCATAATTTCTCAACATGGGCGTAGCGAGACATAGCCAGAATTTTTGTACTGGGGCAAAATATTTCATCTTTGGAGCAGTCTACTGGGCGACTGACCCAGCCCCCCCCCCCCCCCCCACGGTTCTTCCACGCAAGAAACTAGCAAATATCTTATTCGACTCGAATTTGCCACCAATGTTTAGTAAGTTCCAAAGTGGCCATAGCCCGTACACTCCTGTTCCTGTCCGATCAGTGATCGGCGATCACTGAAGTTACGCTACTGGCGGGATGGGTGACTGACCGCCTGGTAACACTGCGTGCTGTTGGCAATCATTTTTGCTCAACTAATCATTGGTTTGGTACCTACCTACATCCTTCGATTTGTAACCCTAGGGGAACCATACTTTTGTTGAAAGATCAGTAGGTACCCATGGTGATTGATCTTTTGATGTAGGACCTACCCAGCTCCTTTAGTACCGTCTCGCTATATTTCATGTCGTCGCTCCTCGGCCAAAATCGCGAAACTGCAAAAATTCGAAAATTGGGCTATAGTGACATCGATCAAGTATCTCCTCCAGAAATTTCATCTCTCTAACCCCACTATAAGGTCCTTATTAAATAATTTTAAAGTTATTTTAAATTATTAGGTATTTTAAAGTCACTATTTAAAGCGACGCCCAATTTTCGAATTTTTGCAGTTTCGCGGTTTTGGCAGAGGAGCGACGATGTGATCTTTCCCTGATTTTGCGAGAGGGCGTAGACATACTAATTTTTGTACTAGAGTAAAAGGTTAGGTTAGATATTTGGAGCAGTCTTTTGGGGCAACCGCCCCAGTTCGCCCCTCCACGCTACGTAAAGAGAATATTTCTTATGTTAATGCTCGTATCAATGCCCGTGTTTGAAATATGTAGTTATAATACATTCTACCAGAAAACTCCAGCATCATTCAAGTTGTTCTGATTGAGTTCCAGTTTCTCACCTTGTTCCATCGACATCAGGGGAAGCAGCGCTTTCCCCCAAGTAATGAAGTATGTAGGTAAAACTTAAATGATGAAGAAATTTATTAAAAATAACAAAATATTTAATCAACAGTAAAACATTCAATTGAAATCACGAATCCAATGACTATGACTAAAGCCAAGTCATCTAAGAAGTAGTAGAATTACAAAATTTGTATCTGATTTTGCGAGGCCTCAGGGGATCCTCAAGATTCCAGCGGGTGCCCATGACGTCATCCTACAGTGTGTGTGTCCTGGCGTGCGGGTACTTGTTTGTCTCCTGACTGTGTTACAATAGAGCGGGGCAGCGCAGGCGGCTAGCGCTTTACAGATGTAATGCGCAGGCGTCGCTTTTGCTGGAACGCGGAGGATTGATAATTCTATCGATTGTTAATATCCGTGCTGCTTTTTAGTTGTTCGTGTATTGTTTATAGTATCGTTTCTAGCTTTAGTTGTGCTTCTTTAGTTTCTAGTTTTAGTTGTTTGTTTTTATCGTCCTAAAAGGGATAGTTGCTGCATCAATGGATCTGAGCTGAGCTTCTGTGTTTCATCTGTTGCTTTATTAAAAATCGGGAAGAGCCCTCGTATTAATCTTTTTAATAATTTGTCGGGTTGTATGTACAGCAACCCGACAAATACCTATCTCTTTGTAATGAGAAAGTCAAAAAACAGGGAGATTATGAATCGGCTTGTTGACTGCATTCTTTTTTTGGCTAAACAGGAACTGCCGTTTAGGGGGCATGCCGAGTCATCCACTTCTCATAGCAAAGGGAATTACCTCGAGTTATTAAATTTCCTGAAAGATTATGAACAGCGATTGGAAGATCATTTGAAAACAGCAACGATTTTTAAAGGGACCTCCCCTGACATCCAAAATGATCTTATAAGTGCTATAGCTAGAGTCGTCCTAGCTAAGTATCTTTTTCATTTTTAGGGTGAGTTAAAAAGTGTGTGTGTGGGGGGATTTGAATGGAGTGCGGTAACCCCATCTTCAGAGCCACGCTACGCTCCTGATAGACATGTAGATTGAATTTGACAAAGTTAATTCTTTCTATTGCATATAGAACGTTTAGGGAATCACCGACAACAACTGAATTTCTACCAAACTCCTACTTGTAGATGGCCAAATCAATCATGAGCCTTCCTGAGGCTGAGAGCAGGGCTTGGTTTCTGGACCTATGTTGTAAATTTGTCGACTCTTCACCCCCAATGGCTGAGAATCTCGACGAAATTCAAGTCTTTCTCTATATAGATTAGGTGTTTTCATATAAATCTCAACAAAATCGTTGAAGCCATTTCGGAGGAAAGACGACAAATCTGCTAAAACCTATGATTTCAGTTTTCTTACTCCACAAAGAGTGAAGATAAAGAATACTTGCTATGCATGTAGCCATTTTTCCTGTCGATCTACCTTGATATGGGAGTATTAGGTCCAATATATAAATTTCAAGTTTCAGACAAATATGTTCATGTAACTTCGACTTATCATGTGGCCGCCATCAAAAGTTTGAACAACTCTGCAGAAGAAAAGGTCTAGGTACTATTAGGTGAGAAACTAACAATAGGGTAAAGAGCTCTTCTCACGTCTTCAACCCGTTCCAACTAGCTTTCTATGAATGCAATGATCTCCAACGGTCTAGCAGGTCATTTTACAAGGTCTTCGACCTACCGTAAAGAAAACCAATGCGAATTCTTCACTGTTCAGCATATCTATTAATATGGACTAGGACAGGTGGTTCGAGTGGTCGATGTTTTTCTCGATTGATAAATAATGAGTTTATAAACTCACAACTGAAGTTTATAAACTCACCTTTATATTGTAAAGCTCAGCGACGGTCTCATCAATATTCCTAGCAAACCTACATGATTTATAAGAAATGCGTTGCCTAACATGATTTCTGTCTGGAATTGTGCACCATGTGGACCTAGCTTAACCCTGGTCAATAGAAGTTGACGTTTTGATAAGATGATTGCCTTAATCTTGACTTAACCTACAAAAGTTTTGGCGGTGGATTCCTAGTTATGGCTGTCCACCAATGTTCCTCCAACAGTTCACCAATGTTCCTAGTTATGGCGGTTTTGATCCTTGAACCGCTGAGTAGCTCCAGCGGTTTCAAGCTGAAACAGGAGTCCACATCATAATTTAGTCAAGGAATAAGGAAATAGTTGAAAAATATTGACTACAGTTCTTGAGTACAAAGTACTAGATCATTTATGCATGTTGCCAGACGCTGACAAGTACATAGATTCCTATTTGATGAGAAATTAAGGATTTAAATATGTAATATGATAAATGAACTCCCCAAGTTTGTGATTCAAGTATGTATGATATAAACAATCGTAACAAAATTTAATTCTGATTACAGTTAGATACGCGTACAATTTATAAAAAATCTGATTGATTAAAATAAGTATTTAGTAGTTATTGTTCGTCCGATATAAATATATAGTATAAACCAAAAATATATTGTCTTGGAGTTGAATGTGAATAGCCTCAACTTCTTCGTTCATCAAACTTTTATATATAGGCGCCCACGAGAGAAGAGTTTCATGAGATCTTCCAATTTTTCAAGTTCCTTCTCTATGAGCATTTTTCTTTGGCGAATGCTGTACGAATCCGAGCTGAGAGGAATGTTACGAAGTTTGCAGATTAATTCTGAATGAGCTGAAAAAAAAAGTTAATGATAATTTTCACTTTTATTGAATGATTTTGATGCAAGTATGAGGTTTTCAGTAGGCACTTGTCACAATCCCGGTCAGTTACCTTTCACATTGTTCTTAGTGCCGGTTCATAAAAAAAAATTGTAACCCAGGGTAAGACGGTAACCCCACGGTTGGGTCACCGAGGCAGGAAAAGTAGAGTTCAAAAAACATGAGTAAGTAATCAATTATTTTTGCGATATATGGCAAGGTCTGCCTCCGTGTTTTGGTGGGTGCCAATCGGAAGGCACCTTTTCACTTATGAACCGCGTATAAATAGATGGCCATTCACTCCATCCTCATTCTGTGTTGTACTGATGATGGCGTAACAAAGCCGAAAATTGTCTACAGTTTCTGTGAAAGTAGACTTTTCGTTTATTTCGTCTTTTATGTCCGAAGTATGTGGTTGATTGAGGTTTACCACACTCCTCTACACCAGTGACCTATAGCATTGACACTTCGACGGGCAAGCTCAACCAATCTATTACACAAATCCAAAAATGGACTGCCCAATGGAGAATACGGATGAATGAGGCAAAGTCGGTTCATGTTAATTTCACGAACCGCAAAATCAGCTTCTTGCCCGCGTACTCGATGGCAAAGTCATCCCTCACGCCAATGAAGCGAAATATCTTGGGATGACGTTAGATGCAAAGCTGCGATGGAAATCGCACTTAAAGATGAAAAAACAGAAATGACTCTTAAACTCAGAAAAATGGGTAGGCGATCAAAACTGTCAGTGCGAAATAAACTAAGCCTGTACTACCAAGTCCTAAAGCCAGTATGGACTTATGGAGCGCAGCTGTGGGGCTGCACAGCTCAGGGCAATCGGAAAATTATTCAGCTCTTTCAAAACAGTGTGCTCAGGACCATAGTTAATGCACCTTGGTACATTCAGAATGATAGACTTCACCATGAAACTATCAAGAAAGTTGCCATCGCCCACCAAGAGCGACTAAGGGGTCATGTCAACATCGAAGCTGTCCGTTTGCTGGATGCAAGTGACCTGCTGAGAAGATTGAAAAGAAGGAAGCTTCACGAACTAACACAGTGAATGTGAAGTAATGAATAATAGTTCAACAGTTATCTGACTCAACAATTAACAAGTTCTGTATCTTGTTTTCGATTGTTACACGTAGTAAATAAGATCAAAACCAAATTGCTAATAAGTTGTAATCTTGGCGTAATAAAGAATGTTTTAAAGGAAAAAAAAACTCCATCCTCATTCGGTGTTGTACTGATGATGGTGTAACAGCCGAAAATGGTCTACAGTTTCTGTGAAAGTAGACTTTTGGTTTATTTCGTCTTTGAGCTTCGTCTTTTATTTCCGAAGTATGTGGTTAATTGAGGTTTGAAGCCTCACGAGGGACTATTGACGTATTCATTTGGTAATTTAATTTCTTGAATCACGAGATAAATAAACGAACAGGTCTCAAAAAGAACGACCTAAAAGGCGTTATGACGAGTAATTTCATAAATGATAAATATCGAAAATGATCTAAATGCACGAACAGGAGGATGAAAATTATAGAAAACACTTACTACATTTGGAAAAAGTGGAAATTTTCGCTGTACAGCGTCGTCAGCCCGAGAAGAAATGGTGGGGTGTCTTCTCGGGCTGACGACGCTGTACAGCGAAAATTTCCACTTTTTCCAAATGTAGTAAGTGTTTTCTATAATTTTCATCCTCCTGTTCGTGCATTCAAGTTCATATTTCACGCGAGTGTCTTTAGTTTCACCAATCCATCGAAAATGATCTAAACAGATATAAAATCAAGATGAAGAGAAAAGTACCACTCCAGAATAACAAGTGTACCAACTTACACTTTTTGAATTCTTCCAGGTGGTCATTCCTCTCACGATCTGACAACATTATGTACCCAGGGCATTTGCCTTTTGTCTGATCCGCATCACCACTGCCATCACCAATTGATCCCAGTTCTTTCTTCAGAGTAGCATGAAGATACCTGGAATATTTCAAATGATGGGATAACTTCATAAAACATGATTGCTAACCACTCAAAATGAACCTCATTCTGCTTCAGATATTCAACAAGAACCAATATAAAAATAATATTTTTCATATCATGATAGGAGTATGCAATGCATAACAGTCAAATCGTGTTACGAGTTGAGATTTTGAGTAATAAAAGTAGCAACGGATTTTTTTTCTGGGAGTTGCAAGGTTCACGTTTTGAGAGTACTTAATGGGTTAGCTAGTGAATTAGCCTCAACTTTGCTGCAACCCTCAGAAATTCATCCGTGTGTAGAATATAGAGGAAATATTAGCATTTTAGCGTTGAGTAACGCATTGAAACAATTCCAAAATTAACACAATTAATACGAGTAATTAATCGTACAACGAGTGGATAGAACAGCAAAATCAGAAAAATTCTTGAAATTATAGAATTTTTCTGATTTTGCTGTTCTATCCACTCGTTGTACGATTAATTACTCGTATTAATTGTGTTAATTGTTGGAATTGTTTCTATAATAATTTTATTATAGAGTTCTAAAATTGATTTTAGAATTATGATCAAAGTGGTATGATACCTACACAATTTGTACCTAATTTCAGATAATATTAAATATTTTTTGATACATGATTCACCACATTAGTTTAGTTCATAGGTAACGATAGAGTATGCTCTACCATTTTGTCGTAGAAATATCTATAAGCTGAGGGAGGTTTTGGGGAATTTTAGGGGGGATTACCCATAAATTCCCAAAATGAAACAGTGACAAGTGACACCTCATTTTGAAGGGTTTTTTTTACGATGAAGACGATGGTGAAGTCAGAATCGCGATAACTTATTTCTTTCTCAAACTGAAATTGAAGAAACGTGGTGGTTACATGAGATGCTCTACACTGTTCATCTAATCGGATAGCGGAATGAGATATCGCAATTATAACTTCGCCATCGCAAAGAGCGTTGAAAAATCTATAAACTCAGGTGTTACCTACTCGGCAAAAAAAAGACAAAATTTGTTGAAAATCCAATAAAATAGAGACATATAAAACCAGTTATTTATTCGAAAAGTAGCTCATGCAGCCATGCTGCATGACTGAGGAAAGGGTATGGATGGAAAAGCCTTGCAATACCTCACCTCGACAGATAACCAAGATTTACAAACCGTCGTCGCACACCACTCAAGAGTAACGATTTATTTTGGCCGTAAAACTGTACTTCATAACAAAAATTCAAATAAGTGAAAAAACTCAAAAAGGTTGATTTTTTGACATAACAAAAACACTTACGTAAAAAACTCAAAAAGGTTGATTTTAAATCGAATCGAGGTGTTTGTTTGAAATCGAATGGACCTTCAAGAAGAGCAATTGTCGACTCAAATAGGTACATTGAGAAACTCGAGAAAAGTTGATTTCCAATCGAATCGAGGCGTTTGTTGAAATCGAATGGACCTTCAAAAAGAGCAATTGCCGACTCAAATACATCGGAAAACTCGAGAAAAGTTGATTTCCAATCGAATCGAGGTGTTGGTTTGAAATCGAATGGTTCTTCAAGGAGAGCAATTGTCTACTCAAATAGATCGAGAAACTCGAGAAAAGTTGATTTTCAATCGTATCGAGGTGTTTGTTTGAAATCGAATGGACCTTCAAGAAGAGCAATTGTCAACTCAAATACATCGGAAAACTCGAGAAAAGTTGACTTCCAATGGAATCGAGGTGTTTGTTTGAAATCGAATGGAGCTTCAAGAACAGCAATTGTCTACTCAAATTCATCGAAAAACTCGAGAAAAGTTGATTTTCAATTGAATCGAGGTGTTTGTTTGAAACCGAATGGACCTTCACGAAGAGCAATTGTCGACTCAAATACATCGAAAAACTCGAGAAAAGTTGACTTCCAATCGAACCGAGGTGTTGGATTGAAATCGAATGGACCTTCAAGAAGAGCAATTGTTGACTCAAATAGGTACATTGAGAAACTCGAGAAAAGTTGATTTCCAATCGAATCGAGGTGTTTGTTGAAATCGAATGGACGTTCAAAAAGAGCAATTGCCGACTCAAATACATCGGAAAACTCGAGAAAAGTTGATTTTCAATCGAATCGAGGTGTTTGTTTGAAACCGAATGGACCTTCAAGAAGAGCAATTGTCAACTCAAATACATCGGAAAACTCGAGAAAAGTTGATTTCCAATCGAACCGAGGTGTTGGATTGAAATCGAATGGACCTTCAAGAAGAGCAATTGTCGACTCAAATAGGTACATTGAGAAACTCGAGAAAAATTGATTTCCAATCGAATCGAGGTGTTTGTGGAAATCGAATGGACCTTCAAAAAGAGCAATTGCCGACTCAAATACATCGGAAAACTCGAGAAAAGTTGATTTTCAATCGAATCGAGGTGTTGGTTTGAAATCGAATGGTTCTTCAAGGAGAGCAATTGTCTACTCAAATAGATCAAGAAACTCGAGAAAAGTTGATTTTCAATCGTATCGAGGTGTTTGTTTGAAATCGAATGGACCTTCAAGACGTGCAATTGTCAACTCAAATACATCGGAAAACTCGAGAAAAGTTGATTTCCAATCGAACCGAGGTGTTGGAGTGAAATCGAATGGACCTTCAAGAAGAGCAATTGTCTACTCAAATAGATCGAAAAACTCGAGAAAAGTTGACTTCCAATCGAATCGAGGTGTTTGTTTGAAATCGAATGGAGCTTCAAGAACAGCAATTGTCTACTCAAATTCATCGAAAAACTCGAGAAAAGTTGATTTTCAATTGAATCGAGGTGTTTGTTTGAAATCGAATGGACCTTCAAGGAGAGCAATTGTCTACTCAAATAGATCGAGAAACCCGAGAAAAGTTGATTTTCAATCGTATCGAGGTGTTTGTTTGAAATCGAATGGACCTTCAAGAAGAGCAATTGTCAACTCAAATACATCGGAAAACTCGAGAAAAGTTGACTTCCAATGGAATCGAGGTGTTTGTTTGAAATCGAATGGAGCTTCAAGAACAGCAATTGTCTACTCAAATTCATCGAAAAACTCGAGAAAAGTTTATTTCCAATCGAACCGAGGTGTTGGATTGAAATCGAATGGACCTTCAAAAAGAGCAATTGCCGACTCAAATACATCGGAAAACTCGAGAAAAGTTGATTTCCAATCGAATCGAGGTGTTGGTTTGAAATCGAATGGTTCTTCAAGGAGAGCAATTGTCTACTCAAATAGATCGAGAAACTCGAGAAAAGTTGATTTTCAATCGTATCGAGGTGTTTGTTTGAAATCGAAAGGACCTTCAAGAAGAGCAATTGTCAACTCAAATACATCGGAAAACTCGAGAAAAGTTGATTTTCAATCGAACCGAGGTGTTGGATTGAAATCGACTGGACCTTCATGAAGAGCAATTGTCGACTCAAACACATCGAAAAACTCGAGAAAAGTTGACTTCCAATCGAATCGAGGTGTTTGTTTGAAATCGAATGGTCCTTCACGAAGAGCAATTGTCGACTCAAATACATCGAGAAACTCGAGAAAAGTTGACTTCCAACCGAATCGAGGTGTTTGTTTGAAATCGAATGGCCCTTCAAGAAGAGCAATTGTCTACTCAAATACATCGGAAAACTCGAGAAAAGTTGATTTCAAATCAAATCGAGGTGTTGGTTTGAAATCGAATGGACCTTCAAGGAGAGCACTTGTCTACTCAAATACATCGAAAAACTCGAGAAAAGTTGTCTTTCAATCGAATCGAGGTGTTTGTTTGAAATCGAATGGACCTTCAAGAACAGCAATTGTCTACTCAAATACATCGAAAAACTCGAGGAATGTTGATTTTCAATCGAATCGAGGTGTTTGTTTGAAACCGAATGGACCTTCAAGAAGAGCAATTGTCGACTCAAATACTTCGGAAAACTCGAGGAATGTTGATTTTCAATCGAATCGAGGTGTTGGTTTGAAATCGAATGGAGCTTCAAGAACAGCAATTGTCAACTCAAATACATCGGAAAACTCGAGAAAAGTTGATTTCCAATCGAATCGAGGTGTTGGTTTGAAATCGAATGGACCTTCAAGAAGAGCAATTGTCGACTCAAATACATCGAAGAACTCGAGAAAAGTTGATTTCCAATCGAATCGAGGTGTTGGTTTGAAATCGGATGGACCTTCAAGAAGAGCAATTGTCGACTCAAATACATCGAAGAACTCGAGAAAAGTTGATTTCCAATCGAATCGAGGTGTTTGATTGAACCCGAATGGACCTTCATGAAGAGCAATTGTCTACTCAAATACATCGAAAAACTCGAGGAATGTTGATTTTCAATCGAATCGAGGTGTTTGTTTGAAACCGAATGGACCTTCAAGAAGAGCAATTGTCGACTCAAATACTTCGGAAAACTCGAGGAATGTTGATTTTCAATCGAATCGAGGTGTTTGTTTGAAACCGAATGGACCTTCAAGAAGAGCAATTGTCGACTCAAATACATCGAAAGACTCGAGAAAAGTTGATTTTCAATCGAATCGAGGTGTTTGTTTGAAATCGAATGGACCTTCAAGAAGAGCAATTGTCGACTCAAATACTTCGGAAAACTCGAGGAATGTTGATTTTCAATCGAATCGAGGTGTTTGTTTGAAACCGAATGGACCTTCAAGAAGAGCAATTGTCGACTCAAATACATCGAAGAACTCGAGAAAAGTTCATTTCCAATCGAATCGAGGTGTTTGTTTGAAATAAGTATGATACATGCATGGAATTCCAATGAATGGTGTAGCTTACTTAGGAACTTCACCGATGCGGTAATTCGGAGGCGGTTTACTATGGTCCGGCTTTTTAGGCTTCGCCTTATCCTGATACATTCGATACGTGTTGTAAGTCACAAAGTCCTTCTTCTCTCCCTGAAACGAAGGTATTTCACGATTTTATTGGGAAAGCAACATGGCAATGGCAAATGGATAAATAATGCATACACAGGGCAATTCAGCGAAGTTCGAACAATAGGCGATGGCAATGAAAGAATCAGGAGATCAAACTGTTCAGCCACAGTCACTAGAGTTTTCTGATTTTCTCTAAGGGTTGAGGTTGGTTTTTGGTGTATGTGATCGTTAGCAAACATTTAGACCACGAGCCTACGCAAAAGTATAGAACCTTAGATTATCTTGATCGTTACTGGGTTGACAGGATCTGCTAACGTCCATAAAAGCACCCAGTAGAATTTTTGTTCTCCGGATTTTTTAAAGCATGATCTACCTCCAACATTACAAATATATAATTTTCACAAACACGTGTTCTACTGCCGGAATATATATAAAGGAGTTTCTGTAATAAACTGATGTTCTGATAGTAGGAAGCGTAAGTACAAGTATAAGTTTGTCAAGCATCTCTTGGTTCAACTTCTTGGCTGATGTTTCGTCAGTCGCTTGAACATTGGACTCGCTTTCAGCGTCGGACTCGAAGGACAAAGATGGGACGGACGCCGATCTGACCATGGAAGGGCCTTGATCAACGGGTTTCTTCTCAGTCTTTTTAACTACAGGCGCAGGTGGTACTCTCGCCTGAATCACTTTACCTCTGTTGACTTTTTCGGTGGCTACAGTCTGCATTTCTGAAACAATATGATTTTAGATCTCTTAGTTCACCACATTGGGTATCAACAATGGGTGTTACATAATATTATAATTAGTTGATAATAAAGTCGGTCCTGCGGGCCTCGCCAAGGGGCCTGCCCCCCCCCCCCCAGACGGGCCGAAATTAAGTTTAGAAGTGCCTCAGGTGATCCAGACCCTATTCTGCTTAGAGTGTAAGCCCTATGAGGGCTTCAAACCCAATTACAGCTTCATAGTGTGAATAGCATAGAAATTAGCTTTAGGAGCCACTCAGGTGATCCAGACCCTATTCTGCTTAGAGTGTAAGCCCTATGAGGGCTCCAAACCAAATTACAGATTCAAAGTGTGAATAGTATAGAAATTAGCTTAAGGAGCGCCTCAGGTGATCCTGGCCCTATTCTGCTTATGGAGGCTCCAAACCAAATTACAGCTTCAAAGTGTGAATAGCATAGAAATTAGCTTTCGGAGCCACTCAGCTGATCCTTGGCCTATTCTGCTTGAAGTGTCCTAAGGAGGCTACATACCAAATTAATGCTTCATAGTGTGAATAGCATAGAAATTAACTTTAGGAGTGCCTCAGGTGATCCAGACCCTATTTTGCTTAGAGTGTAAGCCCTATGAGGGCTTCAAACCCAATTACAGCTTCATAGTTGGTTTGGAGCCTCCTTAGGACTCTTCAAGCAGAATAGGGCCAGGATCACCTGAGTGGCTCCTAAAGCTAGTTTCTATGCTATTCACACTATGAAGCTGTAATTTCGTATGTAGCCTCCTTAGGACTTACACTTTAAGCAGAATAGGCCAAGGATCAGCTGAGTGGCTCTTAAAGCTAATTTCTCTCCTATTCACATTTTGAATCTGTAATTTGGTTTGGAGCCCTCATAGGGCTTACACTCTAAGCAGAATAGGGTCTGGATCACCTGAGGCACTACTAAAGTTAATTTCTATGCTATTCACACTATGAAGCATTAATTTGGTATGCAGCCTCCTTAGGACTCTTCAACCAGAATAGGCCTAGGATCACCTGAGTGGCTCCTAAAGCTAATTTCTATGCTATTCACACTATGAAGCAGTAATTGGGTTTGAAGCCCTTATAGGGCTTACACTCTAAGCAGAATAGGAACTGGATCACCTGAGGCACTCCTAAAGTTAATTTCTATGCTATTCACACTATGAAGCATTAATTTGGTATGCAGCCTCCTTAGGACTCTTCAACCAGAATAGGCCCAGGATCACCTGAGTGGCTCCTAAAGCTAATTTCTATGCTATTCACACTATATTTCAGCTTCAGAGTGTGAATAGCATAAAAATAGATTACCTAGTGTAATGGTTAGCGGTTTTTGCCAGTTTTGTGAAGGCTAAAACATGGATGATGCTTACTGCCAAACGTTGCTACATGCAACGTAACTAACATCATTTAGTAGTTATCTATTATTGTTCAGTGAGTGTACTATGCACCTATTTCATCATTACTTTGGTTTCTAACAGGTTTTGGTGACGCCATCGCCGTCACAGGCGTGCTAAGTCGCGACTTCAGAGACGGATTTTCAGAGTCAATCCCGAGATCTGCTTCACTTTTATTCCTCTTTTGGTAACTCCGAATTTTTAAATCAGGAACTTTCTGTGAGACGGAAAGAAAAGAAACAAAAAATTAATAAAATAGAAGAGGATTAGTAATATAATTTGTTTTCAATGTCGACCAAGTGGGCAGTATCCCAAATGAAGGTAGGTAGGTATTTATCTTCAATAAACTCACTTTATAATTTGAGTAATAATTTGGTTGGGTCTGCAAAGCAAGTTTTTTCTGAGTTTCCCGTTGTATTTCACGTAACTTCTTTATATTCTCAAGCAGAAAATTCTTTCCAGGTTTTTCTTCATGGAGTAGTCCTGAAAATCAGAAGGAATGTATTGCGCAAGTAATGATAAAATATTATGAAATAAGATGCTAGGACCAAACACATGACTGGCTATGAGTAGATGGCTAAGGCCAAGCAAAACAACTGCAGCCTCCCAACATATTGAAAATGGGAGTTGGAAGCGCACGGCGGAAACATCTTGCAGACGCCTGTGGATCACTATCATGCGCTGCAGTCATGTAATAATGGAGGCGGTGAACTAGTCGCCTATACATCTCACCTCACTGCTTCCTTACAAAAATGTCAGAGAGGAGTGCAGAACTCGAGGGTTCCTATTCCAAGAAGTAACTATATCGCTCAGCTTGGAAGGGATAACGGATCTGTTTCAACAGAGCCACTGCCACCAAGTGGTTCTATCAAATCCTCGGCCACAGGCACTAATTCTACGCCCATCTTTCTTTCGACTGACATCAATGAGTCAATATACCCACTCATGGTTCAAACACTGGAGCTGGGTGACAGCCTACTGTCCGCCTCCACCAAACAAGCCCTAAACGGAGGTTTGCCTTCCTAATCCTAGGAGTTTCGGAAGAGCTACGCTGAGCAGGGAGGAGTTGTTGGAGGTATTAGGTATTTATTTTAGGTAGGCCTGGAGGTATAGAGAGTTTCTAACATCAGAATTCAACTAAGTACAACTCTTAAGCAGTGAATGGTTGAGAATGAGTAAGCTCTTATGATTGAGTCCTCGTTATTTGTATTTCATCTATGATATTTATAGCTGTTTAGGTTGATTCAAACCTTTGATTCCCCTCATGTCTATATTGATATTAATTCATACCTATTTACATTTCCCCTTGAGATGATATGTATATTTGTATTTGTACCTATCTGTATTCTTCACCCATTTTTATTTTTTCATATATTTTTTTACCCTCTTTCTATTTCTAGTTTTGATATTTGGTTCACTGCGGTTCTTATCAAGTCTACGCTCAAGTCACAACTGTAGACCAACTTAGACGGATCTTCCACTGATGGTCTTGTAGGCCTAAGTGTTCCATGTGTGTTTATGAGTATGGTAATAAATTATTACGTCAATAAACATGTTATTCATTCAATCATTCATTCCCTTATAATGTGAGGAGTATGAATCTAACATAAAACTATTTTATTATCTACGTAACTAGATTGTCGATGAGTGTCATGAAGTGAGGGCTGTTAGGGCCAACTAAAAGTCGGTGAGGCGACCCATTGCCAGTTGGCCTGAATGCATGTGCAAGTGCATGTGAGGAGAATTTTCGGTATGTATGCAGAAATTTGTAATCATGCCCAGTGGCGGCTACTGGTAGGAGCATGTGCACCCCTAGCAAAAATAATATCAAACCCCATCCCATTTGAAGAGTAAGTTGGCTATTGACAGAACACAGGATTTTACTATTTGAGCCACAGCGGGCAACTGGGGGGAAGGAACAACCTAACCAATCAGAAGGTCCCCGGAGCAACTGCTTATGTCCTTCTCCCTTGTCTCATATTAAATATTTTCTTCTTGACTTTTGCCTGACTAGGTAGGTATTTTCGGTTTGAATATCAGACGAATGACGCTTCGAAATGGTGATTGATCAATCAGAGAGCTCGAGCATTTTTCACAAATTTTGATAGCACAATTTACTCTACAGAATATGAATATGTTGAGTATAAGAAATGTTGAAACAGGAAGATCGGCTCATAAATAATAACACAATTAGAGAAATGCCTGAAACGTTACGTTGATGTGTCTATAACTTTACCCTATTGCGAGAAGGTAAATTTGTATTTCGTACAGAGTAGCAGTTGACTTACAAGGGAAACTGGGAACGCAATTACTAATAATACTAATAGTGCAAATAACATAAATAAAACCATCGAATAAAATCAGTATTTAATACTGATTTAGGTATTTACCTGGAAGAATACATCGTTCTTTAGATTTTGACATTTTTACTCGTAGGTATCACTTCAACTTCAAAACTTCCCACCTCGAGAGTATGGAAGGATATTGCCAAAAACGCCAAGATTTTGATCGCTAATAGGGAACACCGAAAAGAAAATCACTGAGATAATATTATGAAAACTTGGTAGATTGCTGGGCATGTTTACAATTTACATTAGAAACGCTCCACAGAGACACGCAGAGCGGGAACCCGTTGTGATAAAACTGATAAGAGTTGGAGTTTTCTTACCACATTTCCGAAGTGAGGTTACTTCCACCATGCTTTTTTGTTGCCCGTTTTCTACTGTGGCCTTACATAAAATACTTCCTCCTTGGGTTCTGTCTATCAACTTGTAGAATTGTGATATCTCCGTTCCCTCATAACTTCAGGGTGCTGATACCTATTTTGGCCTGATAATGTGAAACAATTTCAAGAACGACGGTTTACTAAAAAAAGATAGTAGTGTTTTTATTTGTCTGAGAATGGTGTTTAGTACATACCTATGTTATTGGTGTTAGGATGTTATTGGTGGTTTAGTATGTTTAGTACTAAGAATTTTAAATTCTATCTATTGATCGCAAAACGACTTCGGAAGATTCTTTGTTGATAATAATTATTGATGATAAACCTTTTAATATTTCCCTAAGTAAATAAGTATAAATGAACGTACAACGAGGAATAGGTAAGTACAGATCAAATGAATGTACCTAACGTAAATTGCCAGGTCTGGTGATGGGCAGGATCGCGATCTTGAAAACCAGAGGTTTTTTTTCAACAAGGAGAAGATGGATGGACTATGGTGAGTCGGAACAGGCGAGTTTGAAACTTTCCTATTTGCTGCTGAATTAACAGGTTACTAGATTTCAGATGTTTCGGGGAAACAGATTTCTCTTCTAAATCATGAATTTTGAGTGCCTAAAGCTGGGTACCCACTTGCAACATATTGCCACTCCGCTCCTCCGAACAGAACATCAGAGGAAATATCGCTGGTCAAGTGCAAGACTGGGCTATCTACAAAAATGCGATTTTGTATTTTTTTCTCATGGATCATCTTCAAACTATCTTCAAATTTAGATCGAGCTTGAGTAGAAATGTACGGGAAGAGACAGTGCAAGAACGGGTCTTATCAGTTGTTCCACTTCCGTTTCCGAGGGATGTGCTTCATTGCGTACCTACCTATCTTGTGATAAACTGCAAGTAAATAATATTTTCTTACAGTATTTGTGTGCAAAACCGAGCTATCACGTCGTGACGTTATGAAACGTGGTGATCTACTAGGTATGTCATACCTAATTTGTCTGAAGATACTTTCTTGATCGTTCATAGAGAAAATACTTAATACTAACCAACCTACTACTTAAAAGATACCTATAACAGGATGAAGTAATTATTTTTACTCCATGAAGTTCCCGTTTTGAAAGAATAAAGAGTTTTTTACGAGTTTTCGTTCAGATTTTGACTTGGGTCATCTGCGAAATACCTGAAGTACTCGCATTTTCGTGCAAGAGGGGATTTTCTCCAATAAATTGGTCATAGGTAATAGTTATGGTGTTGGGAGGGGGAATCGGCAGGAGTGACCTATGAGATGATTGTGTGGAAACTTTAAACTTTATTAGATAACACTGATAGCGGATATCTTAGGAAGGGAGAAACACAAACTTTGAACGGCTCTCCCGAAAAATTGGGTTTTTTGAGATAACCCAGTCCAGTGACCAGCGATGTGTTTGGAGGTGTGGAGCGGGGCCGATCGCTCCGTTGGCGGTTTGGGGTGAGACTGGGGTGGACGAGGTCGAGCTCCGTAATACTGGAATCAGCCTCTGCAGCTCCTTCAACATATGAGTGTTTCCATTTCGGTGATTTGACCAAATTGCGCGAGTTTGACCATTCAGGGCGCTATGATGAATGTAAGTACTTGCTCGAGCCAGTGAAGGACCAACCCCTTACTGCCTCCTGTACACGATCACTCATCATCAACCAGCTGCAGTGGGTCAAATACACACGATTATGTTTCGCCAATTTCGGACCTATCTTTTGTAGCATGAGTTACCTACTTATAATCATGGAGAGCCATTCTCCATCGAGTTATTTCTGTCTGCTTAGAAACGTACCAGAGAAACACACACATATCAACGAAAGACAACAAGAATTGGAGTGTGATATCTAAAATTACAACTATCAGGCACTACTACTGCACGATCCTCTGTGACATCCTAAAGATATTACCAAAGAATTGACAAGTCGCATTATAACATTTAAAAAAAAAAGGTTCATAAAAGTTCTTTCATTTTTTTCCGACGCATAAAATCGTTATCAACTATGCAGGATGACGGGTTGCGATCATCATCCCGGGATGATATTCCTAGCAGTTCAATTGCCAATTTCCAACTTCCTGTGCACAGGGACACCTCCAGATTCTCTACTACTTACAGTTTCTACGAATTTATCGAGTAAGTGTTGTAAGTGGGTGTAATCAACTAAACCTGTAGGTGTCATTGTAAAGATTGGAATTCGTTTTCTTCGAACGATAAATAATATTTATGTTATGTTGGGACACCGACTTGTTGATTGCAACACAAGGTTTAGTTGGTACATACTATGTAAAAAATATGTCACAATTTTTCCTCTTAAAAATTCTGTATTATGTTTCCAGCCAAGAATTAAGAGAAGAAGAGGAGAGAGATATGTTAATTCTTAAAATCCGAGAAAACATAATCAGCAGCATAGTGGACGAGCTACATGACAGTTACATGGACCGACAAGTCATTCCATTTACCGTGAGGTGTTTTGAAGAAAGCTTGAGAAAACTCTTGAACGTAAGTATTTTCTTTGCTTTGTACGCCAGTGAGGAAATCTTCAAGACCCACCAGCGGCATGTGGATCTTGTAAAACATCTGAACGGGACTGCACCGCATGGCTATGTGGAACTCAATCTTCACACATCCTCACCTTCTGTTGGTTGGAATTCAGCTCTGACTGTTTAACTCATCACTTTGGGTTGAGATGTTGGGGGTCCTCTTCACTCTTCTCTGTTCACGTCCTCCGTTTGCTGTGACTCCCTTTGAAGCTGCATTGATCTTCTCCACAAATCATGAAGTGTGGGTCCAAAGCTGGTTGCTTTGAAATATCTTGGCAACTACCACCCGCTTCTGGTGTGGTGTGTGACGTGTGTATACCAAGCGCTTCTTGTAGCCAACTCCTTTCAATTTCCCTTCATGCGCACCTGAAGAATTTGTGATTCACATCATTGTGACGGCTACGACACGATGGAGTATTCTCTTTCCCATTCTGCAGAAGTAGACATTGAACAGTCCATGTACTGAGAAGAACTAAAAGAACAAGTTCACTTCTCCACCCTATCTTCAGACCAGTAGCTGGCTCATCTCACTCGCCTGTCCACATCTCCTGCCAGCTTGTCATACTATCTCTGTCTTGTCCGAAGTGAGGTCATCCTCCTTCCTTTGATTCTTTCCCTTCACGCAGCCACCATCTATATGGGTTCCACATTAGTGAGGACGAGTTGGCTGTACCTGATACTTGGCTCATCCTCTCCACTACAAGGCGGCCATACGCTTCCTGAATGCGGGTATTGTCCTATGCTCCCACTACCAACCGGTTGACTGAACTTTTACCCATAATAGCTTTGAGATACAAAATTTCGTTATCTGCTGTTGCAAGCGTCTATAAAATATTACAGGTATACAAGATGGGGATCATGGACTGTGACTATGGTCAACATATTATGCTGTCACTTGTCAGCTCTGCTAAACAAATCAGTGATGTTGCATAAGTTTATGTGAATATGCACGAGTATAAACATAAACTATTTAAGATCTTGTAAGGGTAGCAGGGCCGGAGTTTTGGGGATTATTCAAGTAAAAGTCAAGGTGCTCAGTTTCCATATGACGAGGGAATATCTTTAGGAACAGAATTTTTGAAAGGGAATATATTTGTAGGATGTCTGTACATAGTGGTAGCTGCTTTTTTTCGTTGCTTCGTTAGTTACAAGCCAACTAAAACAATTATATCAGTATTTCTTTATTATTACCCTTCTGATTCATTACATTTTTTTTTTATTGACAGTGGTACTTCTTGCCGAGAGATGCTGAAGACTCACCGCAGGATTGGGAGAGAGATCAGCCAATCCCGCCCGTACCTATAGACAACTGGGCAAGCTTCTCTGTGCCATCCGGAACTTACCCGCCTCCAGTCAAGTTCAATTTCAAGGCGCCATTTGAAGATGACGAAGCGGAGGGAGAAGAGTTCAATGAATTTGACTGGCCAAACTTCAATGGTAATGTTTCTTGTCCGATTGAACTCCGCCTCGAGCTAGCGAATGAGTTTAAAGGATGTTTATGAAAAAGTAATCGTTATACATTACCTATTATGATTGTCTTGCTTTAGTTGAACTACATACGATTAGATACGAGCAACAAAATAGATACCCACTGAAGACGCACAAGGTAATACGTAGTACAACAATGCCTACATTGTATTTATTTTGCACCACATACTTCTACTAAGTTACTCTTGGCATTTGTCTTCTTGTTCTAATGTTTGTCCATCCCCTTTCCGTCTCATAGCCAAAAATATAATAGCTCAAAGTAAAGGTGCCTCGATGATAAAAAACACATGGAGTTAGTCAATTCATGGAGTTAGTCATTCGACAGGATCGGATCGTGTAAAACCGCCTTTCCCTTTTAAAAACTCTCTAATCCGTTTTCAGAGTTTGCTGGTGAAGAATATGAAACGGGAGACATGGAGTCGAAATCCCAACTTCCAGACGTGGGTGAATTAAGAAGAAGCTTGTCCGAACCAGGGTCTTCAAGTATATGGAGTCTACCAGTAAGTTTCACTACTTCTTCAAAAGAATATTATATGTTGACACTGTCTTTCATGGAACTTGAAGGTTTGAGGCGGAGTGGTATGAAAAGTTCACGAATTTTCATCCATTTATTGCCAGAGACCTAGCGTCGGTGACAGCGAGCCTTTGAGATCTGAATTAGACGATATACAAATACAACGGCAGCCGTCAGTATCGAAACCTCGCAAGACGCACTTTGCCTTAATCTCGTCTTCGGAAAGAAGTTTCAAAACGAAGCGAGAAATCTATCAGTGGATCAGCCCAAAGAACTTTCCGTCCGTAAGGTTGGACACGTATTCTATATCTAACAATCTCGTCAATTTTGGATAATATCTCTGCCGGTTTTTCTTTCCTCCTCGTATCAAGTAAAGGATTAGGTTGATGGTTCCATACCCTGGTAAAATTAGTGGCTTGGTACTCAATGTTAAGTAGGGTCAGTAGCGGGTCTAGAAACTTCATGAGGGGGGCTTGCTGATTGTCTGGTTGGGTCAAACCCTACGGGTGTTCTCTCCCTACAATTTTAAATAAATGACGGTCAAATTGGACATTATTAGGCTAAACTACAAATGCGGAGTTTGTGTCAATTGTTAATTATTATTATTAATTTTCAAAAGTACATAGAGAGAATTTTCGCGGCTTCATTTAACTGCGCTCGGCGTTTTTGAAGTTTTTTCCTCAAGTAAATTTTTGGAAATGAATATCGCTGGCAATACATGTTACTCTACGGCCGTACCTACTATACAACAGGAGGATGATATTCGGAATCGACAATTGACTCAAATTCCCCATTATGCTTGAAAGGTTGCCTTATCGCAGTTGAGTATAGGCAATGACTCGCGTAGCAGTCTGGTCTTACTGGTCTCATATTGCATATCTCGCCGAGCTCGGGGGATGTCGTTTGAATCTCTGCCGCGCGGTAAAGAAGTACAAACGAGAACTTACTGATCAGTTACGTACGCATCATAAGTGATAGATTGCTTCCGGAATTTGAGTGGTAGTTACTGGTAAAAATCACATCCTAATGATGGCAACAAGATTGTCTGAATTTATATGATTGAAGTAATTCGCCTCCCCTTCAACCACTTTTATGTGGAACTTAACAGAAGAAACTGGCAGTAAATTACAATGTGTCATGTTGATAATGGAAAAGGAAACCCTTCTGGTAATACTCCGATTATGTCGCATTATCTCACAGATGAGGGACGCAGGTTTTTGGTGCTTTCAATTGACCGTTGCTGGTAGGAATATGTTTATCTCCGCGGCGAATTAGTATAGTGAGAGGTCCTTGAATCTCTGAGATGCCACTCCAACATTAATTTAATTTACGATATGAATAATTCATTAATTATTAGAATGAAGGTTTGAATGGGGTCGAGCTTGTCAGGAACATAATATCGCAGCTTACCAAACATACAGAGTTTGGGAATTATCAGTATTATGTACTTTGGATTATTATTTATTGAAAGAGGAGGACTCAGGGTTCCTTGATCCAGCACAAGCACTCGTGCAAATGTAAGTTTTCGTTAAATGAAAGCAGTAATCATAGCAGGAATTGAATATTTTCTCGGCATTTCTCTTGACATTTTCATGGCATTTCTGGCTCATTAAACTAAGCCCTGAAATTCTCAGTGCGATGTAATCAATCGATGTTGGAATTTAAAGAGGTGGTCTTACATTCTAGTGGTAGCATCCGCCCGATAGTTTTTTTTATAAGTTTACAGTGCATTTTCATTGATGAGGATGACTGGAGAAAATAAGAGGTATGATTTGATTGCGTTAATTTATTTGCAGTAGGAAAACCTCGCTGAGAAGAGAAACGCAGACTTGTTTGTAGAGCGAAAAGTTCCTGAGGGGACGAAACTTGCAAGATAGTGAGATGATGGAGATGAAAGAGACGAGGCTGCCTGGCGACGCGATAGTTCTCACTTTAACAGTAAATCATCCATCATCACCCCCCCCCTTCTATTACTCCATCATCAACCTTATTTGGGACTCCTCGTTCGTCTCGTTTTTTTTTCTTTCTGAGATCCACCACCAGGAGTTCTAACGAAGTAATGACCGTAGCATTGAAGGCACAGAGATGGTTACATGGGAGGGGTTTGACCTTGACAATGAATGGAGGTCTCTACACGGGGGTCCTTGGTGATCAGCTGGTGGTGTCTCCTCGGCTGGTGATGGTGACGCCTGTAGGGCAGGTCTTGTACACAGCTTGAATTTTTTTTTCCGAGTCTCCTCCTCTCTCCTTCTTTTGACTGATGCATTGGAATGTGAGGTGAATGGTTTTAAATGGACACAGGGAGTTCTGAAGATTTGTCACGGATGATGACCGAAGAAATATAATTTTGATTGGATCTAGTTTGATACTTCTATTTGAACTCTGTTTTTCAATAAAGGGAGCGGCAACTTGATCCTCCCACGGCTCTTGTAGTTTGTTCGTGGTCGCACTGCAAATTACTTTCGTCTTCATGAGGGAATCCTCTCGGATGCTCCGCTACCCAACCACGTCATAGAATAACGGTGTATGATCTTCTGGGAGTAGCGTGGATCAGTAGTTGCTATACCAATAATCAATTTGAAAGATCTCGAGGATTCTTGTTGATAGTAGGCGGATAGAACTGTTGAGATGCCGGATGCACGTTTCAATTCTTCTGAATTCTATGACCTCGTCATCTTCATAAAATTTATGATTTCTATTTAATATGAACGTGTTTCATCTAAGATTAGTTCAATGAAATGCAATAATGTTTAGTAAACCAACATAAACATTGAATCCATTGAATATTAGTCGGTCTCGTTGGGAGTATTACTTGATCTAATAATTTCGAGAATTTCAAATTTTCTAAAGAATAATAAATCACTTGATTGAATTGAATGATGAACCTCAAGTCGCTGACTGTCAAATTGAAGGGTTCTAGTCGAAATAAAGAGCAAAATATATTTTTAAAAAGGTGTTAAATGTAAAGGGAAAACGAAAAAGTTATTTTCAGTAGGTATGTACGGTGAGGTCCTTTTCCTGGTATCTATCTCAATATTTAGATAGAACTTCAGGAATGTATAACTGTAAATTTGCTTGAAGAAGTTCCTTTCAGTTTCAGAAATTGTTGTTATTTTAAATAATGATTACATACCTATCATTGTTGTTAATAATGATATTGTTAATAAAAATTTTATCGATATTTAAAATCGATATTTAATATCGATTATGGGAAGGGAAATATTCATATTTTTCCGAGGGTCGCACTTCAGACCCTAAAAAACTCGGCGAATTCTTGACACACCGGTTTATTATGTTCTTTGCACAGATCACCCTGCTGTCTAGATCACTAAATGATAGATTATTATTATAAATTATCATTAATTATAATTATTATTAATTATTTATTAATTAACTCCATATCTGAAAACCCTGTGCTGTTCGAATCAGCTGGGCCAGTATGAGCATTGACCCGACTGGCTGCCGCATGATATGATTCACCCTCATGTTGAACTTTCTATCTTCTCCAATTTTGAGCCCTCATTGTGAACGAACGACTGGTCGTACAATGATCTTGAAACATTTTTAAAATTGAAATCTATTCAAATATCTACAATAAACTACCTACCTACGTTCCATTTAAATTTATCGACATATTAATTTTTTCAAAATTGGGTTTGAACCCCTTCCCATTGACGTAGGGGTGTGAAAAGTTTGAAGGATCATTGTGGGGTTGGTCCTAACCCGTAAACCAAATTTCGTAATTTTTGCACAAAATAGGTTAGTAATATATATTAGCATATCAGATTCTGTGTCTTTAACAATTTTACCGAAGATGATTCACATTGTCTTTCATTGAGAGTCGGAAATGCTCGCAACTGCAGTGCAGTCGATAAATCGGCCATCTTTCAACCCTAAGCGCGTAGTTTCCTGAGGTGGGGTGAAAAAGGAAAACTGCAACAATAGGGAGGAAAGGAAAGGGAAAGTTCAGTTGCAGTAAAAGTGCATAGAGAGGGAAAAGACCCGAGAGGATCAGCTGATCCTGAGCAGGACGGGAACAGGGTGAGTTGATGGGATCGATACTGCTTCCACTCTCACCCTCTGTTCCAGCGTTTCCTAGACCCCTCCTCGGTATTCCCTGTCCACCTCAAGGGCAAAGCGTTTGGGACAATTCAACTCCCTCTCCCATCACCGTTCCGCCGCTACCGATCACACTTTACTCGTCACTTTGCTCGGTTCTAATACCTCGCTCGTTGTGTGTGATATATCGACCTTGTCGGCCAATCTTGTCAAAAATAGCCTGTAGGGCTCCGGGTAAATGTCATTTCTTCATCGCTCAATAAGGTTCAACATTCGCTCGCGATCCTCCTTGTCATTTTGGCTGTTCGAGAAAAATGGATGGGATAAGATTTGACTTCAATGTCATGTTATCACATATTCAGAACTATTGAAAGCTCCAGTCACGCAGCATGAATTAATAAGTGAATTTTCGTAGGTACCTGCTATATCTATCTTTCTATGTATGTACCATAGTCAAAGATTTACCACAGCTTTTAACAGGAACCGGTTTCAGGTTCGCAATATTAATAGGTAAATCTAATACTTGGGCACCTGCACATGAATAAACCTGTCATGAGCAACTCGTGCCTTCCTACGAGAGTAGGGTGAAATTGAATTGAATTGTTTATTTATTTGTCTGCATAGCTTCAGGCTATGACCAGTATATTGTATAAAAGGGTGGCACTTCATCTCCCTCCTTTCTTTATGTTTCAGCCATTTTAGCTTGGTGTACAATTGAGTAACGTGCTAAAAAGTTCCAGTCGTATGTATGTAGCGAACCGCTGTATTAAATGAACGCTGCAGCTTGTCATAATACATGCTCCAACGCTTGAATGCCATGCTGCAGCAGTCATTCATTTCAGCGTTTCGCTGTATATCGAGGGTGAAGTGGCAACAAGGCCTACCTCAAGTGGGGCGGAACAACATGGCCTACCTGAGATAGGGCTGGTCAACATGGCCCACCTCAAATGGTGCTGTACAACATGACCTAAGTGTTTTTTTAAAAATGTACGGGACACACAGAAAACTGTTTAGGTATTTCTAAAATGTGGGAATATATACGACGTTTATTATACGTGAATGTTTGCAACTATAGACACTTCGGGGAGCCAATATACTATACAGAAAACTTACGGGATGATGAATAATTTTAATTAATTTTAATCTGAATTCCGCTGAATAAAAAAAGTCAATATACCCCAAAATGTCAGTTAGGCCATGTTGTTCAGCCCTATTTGAGGTAGGTCTTGTTGCCACTTCACCCTCGATATATTATCTATCATACAGCTCGATGCATGCACGAAATGTAGAATAATCAATGCCTGAACCATCTGTTTTCGAATGTATAGGGGAAACTCGCTACCTAACTTCCTACCTTGGTATACCTACCGCCTTTATCGCCTTCTTGAAAATTTGGGTGACCTGTGGCCCCCAATTTAAATTTTCCTTGATTATTACTCCTGAATTCTTTATTTGCGTAACGTACTCCAAGTTGACTTAAAATTAGACTTATTACCTATTCACAAAAAGTAAGTTGGTTAAGTTTTAATCGATTTAATGATAATGAAATAAAAAATTTATTAGATTGCTGTAAAAATACAGAACACGTCAATTTTGATTCGGGCTAAGGTGGTAAAGAAAAAATTCGATCAATTCCATGTAAGGTGATGCGTAATGAAAGGTTATAGCGGATTCAGCACAGCCGTCTGTTCCATCAATAGGGTGGTAGTACGTTCTAACAAAATACCAGAAATCGTGCCGAAGTCTTCCTGGTCGCAAAAATCCGTTGACGTAAGGCATCAATGGAAAGAACCTTATTCGTCCCAAGTAATCTCTTGTGTCTTTGGATTTAACTTTGGAAAGCTCCATGCATACGGCCATGTTGATGTCCTCTGCCCAAGAGATTCCGTTGCGGCATCTGCGGACGACGAGAGCCCGTTCCACAAACCTCCTCAGTGCTTCTTTGCTCAAAACGTACCCTGCGCCCCCGCTCATGTATTCTGTGGGATCGGCACTCCATTTAAATATGTTTCGATTTACGATAGTCTTTCTTTTTAACTGACAACCCAAAATCATGGGGTCTGAGGTATCGTAGCCACTGAGATACACCTTGAGGTTATCCATAACCACGTAAGTGTCGTCATCAGCCTTAAGGAACCAATCATAATCGTAGTAAGACGAATACGCGTGAGAAAAGCCGTATTTGACTTTATCCCATAGTGTGGCTCTACTGTCTTGAATGTTCTCGGGTATCAATACTGTATTCAAGTTGTTAGCCTTACGTGACGTGATAAATATCAGCGTATCACACCGTTTGCCCCAGGTGTTGTTCACGCTTTTCGCTCTCGTGCCATCGTCATTAAGAGATGACAACACCATACAGAAGATTTTCAATCTTTTCCCTCTCAATCTTTCATTACCTGTATTAGTTGCACCGACTTTACTTGATATTTCCGAGTTGGTTGCGTCTCTTTCTATGTCTCCAAGGGACATCTTGACTTCTTGCTGTTCGTGTAACTCAATGAACATTATGGTTACGAGGAATCCCCAGAAGACTCCGAGTCCCCCTGAAGTAGCGAGAGATTTCTTGAAATGGAACAATCTCACGGCACGTCGTGTAGCGCACAACACTCGTGTAAATATGAAATACATTCAAACATTGGTCATCACCAATGACCAAAGACAACATAAGGTGAGACACCATACAGTTGTAACACCCACGGTAACACACAGTTGTAATAACATATAGTAGAATGCCAAGACTATTCTGCCGTTAGAATGAAGAACGCCTCACCTCGAAAAGTGCGATTTTCAGAAATCAGCTTCAAAGTTCTCAGTATGAACTTCGCTATAACTTCACTCCATAACATTATTTCCAGTCATTTCTTCCAATTTCGATACCATTAGATAATGAACATTCTGTAATACGAAATCGAGGAAAAAAATCAAGAAACAATCGATAATTTTATCGATTATTGAGCCACTTTTATCGATTTTGAACCACTTTTTCACTATGTTTTTAGGGTAGAACACCTCACCTCTGTTTGAGCCGTTTCAAAGAGATAGGTTCATTTCGATGCTGCTTTTGGAGGAAGAACACCTCACTCAAGTGCTAAAAATTCGTTTTAAATATTTTTGGAGGTAAAACGAATTATTAGCACTTGGGTGAGGTGTTCTTCCTCCAAAAGCAGCATCGAAATGAACCTATCTCTTTGAAACTGAAACTGAAATATTTAATATTATTAAATAAGACTTATTAAGTACCTAACTAAGTAGGCATGTACCTAATCATAAATCAGTATTTTTTTTATTAAATTCTACGGACATAATTGCATTATGGTTCTACATGGTTGTATTAATTACCAACTTACCTGAGGATGGTTCTTCCATTGTTGAACCCCTCTCCTCAAATGACGACAGACTGCAACAGTAAGTTATGTACGCCAGCCTAGCCCGGCGTTGAGCAACCAACCCCGGTTCTTTCCTTCATCTCGAGCAAGTACCTAATTGATGGACGAATCCCATTTCTTCAAATTTCGATACCATGATTTCACACCTTCCCAAAACCATGATGATTGGCGCTATTTATAAACCTCACATACCTACCTAGTTAATATGGGACGAATTTCGGGGTGGGGTTCCCTGACCCTCCCACCGTACATCTTAATTTTAGCGAATTTTCGAAGAGAAAATGAACTATAATTATTATAGTTCATTTTCTCTTCGAAAATTCGCTAAATGATAGCTCCTAAATGATAAATGAAGCCGACAGTTTGAACCAGAAACACCTCTGCTCGCATTTTCAGCGAGCTGAGGCGTTTTTTCCTCCAAAACAGGAAACGATCTACACAAAGGTGAGGCGTTTTAAGTGCTAGGCTGAGGTGTTTTACCTAAAAAAAAAAAAAAAAAAAAAAAAAAAACACGTACCTAAGTGAGGTGTTTTTCCTCCTAATCGAGCACTTCTTTGGTTTCACCCCCTACAAATTTAACCCCTTCCAGGTCGAATTTCGAAATTTCGATTTCAGCGTTGAAAAAATAAGGTAAAAATATAGGAATTGCGTTTAAAAAAAAAAGTTCCAGTCATGCATAATGATCGTCCTGAGCGAATTTACGAAGCAGTAGGTATTTGTACGAATCAGTATAACAGGAGTAGTTTTATGCAAAGTAAAATTTGGGTTGGAATACCAAAAGAGTATTGGATAGGTACGTAACAAATTTGTCTCCATTTTTTGCCGAGTAACACCTCAGCTTATAGATTTTTTCAACGCTGAACACGATGGTGAAGTCAAATTTGCGAGAAATAAAAAGCCTTAAAATGAGGGGTCACTTATCAGAATGTTCCATTTTGGGGATGTATGGGTAATCCCCCCTCCCCCCCAACCTCCATTCTGCCCATCAACGAACTTAGCCTTTCGATTGCTATGACGGATTTTGGGTGCAAATTTGAACTTTTTATCCCAATTCTATCGAGATTTATCGTATACATACTCGTATAATATACATATAAAAATAATATGTATATATATGTTATATATACATATGCTTTTTTTGTGTCTTTTGGCAGTGAATTTAGGATGGTCTGAAACGGCTGTTAAAATAGGTACAAATTATTTCGGAAATTCGAGTTTGAAAAATATTGTACCGAGAACAATAGCTTGCTTTTCTTCTAACAGACTTGTAATCGGTATCTTTTTCCTTGGTATCAGTCATTATAATTCTTTGCGTACTCCCCTCCTGTGTATTAACGTCGGTGATAGGAGCATTTTTGTTTAAGTACTTAAACTTTAAAATTGGGCATAGTTATTTCCAAATATTGCCCCGGAATTCCTCATGTACATTTCATTTACTCATACTTGATGCAAAGTAGTATCGACTAGGCATCATATTGTTTAACGCCCTGTCCTTCACCTCTCTCTGTTTGATAAGTCTGAATTATTATTAATGCAAATCCCGAAAGGGCTATTGACGCTGAAATCAGAAGGAAAGGTCGAGGAGACCTGGAACCACCTCAAGGGTCATTATGGAAATTCCATTAGGTAGGTCCCTGCCAATATTAGAGTAAACGCTAGAGGAAGATAGCAAGAGGTTTGTAGTCAAGGGCTGCTCTGTTGCTAGGCAAGCCAGCTCCCGGTACACTGTTGCTACGCCGGCGCTATACCCCCCCCCCCCCTACGGCCACCACTCCATCGTAACTCCATCGTAATCGTTCTCTCTCACTTTCTCGCCACTTCAATTCTGAATTTTTCCCTCCACTCTCGGTCCTTGTTCCTGGGGAACGACCCCCCCAACCAAAGCCCTACACTATTTCTGACACGCCGAGACTTAATAATTGAATCATTTTCCGCCCTTCTCCGTTCCATAACCCCCCCCCCCCCCGTCGCCATCAATCATTGGTCCTAGTAATCTCCCGGATTTACTGAGCTACCCAAATGAAAACAATCAGAGCAGGAATTTTCGGCATTTTTAATCCCAGGTTTAGAAGTTTGCTGAAAATCCAATCCGTACGATAGTACTTAATTATTGGGTCTTGGTTAATCTTGAATTGTGATGGTAGGGAAATATCTGGAGTTTCATCATTGGAATGCGTGAACCAACAGAGTCTAAAACCGTATTTTGTCCGTTTTTTGCCAACCAAGAGTAGACTCATTGAATATGAGTTCTCCATTTTAGTAATGTTTTTTCTCACAGTTTTCGAGGATTCTGGCGATTGGTCTTCCTGATAACTTCTCAACAGCCAACGAACTCCAACTGGTACGTACGTAAACAGTGTGGAAATTCCTCAACTCCTGCCTTCAGTTGAGAGTCTCATATTCCCTGAACAAATCTGTGGATTTGAATTATTGGTGCTTTACTCCCTTGGCAATAATTATTGTTCATATTCAAAGGTCCCAGGTGAACATGAGCTGTTCAAAGCTATGAGGGATCAGATCTTCGGAGATCATAAAGAGTTAGCGTGACATTTTTCATTCTTCAGGGAAATTGATTGAGGGAGTGAATCTTTGAGGTTGCCTCTCAAGGGGGTATACTTATACTTCTGGCAGACTCCTCAAGGCGTTTCTGGTTTGTTCAATCTGAAGGTCCTAAAGTTTTCGAGGTGTTCTTCTAAAAGATTAATGGATTGTTAGTGTGGAGTTACGATGAACCAAACTATCTGTATCTCTGAGCATTATTAAGGTCTGCCCTACAGCAGATTCAGATGACCATGTGAACTGGGCACTCCGGAATGAAGGCGTGGTATATAATACACCTGCAAAGACGCCTGTTTGTACTAATCCGCTGAAAATGGGAAAAATTGGGTTTTTCGGACTCAACATCGAGTTGGGCGGTTAAACAGTGGATGAAATCGGCCTTCTTTGTTTGGGGGTTTGATGACAACTTCTACTCTCTCCTGGTTCCACTGGTCGATAGAGAATGAATTTGAGTCAGTAAATATAAACTAACAAATTTCAGTGACAAGATTGTCCTCACGAATATCATCTTAGAGAAGAGTGATGCACTTGAGGAGAAGTGTCACTTTTCTTAATTTATTGATGAGAACCGCACTGTATTGTGTCTGAAATGCCACTGTTTCTGCCGCCAAGGGTTCAAAAATCCCAAAGAAGAAGAGTGACACTAGCATTTTGTAGCGTTATTTTTGAAAACGTCGAAATAGGTCCTTTTCCAGCCACTAGAGGACCACTAGAAGTGCAGGAGTGCGATATACTCGTCATATACCTACTCTCCAGAGTGCTTAGCAACGCAATACGAGTCACATGGACCCACATCCTTTCCTTCATCGTAGTCGTGTTGTAGATACGAGGAAGCTATATGGTGTAGGCGTTTTTTCTGAATAGTGAAGACAATAAATTCATTTCTTTTGATATTCAATACTGAGACCTCATCACCTATGTGTATAACATGTTCAAATATAATGAAATTAGTGAATATTACTCCAGAGTACATGATTTGAATATTTCTACGTCCACTTCATCAGCCCAAGAGTCAGGTTATCTTGTAAATCAATCCTAATTCTGATCGTGAATTGTTTTACAAGGGCTCATTACAACTTGAAGGAGGTTTCAATATTGTAGAAGTGGCCCACAAGAGACCCGAAGATGTTCTTTCGCTCGGCGGAGTAAGTAGCATTCCCGGGGCCTGTGAGCCCGGATGGGGAGAAGGGTTTTTCAATAATCGCGGGACTTCAATATCTCATTAAAACAAAGCCTGGGCTTCAAAGCCAAAAAAGCCGAAAGGAGCTGGCGAGGGATGCGGAACATCACTTTCCCTACTAGAAAATCTCCTTTTCCTCCGGGTGGCTTCCTTTTAAGCCCTCAAAGTATTCAGGGATCTTTAGAAACCGCTCAAGGAGGGCACGCAGAGGGAATAATAAATCAGGGGACTATGCCGGAAAGCCTAACGTCGGCTCCTATCCCGTTGCAATAATGTAGATTGCTGTTTGCTCTTGGGAGCTAGAATGCTTTTTATAGCAGGAAAAAATTGGATGGAAATATGGAAGGAAAAAATAATTCCACCGCAAAGCGCCATACCGAAACACTTTAAATAATTTATAGTAGACGTTTAAATATTATACCAACCAAAGTTCGTAGACCGAAAGGTAGGAACAAGTTTCATTTTTAACTTCTTTGTGTTTTGGAACCAAAGACACTACAATGGATTTTACTCCGAATTGGGGTTGTTGAACCCCATACTTAATGCAATTGACTAGTTGCTACAGGAAACATTTCAAATGTCTTGCCAAAATTGCAGGCCACTTTCACCTTGGGCAGCAGCTGATTCAAACAGTTATGTGATGTCGAGGTACTTTTTGATATGAATGATGGCCGATATTGGAGTCAATAGTGAATTATAAAGGTCGGAAATGTAGTTGGAACACGGACGAGACCATCACTGAGCTAATTACCGACTACCCTCCACTAGCTGAGGACCATCTGGTCACCTACTCGTACGAACACGCGATCTTTTACCTCATTGCTCCAATTATTTCGTATTTCGTGGGTCTCATGGGTTATGGTAGTTGGGTTATTAAGATGTCACAAGGAATCATACTACGACTATCAACTACTACAATCACTCAGCTTGAGCCGTGTCCCCAAAAATAATGCACTCGAGACATCACTGTCCCAAGTGATGAGGAGGTCTGTGGGCGTGTCACCTGATACCTGACAGTCGAATCGATAGAGGTCCCTGCCGAACGTTATAATAATAACGGCCTGAGTTATAATATTATTTTCCTTAGTCATAAGCCCAGAAACATTATACGTCCCCTTTGTCTCTCGTTTCTCGAGGAATTTAATCAGTTCTTCCTCTTCGGAAATATTCTGTTGGAAACAGATTATGTGGTGAACAACCCTGCCGATATTGGATTTAAATTAATATATTTTATTATCAGAACCCCCACCCTGTCAAGTCTACTCTTCTGAACAGGTTCAAAATCTTAAGTTCACGTATCGCTTGAGTCTTACCCTAATCGAACCATCAAGATGAAGAGATAAAGAGGAATATGATACTAAACCTTCTGGTTCGATTTTCAATGTACTAAAAGGTGCGAATTGGTCGTAGTATTCATGGTTATATTTTCGAGTTTGGATAAACCGTATCACCATAAACATTGTTGAGATGTAACTAGGTCCAGGGGTTTGGTCCTTCGTACATCGCTGCTGTTGTCCAGGAGGTTCAGTACTTCAACATTCCTGTGCTTGTGGAGACAGTTTTCATGGTCCGTTACACGATTTTTAACAACTTCGTTCACCATCTTGACTTTAAGATCGCGATAGAGATCATCGGTTCGAACATACCTGGGGAACATACCTACTTGCTCCTGAGAACATACCTACTTGCTCCTGAGAATTTTGTTTTGCGTTGTTTGGATTATTTTCAGGTTGCTCATCGTAGTGCAGCCCCATAACTGGCAGCCGTAAGCCCAAATTGGTTTTGTTATGTATAGGCAGTTGGGGTTTTCTCCCAATGGGCCAGCACATCTTCTTGAATTTTAGGTTATTTATTCCTTTTTCTTCTTTACGTGCTCCTTCCAGCGGAGCTTGGCGTCCAGGCTCATTCCAAGCATATGGGACGATTCAGGAGTTTATTTCTATAGGTATTGGGCTCAATTTCCTGTATGTAAAGTTAACGAGTGTTGACTTAGCTTTGTTGAGTTTTATTCTCCATCTTTTGGTCCATTGATGGATACTGTTTACGGATTCCCGTAGTTTACTCGTGGCTTCCTCAACTGTGGGACCAACTGCCAGGATTGCTGTGTCATCTGCAAACGTCGCTGTCACAGCTTCTGTTGGTTTTGGGAGATCCCTCGTGTATAGTAGATATAGTACTGGCCCAAGGACGCTGCCCTGAGGTACTCCTGCTTTTAAGTCCTGTAATTGGGAGTAATCTTCTTCGTGTTTTACCCTAAAATGCCTTTCCGTTAGATAAGAAACTGAAATCCTACAACACTGCGATAAACAAGATGTGAAAATGATATCCTTTTTCAAAGAGTGAAATTTAAATTCTACACCTTCTCTAATAGCAACAAAGTAATTTGGGAAAATATTCACAACGTCTGCCGGTCTTGTGAAACTTACGTTGTTCACGGTACCCACACAATCCAACAGTTGATGTACCGTCGAAGCATCAAAATGATGTAAATGTTCCGTTATTGGGCGGGGAAAAAAAAGTTGAAAGTTCGAGATATGAACCGTGTAAAGTGCTAAAGTTGTGGCAGCCGAAAGTCCGCGAGCCCTCTATCTTGCCACCATTCTCCCATTACCACCAGACGGAACATCGGATACCAACCTACCCCTCTCCGCTTCCTTCCCCGCTGTTTATGCCCGGTTTAAAACCTCATTTTTCACAGTGACAACATCCCCCACTCCCATGCCCCTCTATCTGTTCCGTTGATACGCCTTAATTTAATTTTAATTCTCCATAAATCATTCCTTTCTCCTCCACCTCTTCAGGACGTAGTGGGTACCACCGGATTCCTGTCTGGGAAAGGGAAAGGGTCGAAAAACCTTCGTGCGGAATCCCAACACCATTATTTCTTTGATAAATCTCCTTTTACCCCCCTCTCATGGGCCCATCATGACCCACCCTACATTATTGTTATGTAAAACGGTGGTTGTGCAGAGGCAGAGGAAGGAATGAAAAATTATCGAGCATTACTCAAAATATTTACACAAAAAGAGATGTCATTTGTCTGCATTATTTGAAACTATAGTATCCATACTATGGATATTATGGAGTTGAAGGTACATTGTGAGCTCGTACCTACTAGCTGGTCGATGAGGGCAAACGACATTTTTCATTTAAGACCAATTTATTGTTGGTTGATTACCATTTTAGAAAGTAGAACTGCATCATCCTTGCTACTAGAAGATTATTTCTTTCCTTTTCTCGCAAGCTCCCAGTGAGTAACAGTCCAATGAAAGCCCAACTCGCCCCATTCCCTCAGGAGTATGCGATTTTCAGGAGACCCTGTGCGATAAGCGCATATTTGCAATTATTGCAAATTTGTTTATTTATTTGGACAACAGGCCACTATTCATGGCTGAATGTTATTGTTACCCCTGGGCGAATACAGGGCCGGATTTAAAAAATACACTCTTCGTCATTTCTAACATAATGTTTGTACCCATATGGATGAGAAAATTTAAGACATTCGACAACTATCGTTTTACCCACACCAACTTTACGAACGAGAAAATAAGAACGATACCAGTCATCATGAATGAACAAAATATTTCTTACTCTAATACGTTAAGTATTTAGAGATGACTCTGAGTGCCAAATTAAGATAGAAAAAGCATGTTATTTGAAAAAAAAAAATTAAATATCCAATTCACAAAATTGTACTGGCTTTTAGGTAGATATTCTGAACTATCAGTGCACAACAAATTACTCATCTACAAGCAAATCCTAAACCCTGTGTGGACTCATGGTATCCAGCTCTGGGGCTGCACTAAAAAAACTTTCTAGAACAAGTACTTGGGAGTATTGTCAACGCCCCTTGGTACATCAGAAATGATGACCTCCATCGAGCAGTAGCAAAGCAACTTGCAATAAAACACGAACAGCGGCTCCATGAACACATAAATCCGGAAGTTCTTCGACTCCTAGACAACAGCAACGTCCCCCGGCGGATTGATAGAAAAAACCTCTTGATCTCGTGATTTGACAATGTGACAAGTGTGATTAGTTCTCCTAAGTTGCAGCCACTGGGCTAAAAACTCAACAAACAGTTTATTATATTATAGGAAATTAACTTGATGGGTTGAAGCTTAGTTGTTATGTTATTGATATGCGAAATATGTATAGATTTATATTTATAAAAAAGAGTAGGATTATTTCTACATTTAAAACCAACCACTTAATGATGTAGCTATAATAATTCGGTGATATGCAGGTGGGGAAATGGAGGGTCGGGAGAACTCCAATTTATACCGTGGAAACCCCCCTTAACTAGCACCCAGCGATAATGAATATATTTAGTGACTAAAGAGCCGTCAGTGGCGGTTATAGGGTACCGAGGAAGGAGGAGGCAATTTGTAACTGCTCCCAAGGCTCAAGGGCATAGAGGAAGCATTGTATCCCTCTGTTGCTAGGCGCGTTCGGATACCCGGCCTAAACCTCCCCTTCTGAGTCAAGAGATCTTCTCTGGTTGGATGGAGGCATTTCGAGTGAAGGACCTCTTGCAATTAGTCTTGCTTTCGTAGGGGAACTCTGCTCATCCCAAACTTAGGACGAATCCGACTTTCAATGTTCATGCTGGTTCACCATCTATTCTTCGTGACACCACAGTTATTCAAATGGGTCTCATTGTCACCTGAAGTATCAAGTCAATACCGATCTCACTTTTGTTCCTGTTGAAAGTCTTATGGATAGTAAAGACTCCGGAGCCAATGAATGAACTGGCCATAGCTGTCCACGAGAAAAAACATGCATCTATCACTTCTATTGCGTCAAGCTGAGATTGGATGCCGTATAGAACAATTTGAGAAATTGTGTCAAATGAATTATATAGGATACATTCAGTAGTGTATTGATTCCATGATCAATTATTAGTACAACGACGGTGTAATGTGGGCTTGGTTTAACTATTTGGCTCCAGGCTTAGAGGTACATGAAGTGATCTTTGAAATGAACTATGTTCATAATCGGTGAAAATGAGGTTCTGTTCTACAGGCGAATAACTGACGAGGTACAGGAACCGTTGAGGTGCCCTTGACTCCTGGAGAGCCCTCTTCATCCCAGACCCACAAAAGCGTCTTTTAGTAGTAGATAGCTGCCGTCCACAAGTGCCCATTATTCCACTTGTCCTGCCATAATTACCCACTTATATCACGGGTCCGAGCTCCTTGAGCGGAAAAAAACCTAGTGGGAGAGCCTCTCCCATGGAAAGCGACAGTCTTCGTGGTGGCTGGGAGCCGTAAAATTATGGTTTCTCATGGCTAAACTGACGTGACTTTGCGAATTGTGCGTAACGTAAAGAGTAAATTGAAGTCCCTCGAATTATCTCTGTTGATAAAATGTGCTGCTAGGTTTAAACAATTTTAAGTATAACAAAGTGCTTGGTTAAAAAATATTCGGAACTTAAATAGATATTTTGGCGTCCAGAAGAGGGTTTGACATTTCAAGTTCTTCTGTACATGGGTCGGTTTTCTGCAAAAAATATTTTATTAAGTAGCCCTTTTGATAATTGCCCATATAACTATTTGATACAGTACAGAGAACGTTGAGCTTCGTGTTCTGGATCCTCTGTGGGGCCCTTGGCTCTTGTTGTTGCTTTAAGTATTCCAAATCTACCCCAGTATCTACACTGTGAATCGTCAAATTACTCACGTAATGATACTGGAGAGTCCCCCAAAATTAACCCTGAGCACCATTGTGTTCAACTACTTATTTAGCTCGGGTTCCTTTCAGTTATCGTCTAGCTAAGTACATTCACGTATGCTGCAAACATGAGCTCCACGGTGCCCTGATGCGTTTGGGGATCCGAACTCTTCCTGAGGGGATCTGAGCAAATATTTGGCGCGACTCGTTGGAAGTTCCAATCTAAATGCACGAACCGGCAAATACCCACGAGGGGGTGGTAGATCACATCCCTTTTTCACGCCTCAATGATCTCAACTGTACTTAACAACTCGAATGAGATGCTTGCGTTTCAATGTTAGTTGAACTCGCGTGCGTGAGTAGATCACAATCTGCTTTTGTTATGTCGCTAAATAATCGTGGCAGTTTTTGATCAAAAGAGTGTGTATAGGCTGTATGATTTCACTACATCGAGAAAAAAAGAATTTAAGATGAAATATACCCTCGATGGGTACCTAGATTTGTTTGTGGGGGCCTCTGGTTGATGTAAAAAATATTAAAAACTAAAAAATAGGTGCCTTTTTCTAAGCATTCAAGATGCTGAACCTATCTTCGAATTTTATAACAAATTGCCATTACCAGTAAAAATACGTTTTCCCAAAGAATTTTAAAGGAAATTTAATGCTCTTTCACTTGGTCATTCCGGATGTTCGCTAGTTGGATAGTTTAGAAGATAAGCCAAAAACTCAGCGAACATTCATTCCAATAGCAAACATACTCTCTACCATCCCCAAACGATCCCTCAAATTTTTGTTAGCCCCGAATTGAGTCCAGCAAATCCCGATTTATTTTGGACTTTACATTTGGCGCTACGGCCTTTTCTGGTTTATAATTCATATCTCAGCACTGGAGTAAGCGAATTTCAAAATTTTAAACGCATCTGATCGGATTTCCTACAACTTAAGTTTTCAATCGGATCAGTCATTCTCGATTTACAGGCGTTAGAAATTGAGGGTTGTTGACTTTTTAGCGAAGTTGGTGAAAATTGCCTATCTTTGACGGACGATAGCGGCTGAACGGCTAGACCGATTGCAACTTTTGAAACGTCATCTGTCGCGGAATTCAATCCTATTTAAAAAAGAAACAGTGAACTGAAAATCGTGCAAAAATGTCGCGTTTTTGACCCCCCCCCCCCCATAAAGAGCTTAAGGACCTCGTATTCGAAAACTCAGCAAACACACCCTCTACCACCTAGAATGTCAATAATTATCAGCCGTTCGGGGATAGTTCGAGAACATTACTTCGATTTTTCGCGGTTTGATTTACAGTTTTACACAGTTGTACAGTTATATATGTTGTATATTATATATTTTAGTAGGTATATGTAGTATATTGTTATACATTATCTTAAGGTCATCTAGTCGTGCCCATGTTCGAGTGTTCTAGTCGTGTTGTTCTTGATAGTGTGGACCGTCTTTACATTCAGGTAGCTTCATCGTTCTACTTCTAACCATTAATATCTGCCTTGTTTGTCACAAGACTTCTTGTCTTATTCTTCTGTCTTTTACGTCATTAATATCTGTCTGGTTTGTTCACTTTCTCTTTTTAATTTTACATGGAACCACACAAGGTCGGGGAACCATGTTGCACTTACACGTCTTGGATGTATCTGGTTGGCAAGGATTGTTGTAAGGTCTAGTACACATCTTGTCGTACACTGGTACTGATACCACTTCTGTTTTACACTGTTTGGGCAGTGGGGGAACAACCAGTTTGCCTACTTGGCATATAGAATCCTTCGGGCACTCGATGTCCAAAGGAGTAGACCTGTGAGATTCTGTAGATGTCTCGGCAGCCTCTAAACAACCGGATTTTTTCCACATACATAGGGCGGGTTTCTTCTTGATCTTTACAGTAGGTGGTCGTTCTGAGCTAAAGCGGGGGAAGTTAGGAGCCCTAAACCTGGATCGTTTTAGGCATTCTCGTACTGAGATGAAGACCGTATACATTGCGAGTGAAGCTTTGAGTAAGAATCGTTGACAAATGGATTAGAAGTGATTGTGTTCGGATGATGTTATGTGATGTATTAGGTATGTATGAGTGTGCACAAAGTTCGTAATTGAAGGTTGTCGTTAGATTGCCAGTAGGATAACTGTATAACACGCGATGAAGTTGTCTGGTCAACTGTGTCAAATGAAGAAAATGGGGTTCCAATTATACATTTTATTCCCGTTGAAGCCATTTCGAGTAATGATATTGTCCACACGTTGTATTCCTATTATTTTAACCCTAAGTGACCCTATTCACGGAACAGTGCACATGTATGTGCATAGGAGTGATTCTAAAGCATGTCAAAAAATTTGCTGCTTTCTTCCAAACGTACAGTGGAGTCCATCCCACCATCCTTTCAGAAATGATAGAAGTTGTGGTATTCTATTTTCAATATCTTACAATGTCATCTGTCTTCATCCCCATAGTGTCTCACATTCTGAAAATTCTTGACACCACAGCTAGAAAGTTCACAGTGAGATGAATCCTCATTTGTGGGGGATGGGGGGGTGGGGGTTGATGGAACACTCATGAAGCAGTGATGAGGAAAGGACAGCCACCGTGGTAACCTGGAACTCTCTAATGAGTTCCAGGTTATTCTGTAGGCGTTATGTGATCTGGAAAACGCAGCAAGAGGAGACAATGCCTTTGCAAAAATCAGAAATGAATTCCCATTCTCAATTCATACTGTTAGAATGTATTGACGAATAACTTTCCAATTTATTTTGTCGGCCAGTTATTCTGGCTCAACTACGTTTCTCTGTAGCCCGTGGTTAATAAAATAACTCAAGATTGTATATGACAAGTGATAAGAATACGTAAATAGTAAGACGGATTTATTGTGCAAGACGGACAAGATTAGATTGCAGTGCAATCTACCGTTTCCTTTTGTGACGTAGGGCTCGTATAGGTTTCCTGGCATCCTTATTGTGCAAATCAAAAGTCTTGGTCACCTCGTTGATATCGTCGTATGTCTTTTTCTGTTTGATAAGGTCTTGACAACGACCGGTCATGCCCGGCAGATTGAGAGTGACAACGCCAATTATTTCCTGGTTGTCGTTTAGGTAGTAAATGACGCCCTTTTCAAAGTTCTGACTAGCCAATGTGTTATCCAAATCGGTATCGTCTTCAACTCGGTCGTAAGGGCTACTTGGATCCTGTCCTTTTCCTTTATCCAGGCCGTCTTTTTCTTTTTCATCTTTTGGCTTTATCGCATGAAGATCTTGAGCGCCAATGTCGCTGTCATCACCCTTCCCACTTATCGCCTTTGAATCTAAATCAGAAGGTTTCGTGTTTTTCTTCTTACTGTTTTTATCTTTTGCTTCTAAATTACTGGGTTTGACACTACTGGATTGTGGGTCTGCGGATTGTTCATCGAGGTTCGTTGCCTTCGCAAATCGATTTCTTATAACCGTTTTGTGACTAACGTGAGCAAGGTGGCTGACTGATTCGCCTCCTTCCTCTTCATCATCTTCCTCTTCCCTCGTCTCATGAATTTGCGGCGAACTCTTGGGGAATACACCAACTGTAGGATATTTAGTATCGACTATTCCAACCCCTTCAATTTCATAATCTGGATCAAAGTGGCACCAAAACGTTGGCTGCACGTTCATTCGATTGCTTCTTCCCGCCATGTTTTCACCCGCAATTTGCCCGGTGGCCAAAGCAACACCGTGGTGTTCCTCTCTCCTCCTACCGAGGACACAATCATAAAACGAGGCGCAGTCACCAGCAGCGTATAATCCAGTCATGGATTGCATTTCCGCATTGACCATGAATCCTCCATGGACTTGATCTAGCTCCAAGCACGAATCTTTGGCAAGATCTATGTTTGGCTCGATACCTGTCGCTATCACGACATGGTCAGCATTTACACATTTATCACCTGTCACGTATAACCGTATGCCTTTCCCTTCCTTTGCAATATCTTCAACGGTTGTGTCCGTTAAGACGTGAATTCCTCTTGCATTCATTATGTCACTGATACGTTTAGACAGGTAGCTCGGTAGAATTTTTTTCAAATTGCCATGGTCTTTTACGATATTTACAATTCTTGTTCCGGTTTCCTTTGTTCTTTCTTTTAGAGCAGCGGCTAGTTCAGTTCCGAGAAGACCTCCACCTACAACAGCAATGCATTGCAATCCATCTTGGACGAGCTCTTCCAACTCCTGGAAGTCGAACGAATTTCTATAAAAAGTTAATTTCTCTTGAATGTTAGGATCAGGATCATCAAAAGGAGGGTACACTTTGGGTCGACCGCCTGTTGCCAAGAGGCAGGTTTTATATTTGATTTTCTTCCCGTCATCCAGTGCAGCCCATTTGTTTGGAGCATTCAATTTCTTTATGGACCAACCCTGGGCAACTCCAACACCTTTCCCATTCGGCTCCTTCAATTTTGGAACTGGTGTGTAGTACGAATCTGGCTCGAACAACAACTTGTGGGATTTACCATCACCGCCTTTGAATTCTAAATCCAAAGCCTTCTCCCTGTCACCTTCCTTCCATAACCAGCCCGACAAGGGAGGTCTCATTGAAGGTTTAAATGGTGGACTGTTGCATACTATCAAAACCCTGGAGTCTTTGTTGATCAATCGAATTGCCTTTTGAGCTGCGTATGCTGCAGCTCCTCCTCCAATCAACAGGTAGTCAACTTCGTCAGGAATTTCTGAAGAAGCCTCAGGAATCTTTTGAATCTCCATTGGCCGTGTAAACTGCCTGTCTCTTCTAATTTCAAATTTTTGAGTGATATTCTCAGCGCCGTAGATGCGATACAAAATGAGACCACCTACAATAGCACCCACTCCGAGTAGTATTTGTCTGATCCGAAGACCCCAGTCAATTCTCTTTTCGTAAGAGCAATCTGGTTCCCCCAGACAAATTTTCTTCTTTTTTCTTTCGCAAGGCGCTAAACATGGTTGCGGTACCATGTCACATTTGCAGGTTTTTGATATATCGGGTAGGCATGGGTTGTTGTATGGCCTCATACAGGATTTATCGTAAATTGGAGCTGATTTGACGTCAGACTTACACTCTTTTGGCAGCGGGGGAACTTTCAGAGTACCTTGTTGGCACACTTCTTCTTGCGCTTTCGGGCATTTTGGCTCTAGAAGAGGTGGCTCATTAAGGCATGATACCGGCTTCTTTTTACAGTCATCAGGTGGCGGGGCTTTCGAGTAATATCGGCTTGCGTAGGAAACATTGACAATGCTGTATTTCACTCTGAACCTCCCACGAAGTAAAACTTGTTGTAATCCGAGCAGCATCTTGGACTAGGAACTAGTCATATTTTGAATTTGGTGTAATATATGAAGATTTAGGATGTTTGAAGAATGAATTTCTGGTTTACATATTACAAAACACATGGCAGTATGGTAACGTAGTCTCATAATTGTTCGGATTGGTTGCCATGAATCCTATTGAGTTATGTTGGAAAATCCTACAGTTTTGAGATATGATACCATTGATCATTTTGAGGTCAATATGAAAATTATATTTTCATATTATGATATCTACTCACTTGGAATTCACCAATTTACAGTAACGTGTTTTTAGATACCATTCGAAATGTAGAAATGTACCTTCTTAAATGCTGTATATCCTCAGTAAGAAGTGAGTTGAAACGAATTTCAAATGGGAGATTCATCGTTGAAAACATACTCCTATGCCTATACGAAACTTTTTATTAAATTGGTGGGATGGCTTCTAATTTCCCACGCTCAGTTTAGTGCATTAATTAGGAAGTAGGTAATTAATGTCTGAGATGGTTGAAGAGAAGTTTTCATAGTCAATAGAGACGGGTTTGAAATGTTTTAAAGCTCAGATCCCTCTTTCATACTCCAAGTACGAGTATATCATAATTAGATGGAGATGTTCCCATGAAGGCACAACACAGTTCAATGTTGTGTCAGGAATAACCAAGGTGACTTACTCTCTCAGCAGTTGCTATGGCAACACAGCAGTTCTCCCCAACAGCTGAGTTTAGTCAATACCCACCTGATTGGAGGAACCCCGGAGGGAGGGTGAGCGCGGGAGGGTTATTTTTATAACTCTAATAAAAAGTGGGTTCATGAACCCTTCGTTGTGTCATTGACATTTTGTTGATGGAGGTTGGGATCGAATTTATCAAGTATATCATTTTCTCAATTGGTAGATCGACTGAAGTAAATTTATGATACAAACTGTCAGAACTTATCTATCCTCGTGGTTTTTGAAAAAATCATATTGGCTACACCCATGGGGAACTTCAAAAACCGTCTGTTTCGGTTCATCATAATTTATTTTCGTTCACTAAAAATCATTCGAACTGATGTTAGTATAGTAACCCAATGCAACACTATACTGTTTAAAAAACTCGGCCCGGCGCACAGAGGCCTTCGACGTGGCGTCAGTTAGGGGTGCCTGTTGAGCCCACTCCTCTTCGCACTGTCTTTGGATGGCCTCGAGAGTGTGTTCCCTCTTGGGGTAAAGATTGGAGGGACGGATCATGTACGCGGACGACATTGGCATGGTAGCTGAGTCACCCTCAGGTCTCCAGCAAAAAATTGATGCCCTCCAGGTCTATTGTGACCTGTGGGCCCTGCAGGTCATCTTGGCGAAGTCCGAGATTGTGGTATTCAGGAGAGGCGGACGTTTGAGGGGCTTGGAATCCTAGTCTATCCTTGGGGATCCTGTTAAGGTGTTGGGCTCATACAAGTACTGATATGTATCAGGGGGTTACTTTGATGACTGGGCTGTCTTCTGCCACTCACTTGAAGGAGAGGGCAGCAGCTTCCAAGCTTAGCAATTTCGCTGTTTATGGATCATTTATGAAACTGATACATGTACCAATCAATGCAATTATCGGGGATTTCATGGCATCAGCTAGATCAGTATTATGTTATGGCGCCCAGGTTTGAGGGTTAAAGACTACTCATTTTTTGAGCGAGTGTTGACCTACTTTGTCAAGAGACTCTTCCATCTCCCATAAAACACGTCAGACTACTTAATACTGCTTGAGACTGGGGTTCCCTCCTTGTTCTCCCACACGTTCTTGTTGAATTGCAGGTACTTGATCAGGGTTATGAGGATGTCTCAGAAACGTTTTCCGCGCATGGGTGCAGAAGAGGTGGTGAGGAGAAGATTATTTTGGTAGCAGAGCATCAGAAAACTTGTGGAACAGTATCATTCCTCGCTCACCGAATCTTTCCAGGATTTAGAGATGTGACTTGCGGCTGCTGCTTGAGCGGATGGAGGCGTCCTGGAGGGTGCTGGCTCTTTCCAGACAGAGATCCTCTCAGAGCTAGATCCTCTCAGGACAGAATTTATCGCCTCCTGGACTTTGGACACTCAGAGGACTCAATGTTGCTGCTTAGGTGGATCTGCAGAGTTCGAGGGCTGAACTCTCGCCCGCATGCTCAGGATGGTGCAGATTTCACCACCTCTCCTCTTTGTCCAACTTGGGCGTACCGGAAGATGTTCTGCTCTTTTTGGCGGATTGCTCAGTCCTTGCTTTGTTCCAAAGAGCCAATTTTGGGACAGCGCGGCTTCCTCATGGTGTGGCTCTCGAGATGCTGAATGGCTCAAATTGGCTACAATTGGCCAAGTATAGTAGAGTATTTTACAACTTTTATTGCCAAATTTAAATACATGAGTCTAAAATCGAAAATAGTTCCATTTTAACTTGGAACAGGTTTTAGCCTTCACGTAACTGGCTGAAACCGTCCGTCCGTAACACAAAGTGGCTCCTAAAGCTAATTTCATGTTATTCACTGTATGAAGCTGTGATTTGGTATGTAGTCTCCTTTGGACTTGACGCTGCCCTGGCCCCCTGATCAGCTGAGTGGCTCCTAAAGCTAATTTCTATACAAATAATATTTTGTCAGTGCAGTTTACTTTTTCCGGACAATGCATAGTTTTTTCACTCAGCTAAGAGAGCTGTTAAGCCTTCTAAATCGACGGCATGCTTGTACCCAGTGGAAACTGGGTCCCCCACTAATCAGAATGATCAGTTTTTGGCCAGCATCTAGCACTTCTCCTCCGCTGGCCAAAGCAGTCGTTCCAGGCACAATAGACGGAATCCCGGCTAACTGTCTCATCGATACTGGGGGTTCTGGCAGTTCCATTGATGATACGTTCGCAAGCAAGCATGGTTTCGTAGTTTTCCAGAAACCGGGAAAGTCTATATCATTGCGGGATCTTCATTAATTCTCTGCAACATGGTTTCTGCGACCGCCACTCTTCTTGCAAAGTTCTCGCAAAATCTTGTTGAACTAGCAATTTTATAAGGATGAAAACACAAGTCTTCCTGAAGAAGTCGGCTTTGGTCAGACATTCCAAGAGCATGAACGTGAAGAATCGCGGAAAGCTACTCATACCCGATTAGGTACTCGATTTTCTAATTTGATCGAATAGGTAACATTCCGTTGAATTAATGAAATGAACTTTTGCTGAATTAGTGTTCCAAATTCCTCAAACAGTCACCCTTGTCGTGAATAATTGTGTACGTTTAAACGTACGTTTTGGAAGCTATGAATTTTACTTTCTGACATAAGCCGGCGATTCAATATTTCTGCTAACACCTCTTTTAGTTCCTAACCCCACGCTGCAATTTATTTTCAGTTTCCACCCTTTATAAATACGCAGGGGGTCGCGCCAAAGCCCTAGAATTCCCTTGTTAATGCCCCGTTAATATTCTATTTCTTGCCGACACAGCCTCCCCCCGTTTTCAGACTCCACTGGGTGCTTCACCTCTGGAAATTATATTATTCATGAAAAATTGAGAGGAAAAAAAAAACAAGCGACGAGATGGGTGGGGTATTTCACATGAGCGAGTTAGAGCGAACGTTTGATGGTTTGAAGTGGAGGGGGTTGGAAAAACCAAATGGGAACGCTCGTGGGACAATTCTATTAAGGCTTTAGCAAGAGTGCTTTCTAAGTGTAGAGAGTTGGCAGGAGTTCTTTTTTTTTTATACGTTTGTTAATAAAAGAAGGAACGTTTCCGACACATGTCGCACGAGGTTTTCTCGGATCGAGCTCCATAAATTACCTTTGGGCGATACTTTTCTTTCTTACTGTATGCGATTTTCGAGAGGAATTCTGTCTCATATCAGGGGAACCTACAGAACGCTTCGTCTATAGCGTCTCCAGCTGTCACCTTCTTCCTTTTGTACTCATTCCTCCCCTACATTTTTATACTCGCATTTTCAGCAGTTTTTTTTTCTCGACACTTTTTGAGCTGATGGTGACGGGGTGTTTTTATGGACTCATTGGTCGCAGAAGAGATTGGCTCCAGAACGGCCGATTGAAAAACATCTGAGTTCTAGATAAAATATGGTACATATCTACAGGTCGTTTGTCAATCCATCTATACTCACCTCTAGATTATTCAGAACAGTAATATGTTATTATACAGAATAGTATTAGGTAATCATATCTATATAAAATTAATAATAAGATAAATAATAAGGGTTAATAATAATATCTGTATAATATGATATTATGTAATTCTGTATGGTAGGTACCTATATTGAAATACTCCTGTCCCATCCATTTCCGGAATAATGAGGTAAAATATTGAGGGTTCGTTCGAGTAGGTGACGGGAGGGTTCGGTAATTTTCTCTGTGACGATCTCGTCACATCTCAGAACAAGAAACTCAGAATCACAAATCATGTGTGGTTTGAATCAGCTTTTTAAGTGCTCAACTTTTTTTGCATTAGAACTTGAATTTTTGATCGAAGGAACAAAATAATCTCAAAATTGACCTGACCGTAGAAAATGAAGAAGTTTTCATGGGATTTGCCACTTTGCAGGATTTTCTGTTTTTATTAATCAAGATTTTAAGAATTTTTATTTTTTCAAATCCGTCTATGTTTGAGCTGCTGTTACGGTCATTACCTACATGAGACTTCTCTTGAATAAAAAAGTACACTAATTAACGCTGATTCCGAAAATGTGGTCAAAGGTAAAATTGAATGGAGTAAAAAGGAGAAATGTGAGTTTAAAAGAGAAAAACTCTGCAAATTCTTGACACAACGGTTTATTATCTTCCTTGTGCAGATCACCCTTCTGTCTATACCAGACTGTATTGCAAATCGGCACCATACCATATTCTCACCGTACTCATACCATACCATACGAATTTCTTTCCTATCATACCATACTGTATTATACCAAATCATACATACAATAATATACCATACCATACTCATACCATGTCATACAAACCGAGTGAATATTGAAATGTCATCCATTTCTGACCTATATTTAAAATTTCAAGTATCTAGCTCATCATCAAAATTTAATTTGTTTAAACAAATAGGTATTATTTAAACAATTTTACAGACAAGAAACCGAGTGAATCCAGTTCTGTGATCCAGTTCTGACCTATTTTTAAAATTTCAAGTCAATAGCTCATCATCAAAATTTAATTTGTATTATTACAAAAAGGTAAGTATTTAAACAATTTTACAGATGAGAAACCGAGTAAATATTGCAATGTGGTCTATCCCCGACTCACGGTTAAAATTTCTAGACTGTAGTTTACCGGGAAGATGACAAAAGGTAGTTTTATTCTGGGCGTCTGAGGGTTGGGTCACATAACGGCCGTTTTCGACGCGAAAGATTAGTGTTTTTCCTAAACCTTTGCGCGCTCACTGTGAACGAACGGCTGGTCGCACAAAAATCCAATTGGTCTTAAAAGATTCGTAATTTTTCAGGTCATTCAAAAGTGAACATTACACGTTTCAGTTAAATATTTTGAGATATGACATTGTCGAAATTTTAAATTTCGTTTTGAACCCCTTCCCCTTGACCTAGGGTTATGAAAAGTTTCGAGGACCATTGTGGGGCTGGTCCAAACCCAGAAACCGAATTTCGTAATTTTAACTCAACGCTAACTGGGCAAAGTGGCGCGGACGGCGTACGGCGTACGGCGGACGGACGGATTTTTTTTTATTCGATTTTCTGAATCTACGTGTCTTGAAACGTAAACCAACAAATTTTGAGGGGGGGTTAAAATTTTTTTTTCTTTGGGCGATTCCAATGGTTCATTATCGAAGATAATAAACCAAAAACATGGTTTTTCTGAAAAACCGTTAAAAAATCATGTTTTGAGAATGGATTGAGATAAAAAGATGCGGTTGGTGGGATTTCATTCCATTTTTGATGTTGTTTTACGCAAAATGTTTCTTCATAATGGAAATCTGTATTTAAAAAAAAAAAAATTATAACTTGGAAGAGTTTGCAGCCTTTTGTTTGTTCTACTTTCGATTTTTTTCATATTCCACATTGCAAATGAGAAACTTCCGTTGGTGTGACTGAATGAGCCATCGTTACGGTTACCTCATTGCAGCTGATGGAATTGTTCGAAACACGCTGCCAACAGTAAACGTACTGTAGGGCAGTTTGGCGATATCGTATGCAGATTACAGTGTTTATAGTCCCTTGGTCCAGGATCATCACACTATTATCCACCGCCAACTACCGTTAATTGCGCTACAATGGGCTTTCCATTCCTACCGGGCGCTATTCCACGCCCGTACTGTAGTATGTGACCTTCTATCGATGTGAATGGGTACGATATTCTTGACTCATTAAATGTTCGAAATTACCTTTTCCCTCGCGATTGAAAAATAAAACAAAACAAAAACAGTAAAAGAGAACTTTTTGAGTGGATGTTGAACATACTTGAATCCGTATCGTGCCAGAGGTACCTATATCGTCTTTTTATGAAATTTAGTTCCTTTTACACAACTAATAGGAACGATTACCCTACTCCATCATTTTTCTTTAAAGCGTTTTTTACTTGGAGGAAAGACTATTTTCCTCACGATATTGTGCAGTTTTTGGAAAAAATCGAGGTTCGTTAGTCGAGTTCAGGATGTTTGTCGTTATTTGGAAAATTTGATTTGATGGGTTTTTTCTGATGCACTGACTGTTACCTATTATGCGGTTACTATCGATGTTTAGCTGATTACTGATTCGGCTATAACTTAAACTCTCTATTATCGTGAAAATACAACGCATTTTTCTCATTTATCTCTTATTCGACATGGGATGAGCCCTACCTCTAGAACTGAACATGATTCAAGGAATAGCTCCTCTTTCATAATATTTTTCTCCAAATACGTCACCCACAATTCTTTATCCAGTCTTCTCTCTTATCTAACCGAATAAATCCATGTCTTCTTAATATCGTGCGGTCGTGCCGATTCTTTTAAGCAAACATTTTTATGGCGTCTCAACTCAGGGGTTTGCTCTTGCCCTCAACAATTTATAAGGATTTTCCCTCCTTCCGATATTCAAATCCAAACGTTGTAGATGGGTTTTGTAATCGTACGGATTTAATGGTCCTTTCATAGTAATGTCTACACTGAGTAAATCATTCGTGGAAAGTTGTTCATATACCCTTGCCGTATTTCAGTTCTTCAGGGCTGGAGGGGAAAACGAAAGCACATAAATTAGTTACGGTTCCCAGGAAGCAAACAAACTAGTAAAGGAGAAATGGGTCCAACGTGAAATTGCAGGCACTAGATTTACATATTCGTCTGAGATGTTGAAGGATGACAAAACTAGAGATATTGCCCTCCGCAGAACATGTATTTTGAGTAGATACCTATGATATTATTCATACAACTCGTGGTATAGTATAATTTATAGTGCTTCGTATCCTGAACCCATTTTGTGCTCAACTGATACCGTTAAACTAGCAGGAGGACATGAAACATTAAAAGTGACGTACTTCTAGTACTTCACCACTTCTATTAGCCCAGCCAGTACTTCAAAATGGTCTTTCTAATCCTTCCTTCTGTAGAAGTTATTGTGAATTAGGGAAATTTTGTCGCCACGTACCCAATTTGGAAAATGTTTTCCTTTCATTTTTCGTGCAATCGTTTGGTGTGACGTATGGAAAAAATGTTTCATCACATATTCATACGTATGGAAAAATGTTTCATCACATATTCATACAGACATTTAACGAAATTTCACTTTTCGAAAAATCACGTTTTTACTGAACCCCTACAGAGTCATTATAAAATATACTATTATAGAAAATAAAATATTATGTAATTTTATCAACAAATTTGTAGCAACCCCAACATTATTATTCAGGTAAATATTAAACAAATTCAAAGTCACGCAGCATCGCTATAAGAGCGAATTCTCGAAGAAAATACCGCTTTTATGTAAAATGTCAACATTTTTCTGGTTTTATAACACATTTTGTTTCTTTTTTTGCCGAGTAACACCTCAGCTTATAGATTTTTCAACGCTGAACACGATGGTGAATTGAGGATTGCGATATCTCATCCCGTTTTCAGATTAGAGCGTGAAGAACATCTCAAGACTTGGTTATTACTCAAAACGAGGTTATTACTTAGTAATAACCTGGTTTTTTCAACTTCAAAGTGCTCCAGTTTGAGAACGAAATAAGATGTCGCAATTCTAACTTTACCATCGTGTTCAGCGTAGAAAACCCTTTAAAACGAGGTGTGTTGTCGGAATGTCATTATGTAATTAGTAATTTCCGCCTCGCCCCTTAAAACTCCCCTTAACCCCCCTCCCCTTAGAGTGGCCTGATTCTGCCCATCCTACGAACTTAGCCTTTCTATTACCAAGACATATTTCTCGTGTAAATTTAAACTTTCTATCGTTACCGTCCTGAATGACACATACATAAATATATATGTAAGGTGTGGAGGATATCGAGGTCAGTGACCGAACCTCGAGATCCTCCACATCCCACATAGATATCGGAATACGGTCGATAACCTTCTCCACATAAATATAAATATGTATAAGCTTTGTTTTCGGTCCAAAATGTTTAAAACTCGAATTTCCGAAAACATTTTATACGAAAATCCTTTTTAGACCATTCTGAATTCACTGCCATAAGACACCAAAAATCATATGAAGTGAATTTAGGATGGTCTGAAGTAGATTTCGGTATAAAATGTTTTCCGAAATTTGAGTTGTAATGGATTTTGGATCGAGAACAATAGCTTCCTTTTCTTCGAAAATTCACTAAAAGTAGTTGAAAGCCATTGACTACAGTAGTAACTGGTGTATGCATATCATAATACTATGGCATCTGATTTCGTCTCTTTCGTCAGTATCTGCACCGATTGATTTGGTATAAAACCAACTCATGAATTTTACACTGCTCCATTAATTCAGCAGTAGAAAACCGAGGCTGACCGGCGAGGGTTCAACGGTCGCGAACTACACGGTCTGTTGATGCCGAAGAATAATTTCCTTCCAATGATTGCTTTTCCATCAGCTCAGAAAAAAAAAAAAAAAAAAATCAGATTCGATGAAAACGCTTTGATTTGAAAGTGTTGTGACTTCCGGAAACGAAGCCGGAGATTTTTAGGGCGAGAGGGAAAGGCACTGACCTGGGACAACGTGGATCGTTGCCAAATGGGAGCGTATTGATCCGGTGCTCAGCTGTACACCTTGGGAACTCACAAGGTGTATTACGAGTCTTCACGTTTGTGGGTCCACCTTGCTAAACACTTAATTTTGCTGCCAGCTCAATTGCAACGTCATAGGTTATTTCTGTATGCATTTAGAAACATTTAGAGCCAAAAATACTTAATTTACATTTTTTATAAACTTGAAATTTTATTGTGCAGCGTCAACATTCAAATTGTTTTGTATCTGCCTGATTTAGATAGGATTCTGGGTAAACACGGCTTTCTTGGCATTTAGTACAAAACACTCTCAGGACCATAGGAACCCAATATTGTGTGAACACCGTTTGGACGAGCATGTGACATAGGTACCTACTCAAAGTGAAATTTGCTTTTGTTTGGCTCTTGCTGCTCAAATGAGTATAGCTACAAACTCCATCAATTTTTAAAAAACCTGTTCATTAATCTTTCATTTTTTTAAAATATATTCTTTATTGGCATCAGTTATTCACCTTACAGCCAGAATTGATCAATGTCTTTATAAAACTTTAAAATATTTAAATAAACTTCAATATTTTTCGAAACTATTAGTACATTGAGATCAAACGGGTTTTCCACTAACTTAGTGACCGAATAAAATAAAATTGTTCTTTCTGAACTATACTGTACACAGACCAACACATTGTGGTTCAAATCCTAACAAACACCACCTTGCTCGCACTCACTATTGTTCAACAGTCCGATTTTGTGCAGGTTCTTATATTGGGTATCAGTATGGAGGAATGTTGGTAGGAGTGTTAAATAAATATTTTTTCTCCTCTTATTGACCCTAAACGCCGGTTTCATTTTGAGCTGCATGTGTTCGAAAGATTCCAGCGAGAGACAGTACTGAGTCCTAATTCACTCATCCAAGTCGTTCCATAACTAAAGTTTGAAACCAGGAATAAATCACTGGCATTTGGTAGATGATCCTCTTCTCTCTCCCGCGTCTTCATCTCATCTTGTGCCAGACTTGAAGGAGGGCGAGCTTCTCTTTGTGTTAATTCACCCTGTTTATTACTGGGGGCTATTTTCCACTTCTCTTCTAAAACCGCTAGTAAACAATGTTGAAGCCCTCTGTGCTACAACTCGAAAAAGACAACGAGAGAAAATAGACCTTGATAGGTTACCGAGCGAAATCTGTATAATTGGATTGTTTTTCTTCAATTCTTCAGTGTCCTCCATCTTTCTCTCTCTCTTTCCCCTCCAAAGTAAACACTTTTATTTGTAAACATATCCAAAAGAGCGATCGTTTTAAATTTGTTTGGCACGATCGTTGTATGTAAACACGTTAACGCTGATCCCAAATACTCTCGGTGTTTTGAGATTGTCAGCTTCCTGTTTTCGCGTAAGGTTCCATTAGGAATTGTAGATGAGGTTTTTGAATATATTGGATATAGGTATTGAATATTGAGAGTTTAAATTTGAAGATATATAAACTTCGATTTTTCCTATAACTTTTGTGCTTCTTTATGCATCTGGCTACCCTCTTTATGCCTCTTTAAGATCTTCGACCACAATTAGCTGCCCCTTTCAATAAGTGTTTGGTCAGTCCAAGTGCCTGCTCAAAATTTATAAAGTAATAATACGTTTTTTTTCTAAAGCGAATGTTTAAAGCTCAAATTCCCGATAACATTTTATACCAAAATCAGTTCCACACCTTCCTGAATTCAAGAGACACCAAAAATCATTTGTCCAGACGATAACTCTCGATAGAATTGAGATAAAAAGTGCAAATTTACACAAAAAATCTGTCTTGGCAATCGAAAGGTTAAGCTCGTGGATGGGCAGAATCGGGCCACTCTGAGGGGGGTTTTGGGGAGTTTTAGGGGGGAAATTACCCATAAATTCCAAAAATATAATAGTCTAACAAGTGACAGCTCATTATAAAGTTTTTCGAAATCAGAATTGCGCAATCTCATTCCGTTCTCGAAACTTTGAAGATTAAGAAACGTGGTTGTTCCTTCAGTTGTTCTTCACGGTTCATCTGCTCTAATCTGATAACGGAATGAGATATCGCAATTCCGACTTCACCATAAACTGAGGAGTTACTTGGTAAAAAATGGAAACAACATTGTTCATGATTATAGTGGTAAATAAGATTTTATAATTAACACAAACGACGTTGAGGGAACTGGAAGAATCTTTTCTTTCCAAGATGACGACTAACGATGAGTCGATGAGGGTACTGAAAGGGTTAAGTACCTAAGACTATTGTAAGTACCTACCGATCTTTAGTGAGAGAGCACCTCACCTGATGCATACCAAATTAACCGAATAGCTTCATACTTAAATACCTATAATTACCCAGTAAGTTTAAGATTGCCCATATTTGAGTGAGATGTTCCAAACATCACATTTTACATAAAACTAGTTATTTCTTCGAAAATTCGCTCTTATATTAAATAATTTTCCAAATTTTGACAAATACTGTTTTTAACATGAATAGTGTTTTTGCGGTGGCCTACCAGAGTTGAAAAGCGTAACGAAGTTTATGTCACGAAATTATGTCACGAAGATTTTTAATGATTTTCACGTACAACCGAGCCGTTTCTAGGGAAATGAAACTTCTTTAGTTTTCAACGGACAAAAATCGTTCTCCATTCGTTGGAAAGCCTTTAATTTATGCATAAATTATATACTGCCAAAACCGCTGTAAATATCGAAGACGCTGAGATACAGCCCTGAGTAAATAAAACTGTAAACAACATTCTAATAAATTTTCAGCACATTTCTTAATATTTTCCATACAGACAAAGAAAAGGGATAAGGAAAAGGGGAAACGGGACGCAAAAACATTATTCATGTTTTGCATAGCAAATACCTCGTTCTATACAAAGTATAGAAGAGAAAAGATCCGGGGGGTCCAGGGGGGCTTGCCCCCCTGGCGAGGCGCGAAGCGCCGAGTTTTCCTTTACTATCTTAATTCTGCTCATTAGACTTGCGAATGTGATAAAGTTCAGGATCTGGCTCCAATAATACGAGAAATATTGCATTTGTAACGCTTTCCGACGATCCTGGACCACTGTGTGCCGGCTCGAAATGTGATGAAAATCACGTCGAGTGGTAAATTGTTCCACATAGTTATGCTAAAGGGATGAGATTTTCAATAATTTAGGGTGAGGGGTAATGCTGTGATGGAGGAATGCCAGTTTCGGATCTATTCTAGACTATTATAAAACCAAATGATTGGTAGGAGTGTGACGTTTTTTTTTGTTGAGTTTGACGTACTGTTGAAAATATGAATGCATTGGGATGTTTATACATTTGGAAGCAGTGGTACTCACCAAACAGACGGGTCCTCAGGTGAACTGCAAATGTGAAAGTGCATGTGGTCGGCAACGGATAAATTTCACCCGTACGCATGCACAGGGGTCTCCCCGAACTGAAATGAGATTATCTACGGACCAACCCGCTACGTAATTGAAAATGCCATCAGAATCGGTTCAATATTTTTGGGCATGAGTGAGTTGCAATACACGTTTGTATTCGTCTGGTTGTGAGCATGAAGTCTTCACAAGCCCTTGACGTGAGATAAATTCCAGTGGCTGAACCAATCACAGAAAACCACTGTTATTATTCCTAATAATTACGACCTGCCCTTGTAATTTCTCAAGATTCGCCCGTTTTATTTTTTTTTTTTCTCCATTTCTGTTTTTTTCTCTGTTGTGGACTTGTGAGCTTGCGTGATTTTGCCAGAGGGAGGAGAAGCTATTTTAAAGCTCGTTGCGTTTAAAGCCCAGATATTACAAAAATTATCGTTCACAACTCCCTTGGGAAAAACAGTTTTTCTGGTCCCCCTCCTCCACCTCGTGTCCTCTACGCTATAGATTAAACTCCCCTATCAACTCCCATACATCCGGCCTTGGAGTGAAATAAGCGCGTGCAACGAAGTAGATATGTGACGTGAAAAATAATATTTATTGTTTCGCAAAAGCTGTAATTAGGGCGGTCATGCGCGGTAATTTCCGGTGGTGGCAGCGTATGAAAAATCCGATGTTTCAAAGGTTATCTCGGAAGGATATTTTCGGTGGCAATAACAGCGCGAATACCCGCCGATTACCCTGCGAAAATGTCGACCGTTAAGCGATAATGAAAGTAATACTGAAATCTCTTGCATGACCCAAGATTGATCGAGACCGAGCGATACAGTTGGATTTCCTGTTAGTAGATATGTACTCGTGACGTGCTGTGCGATTGAGATTTATTAAATGAAATATCAACTTTATTGTTAAGCCTCGTTATAGGTAGAGGACAAACTGACGTCAGGTAATCAGATTTTATTCTTAACGTCCTTCAAAAATGTCATTCGAGTTCCCAACCATCACGTCAACGGAATTGTACTGTCGCTTAAGAAAATTGCGGTTCACCAGACAATCAAACCATTCAATTTCGCACTTTTGAATTTTTCCCATCATGAAAATTGCATTATTGTTGCACTGGACTATTTTACTAGTGCTCTCAAAACCATTGTCATGATCCAAATTTGACTACTTTTGGGTTACAATTCAACGGAGTAATTCCCCCTACTCTTTTCGTCCCTATTTGAGCCCTTCTTTGTCGCAATGGCATGTCACTTATTGGATCACTTTTGATACTAATATCAAAAAATTAGCAGAAGACGAAACTACTGGAGAAACGAGCATGTACCATCGAAAAAAGTACTCCATGAAATTTGATACGACGTTTCATCTTTCAGAGCGATTGAAACGTTCATAATTATTGCGTAAATCTAAGCAGTAAAATTACTGCGGTATTGATGTGGTCTATAGTTAACGGCTTCTGCTTTCCATTTTAGTGAATTTTCGACGAATTTTGTGATCGGTCCGAAATGCTTAAAACTCGAATTTCCGAAAAACTGCCAAAAGATAAAATCATATGTTTCATAAAATCATATATCTTACACAAAACCAGCTATTTCTTCGAAAATTTGCTCTTGTAGACAAGGCTGCATGACTGGACTTTTTTAAATTTAATTTTTCTAAAATTTCTTTCAACGAAAAGGATTCTACAGGATTTACCTGCATTCTTGTGTCCTGAGTGAAACTCCTGCAAAATGGTGTACCTACTGCTTCCGTCAGCTAATTTGATAAGCACATATCACTCAAACTTTCTCGAAGAACCCTCTCGCGAAAGTGCTACTCCAGCTTTAAACATCAACCCTGATAGTCCGAAAAAAAGCGGTTCAATGGGCTGGGTGTAGGGGGCGGGGGTGTTAGTTATTCAAACATTATTCTTAGGGTTAAGGCCCCTCTTAAATAAGACATTCCACTTTAAAAACTTCCAACCCAAAAGCGAAGATGCTCGGCAAAAACTAAAAGTCACTTGTCCGATTATACCGGAAAAAGTTACTTCTTGTCCAAACGTTTTTCTTTACCGGTGTAATCCTCTTGCGGAAACTCGCCGCTTTTTCGGGAAAAGGCCCCCACCACTTTTACATCAGTCGGACTTGTGTAGTGAGAAAGTAAAGTTTTAAAAGCTGAGGGAAAACCCTCTTCAGTTCCTATCCCGCGATTTCCAGCTTTCCTCAACCCCAAAAAGGAGGAGAGCGTCGCCCTGGTAAGAGCTTTTAGTCGGGGAACCTCTTTGTTACAAGTTTGACTGTCAGAGGCAGTTTGGCTGAAGGGAAAGTGGGAAAAGGTGCGCGTCAACCTCGTCAAGCTTTGAATTGGGAAGTCTCGCCCAAGGGACTTACCTACAATTCACTTACATATTATCATCTCGGCTATTTTTGCAACGTCTTCCAATTTTTTCGTTGATGTACCTTTACGTCGTTTCACTCAAGTTTTATAGTTTCAGTAAAGTTCACCATTAAGGAACAAATGAGCAGACAGGACGTCAAGAAACTTTTTCTGCGGAACCAAGTGAATGGGAATCATGTCGCTGAGTCAGATGAAGGCTGGCCTAAGTGCAAATTGGTGATGTTTTCAGGAGGAGAGATTGAAAATTCTTGATTATTTCAATAATGTGTAACTTTTGTGCTAATGCGGCTTGCGATCTGAAATTTTGACCACACACTCACTGAGGCTCCATTAGAGTGTGCTACAAATTTCAGATTTTTCCGCCAATTAGGTAAGATTTCAATTAGCAGATGAAACAGTCTTGTTCTGAAAATTATCCACAACAGCCCATGGGCTGTTATGTGGGTTGAAACAGAGCAACAGTGACTCATTTGCTGAATGATTCACAATTTGGGTCGCTTTTTGCATACTAAGCACACATATTTTTAACCGAAAAGGTAAAATATTTTATTTTCTTTGAAAATATTTGGCTCCCCTTGACCCCTCTGACGTCATCCACCCCCTGCCGGTCCACGTACGTCATCATATCCTGTGAGGTGTTCTTGCCGGCCACTTGTCTGACGTCATCCACCCCCTGCCGGTCCACGTACGTCATATCCTGTGAGGTGTTCTTGCCGGCCACTTGTCTGACGTCATCCACCCCCTGCCGGTCCACGTACGTAATCATTTCCTGTGAGGTGTTCTTGCCGGCCACTTGTCTGACGTCATCCACCCCCTGCCGGTCCACGTACGTCATCATATCCTGTGAGGTGTTCTTGCCGGCCACTTGTCTGACGTCATCCACCCCCTGCCGGTCCACGTACGTCATATCCTGTGAGGTGTTCTTGCCGGTCACTTGTCTGACGTCATCCACCCCCTGCCGGTCCACGTACGTAATCATATCCTGTGAGGTGTTCTTGCCGGCCACTTGTATGACGTCATCCACCCCCTACCGGTCCACGTACGTCATCATATCCTGTGAGGTGTTCTTGCCGGCCACTTGTCTGACGTCATCCATTCCTGCCGGTCCACTACGTCATATCCTGCGAGGTGTTCTAGCTGGCCACTTGTCTGACGTCATCCACCCCCTGCCGGTCCACGTACGTCATATCCTGTGAGGTGTTCTTGCCGGTCACTTGTCTGACGTCATCCATCCCCTGCCGGTCAACGTAGGTACGTAATCATTTCCTGTGAGGTGTTCTTGCCGGCCACTTGTCTGACGTCATCCACCCCCTGCCGGTCCACGTACGTCATCATATCCTGTGAGGTGTTCTTGCCGGCCACTTGTCTGACGTCATCCATTCCTGCCGGTCCACTACGTCATATCCTGTAAGGTGTTCTAGCTGGCCACTTGTCTGACGTCATCCAACCCCCCTGCCGGTCCACGTACGTCATATCCTTTGAGGTGGTCTTGCCGGCCACTTGTCTGACGTCATCCACCCCTTGCCGGTCCACGTACTTCATATCCTGTGAGGTGTTCTTGGCGGCACCTGTTTGACGTCATATCTTTTGACGTAGTTAGTCACTTGTGTTGCGACGTCATATTATCTGAGATGCCCGTGGATGAGGTGAATTAAGGAGACAAAATAGACTCCATATCGAATCGAGGTGTTTATTTGAATTCTTCTTCTTAGATGATTTGGCTTCAGACATGCCAGTCATAGCCATTGGATTCGTGATTCAAAGCAACCATAAAGTGGGAATAGCTTTCGTACGAGTACGCAACCACGAGGGACATTTTATGTCTTTGCGCCCCCTCCCTCACCCTCGCCACGTACCACGTACCTCGTACTTCATTGTTGTAGAAATCGTACCTGTGTGTAAACAATTATTTAAACAATCACGCTCATACCGCAGCTTGTCGGCCACGCACTCCGCAGTGGTTAACGTAATATGGTTAGGTAAATCGAGAGCTATCCAACGAGTGGTGAACGATTTTTGTTGGTCTCCTGCCAGCCGTCTGACGTCATAGGCTCGTGCGTCAGAGGCTCTGACGTACTAGTTGGCCTTCTGCCAGCCGTCTGACGTCATACGCTCGTGCGTCATAGGCTCTGACGTACTAGTTGGCCTCCCGCCAGCCGTCTGACGTCATACGCTCGTGCGTCATAGGCTCTGACGTACTAGTTGACCTCCTGCCAGCCGTGTGACGTCATACGCCGGTGCGTCATAGGCTCTGCCGTACTAGTTGGCCTCCTGCCAGCCGGCTGACATCATAGGCTGTGACGTACTAGTTAGCCTCCTGCCAGCCGTCTGACGTCATACGGTCGTGCGTCAAAGGCTTCGACGTACTAGCTGGCCTTCTGCCAGCCGTCTGACGTCATACGCTCGTGCGTCATATGCTCTGACGTAGTGGCCCGCCGGTCGCTTGTGTTCTGACGTGATCTGAGGGAAAGGGTGAATCAAGGGAACAAATTTTTCCCGTTTCAGTTTATGTGCCAAAGCAAAGACATGAAAATGTCTAAAACTATGTAAAAACACAAACGGTGGGTACAGCTTTCGTACAAGTACGCAACGACGAGGGACATTTTATGTCTTTGCGCCCCCTCCCATCAGAAACTTATATGAAGCTTGCATTCGTGTTGACAAAATAAATTATTGAGAATGATTACCTGTGTGTAAACAATTATTTTAACAATCACGCTCATACCGCACCCTGTCGGCCACGCACTCCGCAGTGGTTAACGCAATATGGTTACGAAACTCGAGAGCTATCCAACGAGTGGTGAACGATTTTTGTTCGATGATAACTGGCGAAGATAAAGTTCCGTAGCAACGAATCGGTTGTAAGCGAAAATCATCAGAAAATATTGAATGGCGGAAACGTGGTTCCAAAGTAACTTAATATTCTTGAAGCACAGAGCGGCTATGAAATTTAAACATGCAAAAGAAATTAATAAAAATGCTTGCATACGAGTCTGCAACACATTGGGACATTTTATGTCTTTAAAAAAGGGATTCAAGGGCCTTCGAACTATCCTACATCACCTACCCCAGTAGCGTAGTTGTTATACTTAATTGAAAGGTTCATCATAAATTGTGAAGCTTGCATTCGTCTTGACAATATAAATTATTGAGAATGATCACCTGTGTGTAAACAATTATTTAAACAATCACGCTCATACCGCACCCTGTCGGCCACGCACTCCGCAGTGGTTAACGTAATATGGTTAGGTAAATCGAGAGCTATCCAACGAGTAGTGAACGATTTTTGTACGATAACTGGCGAAGATAAAGTTCCGTAGCAACGAATCGGTTGTAAGCGAAAATCGCCGCGTGACGATTTTTCATTTATGTGCCATAGTAAAGACATAAAATGTCAATTTTTCATAACGCTTTCTTCGTCACGCCGTCACCGTCACAATTTATACTTCTTGAGTTATGTGCCATAGTAAAGACATAAAATGTCAAAAAACAAGAAAATAATTAAATAAAGTTGTCCTTTAACATCGAGATGAATTGGGACATTTTATGTCAACATCAATAATATCCAATCTTAATCAACCGTTCAGTAACAAATTTATTTTTGATCACATTGATATGGTCGATTAATCACTTTAAAACCAATTACACGAATAAAATATGTAAGATTCGGGGCAGACATGTATTCACGCTGATGGCTAAATCAAAACTAACAATAACAAACAACGAATCCCAGTTTCCTATACGACCAACTTTGTTAGGATGTAGTAGTATTTTAATGAAAACAGAAATGTAGGTAACCTCAACCACAAGCAATTGATCACAAAACAAGCGGCAGTGTTCACTATATCTATTTATAACATAAAAATTTATATAAGTCTGACATAAACACCAAGAACAAATACGCAAGAAATGCGTTGTAATCCGAGAGCTTTCAATCGAATGGAGAATCGATTTTCGTCCGATGAAAACTATAGAAGTTTCATTTCCCTAGCAACGGCTTGGTTGTAAGTGAAAATTATCGTAAAATGTAGATAGGTAACGCTTTTCGAGGACACTTTTTCGTGACAGTTTTTTATTTCAATGTGCCAAAGCAAAGACATAAAATGTCAATATCACAGAATATAACAGAAAATACATTAACCAGCCTCCGTTTTTCATTTTCAGTCTTAGAAAAATGCCGTTCTCGGTCCTCATCACAACTTTTACCTTGGACAATAATTTTTTATCGTTTTTAATCTCACTAAAAATAGAGAATAATAACCTTCGACATGGTAGTCACTACGCAACTACGTAAAACAAAATTATTCTCATCATAAAAAAAAGTAAAATGTTTCAGAAACAACAAAACTACCTTATAGAAAATAGTACCAACTAATTCAACTATTGAAGGAGGTTGAGTATCGAGGTTATTCTTTTTTATTGCAGTACTCAACGGTAAGATAATCAAGGAAAGGAAAGATAATTTTTCTTCAAAGATATCACAGAATAATAATAACAGAAAATACATTAACCTGGATCGGTTTTTCATTGTCAGTCTTGGAAAAAAATACCGTTCTCGGTCATCATCACAACTTTCTCTGTTATTCTACTTATTCTTTGAAAATCGCTAAATACGGTTCTATCTATTTTTCAAATTTTAATTGAAGTATGTGAGAAGTATCAGAGGGCGATGAATTGATGTTCAATTGACTCTAATTCTAATCGTACACTATTACTTTTCACAAATGGTATGGGCGTTTGTTTTGCTAGTTACATTGAACTTAAACAAAGGTTGAAAACATGGACTCGAGTGGTTTTTACGAAGAAAAAAAGCTATTCGGGGTGTGTTGTAAAAGCCGCCGCACTAACTCGTCGTCAAAAAAAGAGAAAAAAATTGGCACACGACCCCTTGAGCGCTGGGCTGAATAAACCGACTAGACAGTATAATCCGTGAATTCAATAGCCAACCAACAGGCAATCTAGAACAGGAAATGACGACTACATCCCTATGGATCATTAGGAATCGGTTGAGACCCTTATCCATGAATTCTAGGATTTATTCTATCGCTTGCAACCGCCGTTAGTAGGGGAAGTGAGGGACATGAGGCATTTAGTAATAATTTGCGCCTCTGCCCGAGGCAGCTGGTGTCGCTGCATGTGATTTTACTGGGCTTGTGGGGCCTTTCGCCGCGGGCTATTCCCGCCAAGAGCGTCCTACCTACTGGCTCGCCCTCGGCCCTACGCTACGCTGTGATCCTACACCTCTCCCCGGCCATTTCCCATCAAGACCACCCCATCTTACGAACATTGAGCTAGCTAGTGAGGACCTGTGTATGTGTGATTTTAGCGCGGGTGTAGGGCCTCTCACCGCGGTCTTTTTATCCCGACCTGTGGGTGGGTGATCCTACTGCAGAGTGTACCTCTCTCCCCGGCCATTTCCCCATCAAGACCACCCCCATCTTACGAACATTGAGCTAGCTAGTGAGGACCTGTGTATGTGTGATTTTAGCGCGGGTGTAGGGCCTCTCACCGCGGTCTTTTTATCCCGACCTGTAGGTGTGTGATACCGCAGAGTGTACCTCTCTCCCCGGCCATTTCCCATCAAGACCACCCCATCTTACGAACATTGAGCTAGCTAGTGATCCTACCGGGCGTGCTAAGCCTCTCTCCGCGGCTTTTTTCTACGACAACCACCCATTCACTTATCGTACGAGAGACATGAGGCAAATTGTGTGTGTGTGTGTATATGAGTGTGTGTGTGTGTGTGTGTGTGTGTGTGTGTGTGTGTGGGAGTGAACCCAGTTCCCGCAAGCCGCTTGAAATGTACCACCCAACATGTATTTTTTAGCCTACCGATTCTCATCAGAATGCTGCCCAGTAATTTAAAAATGCCTTCCACCTTAAGCCGAGCCAAATACAAAACAGCTGTTTTTAGCTTTTAATTAGCAAAGGGCACCGAGAGTGCGAAAAATTATTTTCTAGTGTACAATATACACATATTATGTAGTTAGTTAATAAGATAAATTAGATTATGAGATGTAACTCTGGATCTCACTTGTAAAACAAATGTTAATATAAGTTTAATAACTTAATATAGTATAATAATATCTATTCCCATTACTACCACGTCTGACTTAACTCATGAGCGCCTGCCTCGAGCCAGCTAGTGTCCACCAAGACCACCCAATACACCTATCGAATGAGGGACTTCAGTAATAATGTGAGCCCGCATCGGTGTGTGTGCCCCTGCCCTACCCTACAGCTCATGGCGACCCGCGCTCCGCGGCCTTTTCCCCAGCACGATCACCCTATCCCGGTCCAAAGCGACGACCATACCTCTACCGGACGCAATCATAAACTCGTACATGGTACAGAATAACTTCAACACTCGCGTTCTAAAAATCCCCAAGGTACCTAGGCTGTTTGTAAGAGACGTGCAGTTTTGCCTGCTGCAAATGTCCAATACTACGAAAAAAAACTGAGATGTAGATGGATGGTATGGTGACTCGAAGGACCACTCAGTGTAACTGAGAAAAGAAAATACTAATGAGCTAATAATAATAGGAATTGTAGGTGTTCAAATTAAAGGCAAGATTTTGACTGATGAAACATCAACATATAACAGGGTTTATTATGTACTGTGTGCTGGGAGTAGAGTTATTAATGCTTATAATATATATTATGATAATGGGTAACTATTCGTTCAAATTTAGGTGGCCACTTATAGATAAACAGGGATATGGTTGACTAGATTGGATTACTAATGACTAGAGTGCTATGGACTAGAAGCTGCTAAGACTTATAAACGACTAAATTGGCTTAGCTGGTTGTGGTGATGGCTTCAGTAGTCCTCCAGTCAGAGGGTCTAGGGTAGTTCCTGATGGTCCCAACGATCAGACTCCAGGGGGGTAAATTGGTCAACCGTGTGGTGCAGAGGTATCCCAGCGTCGTCCAACTTCATGAAGTCCCAAGTGGCGGTTATGACAATGGCCACGGTATTTCGAGGGTGTATCTTGGTGGTAGGAACTTCGCGTGTAATTAGTAAAAGGGTTCTTGAAGGGATGGACGGATAATGGTGGATAACTAAATAATAATAAGGTAATGGTTGCCGCACAAAACGGTAATGGTTGCCGCACAATCACAGTTTTTAGACAAAAATATTCGATAATTTAATACGAGGAGAAGATTTCAATAAGAGCTACACAACAGACAAAAAATAAGTTAGAACAAGAACGTTGGTATGTGGACACTGGTAAAACACAATATATACATGACATGTGGAAGAGATACATGGAATAATACAGCTAAGAATGATGACACATGCCACATGCAGTTATGTTGTTTGTGCGTAGTGGTTGAGTGCCTTGATAATAGATAGTTATGATACTTGGATAATACTTGGTGAAGTTGCATTGGTAATAAAATATGGATTGTCGAAAATAAGGTAAGCGCAAACATAGGCATATAGCATAATATTATTTTCCGAAGCTTCGGATAGAGGTTTAGAAAATTGAGTTTGCGCTTAGTATGGTTAAGGGGGGGCACTGTTGGGAAGACATTGGTTAAGAGCAACTTGGCGATCAAAGCCGACTGATGGAGATACCTCGCGAAGCGCCTGCATATATACCCAAATTCTGAGGGCATCGTGGTGGGATCTGCCCCACTCGATACCGAGGTTATAAAACCCATCTTTCGCCGCACTCGGGCCATTTTCTGCTGCCGATCCTGAAGCACACACACCTCGACTCATCACCCCGCAGCCAGCTGAGTATAAAAACCAATTTATTCCATCTCTGGTTGTATTATCTCCATCATTCAATAATCGTATTAGAGCGAAAAAATGTCAAACGACCCCGCAGATAAAAGGCGAACGACAGCTCGCCTCAATCCCCAGCACTGGGTTAACTCAGATCACGATAAATTTAAAGTCCTTCATTCTCACTTCCGTGGGAAAGTACAGAGTTTTTATCTACCGAATACTATAGACTATTATTCAGAAAATACCCAAAACGTCTCCTTTAAAACAAAAAATCAAATGTGTGTGGAACAAGGTGAAATTGCTGAATTGATTTATAGGGGGTATGATTAATATTTACGCATTCGACACTGAATCCCGCATTTGCACGTTGAACATGAGTTATTACACGTTTCTTTCATAGGTAAACCAATGCTGTCTAATACTGTTTACACGGAAAAACCAAAGAAAGTAGTTTTCATTCCACTAAGAAAAGGACTGAAAGAAATAAAAATGATAAAATTGTCAACAACCACGGAAAATAACGAACCGATTCGATTCAACGATATTAAAGCTTACTTGTTGCTGAAAAGTAATTAATTTATTTGTTTTTATATAATAAATAAGATGAACAACATTGGTGAAAACCAAAAACCGTCTGCTCCTGCAGTTGAAAATGATATACAATTTACCCCGTTTTACAAAAAACATTTATCCTCAGATTCCGGTTCCGGAATTTAATTCCAACGATTATAGAATAAATCGAATTTTTAGTCCCCAGCACTGGTTTAACTCAGATCACGATAAATTTAAAGTCCTTCATTCTCACTTCCGTGGGAAAGTACAGAGTTTTATCTACCGAATACTATAGACTATTATTCAGAAAATACCCAAAACGTCTCCTTTAAAACAAAAAATCAAATGTGTGTGGAACAAGGTGAAATTGCTGAATTGATTTATAGGGGGTATGATTAATATTTACGCATTCGACACTGAATCCCGCATTTGCACGTTGAACATGAGTTATTACACGTTTCTTTCATAGGTAAACCAATGCTGTCTAATACTGTTTACACGGAAAAACCAAAGAAAGTAGTTTTCATTCCACTAAGAAAAGGACTGAAAGAAATAAAAATGATAAAATTGTCAACAACCACGGAAAATAACGAACCGATTCGATTCAACGATATTAAAGCTTACTTGTTGCTGAAAAGTAATTAATTTATTTGTTTTTATATAATAAATAAGATGAACAACATTGATGAAAACCAAAAACCGTCTGCTCCTGCAGTTGAAAATGATATACAATTTACCCCGTTTTACAAAAACATTTATCCTCAGATTCCGGTTCCGGAATTTAATTCCAACTATTAAGTATAGAATAAATCGAATTTTTAGAAAACGAAATGAAAACCCGGGGAAATTTGAAGAAAAAATACTGCAAATCATCGAAAATATTTTTTGGAATAGAGTGTTTCTTTACATTAACCGAACTGGGGGTGATTGGTGTTTGCATCGCTCTCCCTGTAGCAATTCCTTTTGGAGTTCCAATTTCAGCAGGATTAACAACATTTTCCGCAATCCTGAGAACTTCGACCAGTTATGTAGGAAACAAAATTAATAAACATTCGGATATCGAACCTTTGGCGAAAACAAAATTAAATTCTATAGAGGAAAAATTCACGAATGCTTTGAAAGATGGGAAAATTTCGGATGAGGAATTTTCCAATATTGAACAAGAAATTAAATATTACCACGAGATGAAAACCAACATTTTGAACGGTTATGAAAATAACGATACGGAAAAAGCGAAACTTTTAGAAAAGGGGAAAGAATTGGGGAAAGCGGAAATTATAAACGCGATTAGAAAAAATGTTTAAATTTAGTTATTACAGTGAGTTGTGTTTTTATGAGAAAATCTCATAAAAAATTATTTCATAGTACCTAAATTTAAAAAAACTTATGTTTACTGTAAGGTATGTATCAAACTAAAAAAGTTTTTGATAAATATCAAGATGGAATTGTGCGAAAACAATTCCAAACTTTCAATCCTTCATCAACTTTGAATTTAAATGCAGAAAACAAAAAGGACTACTTTCAAAATAGAACTCTATGACGAATTTATTTGCAAAGATGTAGAATATTACATTTCTGGTAAATGTGTTTCAACCGATTCTACCAAACCATATAAAAGTGAAAACATGGATGTAAGACTTGTTGATAATTTCGTTGGACGCGGTGCCTCGATCATGTGCAATCGTTGCTTCACGATTTGAATGGCATAACCCTCTCAAAGGCCTTCAGGTTCTCTCGATTAAAATTCAGAAAGGCCGTCCACGTCCTCCTGACACTCTCTCATCGCCAGATCCTAATTTGCATAACCTCAGTCACGTCTCTTCTTTTAAATGGAATTCCGCTCATCGCCCCGACTCTGGGTCAAGGTAGGTAATCCATCTCTTCGATGTTTTGCCTTGCGAGAAATTTGGCTATTAAGAGCGCCTTGTAGACGGCGCAATTATGCTTGTATCTGACTGGGAGGTGCTTGTGGGTTATGCAAATTTCATTATTGGCTGACTCCACATCTTCTTCTTCGGCTCCCCTTAGAGTTCTGTATGAGTGGGAACCCATATCTTCGATGTTGATGAACATGAGATTTAAATCAAGCCCGGCAGCCAATCTTAGAGCACGAATTTTATCGAGACCCTTCGTATAGAGGTGTATTAGTTTTCTGTCGGAGGACGCATATCCCCTAAAGATGTCCCTGATATGATAATACGGTGTTGCACCAGTATTGCATTTTAACCCATGAATATTTCTACTCGCAAATCGAATTTGGGCGTCACCCTTTAGATGCCAGGGTAGCTTGAACAGATGATAGGTACGACGTCCCTCAAGTTCCCTGAAATCTTCCGAAACTGGTAAAACAATTAATTCGTGTATGTAGTATTTCCCATGCTCCGTCTGAGACATTGCCACGTCCAGAATGTAGCGGGAAATATTGTTTTGTGAGTTCATCATGCCCCCTCACTGCAAGTAGACAACTGTAGAGTAGACTAAATGAAATTTCAAATCCGCTCCATTTAAATAGTAGTTGCCCCCCCCACTCCTTCTCTCTGGAATTATACCGAACTGTTTGCCGATTTTAATTTATTTATTTCAGACATTAATTGACTTTTAATTATCTCGACTTCCTTCTTTAATGTCCGCACGTTCACAACGTCCGTACCATCTGACGGGTCCCCGACGTTGACGATTCTCCTTGATTTTCCGTCATAGGCGCCGAGCTTAGCTCTATAGAATAGGGTATTCGCCCACACGTAGTCTCTCGTGATAAACTCATCGGAGAGAAAGCTGTCACGCGCGGCGGCTGTCGCTATAGTTCTATCACCGATATGAATTATCCTTTTACCCGTCTCAAAGAGCAGGTATTTTTTTCCTAAAGCGTCAATGACAGCAGTGGTGATCATTTGCAAGGTTTGCGGGCCCCTCTTATCCATCTCCTCTCGAACATGAGTCCCGATGAGATTGTCCCCTTTGATCGTGGTGATGACATTAGCTACGATCGCGGGTATATCATCTGCAGCGCGCCCTTCGGCGATATGCTTAGCAATTTGTTCCTGAACATGAACGGAAACGTAGTTTTGCAGATTTGAACGCCCAAACCGATCGTATTTCAACCTCATCGATCGTGTTCGACTCATTGTTGTTGCTTTTGATGTTGTTGTTTTCAGGCAATGAAACCCAGGTGTTTAAGACGACCAATAACACGGTCTGCGCGTGATTGCATGTACAGGTTCCCGGCACTAACTGCAGATAGGTACAATTTAAGTGCTTGGACGAGTGCGTTGGGGTCGGTTATTCCTTCAACAGAAGATGCTTCTCGCAAGCCTTCTGGGCCGCTTATGCCATTGTGCTCCAAATTCTCGTAATTTAATAACGGATTTGGCTTAGCACCCCTACCCAATTTTGGTTGTTTTGGCTTGACGGGCGGGTAAACTCTTGATATAATTTTCGTATATTTGATACCGCCAAAACGATTTATTTCACGTAGACGGGAATATCCGTGCCGTGCTACATTTGTTGCGCGCACAATCTGCTCATAATTCTGAAAATCATCCTCCTCATATGTGGGGTCCTTTAGGAAAATCAGCTGATACAGACCACGTGTGCCTGGGTACGTTTTATCCCCCACCTGAATGACATCGATCCCAAATTGAATGTTTTTCGACCCCAGCGTTACACTCCCGTTTGAAGATATTTTCGGACCGTAGGCAAAATCAAATTTGTCCTTTACTTGAGCAGTCTCTACCCCGCTAGCTAGATATTTTATATAGGGACGCGCATGCACGGGGAAATTAGCTAAATAATCGTTAATCTTCTCACGCCCTTGTGGACTGTTGGTGTATGATCGTAGTTCATGTATGAATTTAGCCTGTAAATTTCTCTCACCCATTGGCGGGGTTTCTTCCGAGGGAGCCACCGTGGTTTGCTCAAAGATGGGGAATGATGGGCCAATAGGTGTACTCGAAGTGGTCGGCTGCATGGAGGGTGATTCGCCCACCGATTCGCCAATTCTATTCATCCGCCGTCCTTTAGGGGACACTGGGGTAGGAGCATGCTCGAAGCTTTCTTCCTCCTCTAAAAAGGACGGGAATCGACTGGTCGAGGCGGGCTCTTCTTTGATATAACCACTAGCCCCTAAGGGATCTCGCTCTTCAATGACATGATATGTCAACATTGGTTCGTCAGTTTGAGTAGAAACACTTGGCATATCCGTCTGCGTTGAGGTAGAGGTTTTGTCGGCCGAATCGCCCAGCCGTTTTCGTCTCGCACTAGACATATCTATAGGGGGAGGTTTCAAATCTTCACCCTCGAAGCCTTTTAAATTTATCCTGTAAAATGTCGGATCTGCACCGATTTGATTTTGAATCTGGTTATATTTCAATTTGAGAGCCCTCTTGGCACGAGTAAGCTCACTCAAAGTGTTACGGGGCATGTTGGAGACTGAGGGCCCGGGGGGTCTATTCCCCATTATTTATATGGGTGTAGTACTCGTTCATCGAGCGTCTAAACCGCCCATTGTTCAAATCCCTAGTCTTGTCCATAATCAAACACCCGAATTTACCCTTAGAATCCCATGCATGGTTGCACATGCTGACAAATTTGGCGAATGGGATTTCTTGGTAAAGGTGGTCTCGATATATTAATTGTAAATTTCGTCCATCTTGACGAAATATGAATAACATATTTACCTGTTCACGAATAGCATTTTTAGGTACGGCCGCGTAACTTTGAAACAGCAATACTGTATCCACATGCCTATGGCGCCCGGTAGTGAAATATTTTCGCATTATATCGTGAAATTCGCTACTTTGCTGTACGGGCATATCATCAAAAACCAAGAGGCTGTTACTCGGCACCTCTCCCTCTTCCTGACTGTCACAATACAGTTGAAATTGTTCTCTCGTACAAATTTTCTCGAAACGTATTTCAGGTACGTGCTTAAGTATATTATCGAGAATTTTATATTTGGGTTGTTCGTGGCTTGTAGATATTAAAATAAGGTTCTTGAAACGAATTCCGTTTGGTTCAATCAATAGGTGGAGGAGGAAGTTGGATTTACCAGCTCCAGTGGCTCCTACCATTAATATTCTCAAGTCATTGGGTAGGAGAGGGCCGTGTCGGTTTCGATTGTCACTCCCTCCGCTCTCTCCAGCGTACCCAGCATCATAGTTACGCACAGGGGCAAATTTTACCCCAATTGTTTTCATTCGCTGTCTCTCCATGGGTAACCGGGTGAAAATGTATATATAAGGCAGTATCAGGGGGTTATATACATCAGTCCAATGGGACACCGTCGCGGTAGAGGGCTAATTAATTACTTGATAGATCATAATCCCTTTAATTTGACTTTACCTGGTTTAAATTACTGTGGTCCCGGGAACGATTTGAAGTATCAGATTCAGCATAACATCCCGCCAAAGAACGCGCTCGACGGCGCATGCAGAGCTCACGACATTGCCTACGAGAATTCTCAAGATCCGGCCGTAAGGCGTGTTGCTGATCAAAGGCTTCTGAGTGCCGCGTTAGAGCGCATAAAATCCTCGCAATCGTCTTTCCTAGAAAAAGTTGGTGCAACAGCAGTGGTGGCAGCGATGAAAGGAAAAATGATGTTAGGTGGGCGGTTGGGGCGTCGGAGAACAGGCCAGCTGAGACGTCTACAAGAGATATCCATGAGAGTCCCAAGAACGCAAAAACCACAAAAACGCAAAAGAAGGCGGCAGCCCATTCGCTCGAAAGCCATTTTGCCAAGACGGCAAATTGTGACGCGTGGCGCCTATGTGGCGCGCCGCGGAGTAAGACGTGGTCGAGGTGCAATTTTACGACACTATTCAAAATGCTGAAAACTTTGCCTGACGAGCCATTATCCGCCCGAGATATGTTTAATTTTCTATCACATCACCCCACATCTAAACACGTTTTCGACGGTGTTTTCATGCTGGACGAGCTCCAATATCACCAAATAGTACCTATAGTTGATGAAGGTCGCAAGTTCGTGTTGAATCTTGGGGGTTTGAAATCAAACGGTACTCACTGGTGTGGCGTAACGTATACCGATAACATTGTCATTTACTACGACCCATTCGGGCTTCCACCACCCTTGGAGCTGGTGAACCATTTAAATACACGTGACATCTGGTTCAGTGTCATATCCCATCAGCTAATCGCTGATTCAAGTTGCTTTCACTGTGGCCATTTAACGCTGTATCACTTGACCGTAAAATGTCGACCGGAATAACTTTAAGTGGCAGTGGAACAGTTTTGCGACAGTCGTTTTTCCCACCGATTGAGTTGGGTGCAGGGAAATTTTCAATAGGTGTCCTATCTTTATTCACGTATAATTCGTTCTGCAATATAGTGAAAGGGGTAAACGACTCTTTCAAATTTAGCGAAATAAAAGAAACGCTGATTTTCCCCTCGGGAGCTTACGATATGGACAGCATCTTCGCCAAGATTAAGGAGTTTTTAGATCTTCAGAAGGAGAAACTGGCGGCTGGTGAGCGGGTGTTTACGGACGAGATTTTCACAGCTACTGATTGTGTTTTGGTCTGGGATGTTATCCCGACCAGCGGTCGGATTAGGTTGAAAAGTAATCTCGAAATCGATTTTTCGATTCCACACAGCATAGGGCCGATTTTGGGCTTTACTGGACCAATTGTTCTCGCCCGCGGTATGCGCCATGTCGCCCCTTTCCCAGCTAAAATCGACCCATTCAACTCAATTAACGTATCATGTAATTTGGCGAAAGGGTCCTACTTTAACGAGAGCCCATCCAACGTGATATTATCCTTTGTACCCGAGGTCGACGTCGGATATAAATTGATCCACTCTCCTTCCCCGACGCTTTATTATGAGCTGACATCGAATGTAATCCCGTATATTGAAGTTAGACTCGTGGACGAGAACTGGAAACCTTTGAATAATTTGGGGGAACATTTGACGGTAGTCTTAAATATTGTCGCTGAATAATGTTCCCCATATACATATATATTGATTGAATACTCGTAGAGCTGGCTCATTATCTTGTACTCATTCGGCGAGGCCCGTATAGCGACTTTTCACCATGGGACTTCGTTTTGGTTCGCATAGCTATAAATTGGCATTGATGGGCGATTACGGCTCATTCTCGACGAAGAAGCCTAGCAGACTATTACCGCTGCCATCGTCGTCTTTGAAACGCAAAACACTCAGTTTCACAAACGCTCGATACCTCAAACATCTCGGTTTCCAGGTCTTTCGTCATGGACGACATGTTGAGCGTTGATGAGATCCCACACTTTGATGACCGGATAGAAAGCTTCTCAATGTATCACTACCAGCCTTTCAATTCAAGCGCATTGTCGTATAACGATGAAATTCGGATCGCAATTAACCAGGCGGATGTCATTACGGCACCACACTTATCTTACCTCCATGTGGAAGGTCGTATAAACAAAAACACTGCGGCCAATTTCCCACACCTAGTGTCTCTTCCTTTCGGACATTTATTCGACACTGCTTCCTACAGAATTAATGGTCAGGAAATTGAATTTGTACGGACACCCGGCGTCGTTTCGACTTTAAAGACTCTGACGTGTTTTACTCCAAGCGACCTCCCTCGACTCGAGAACTCTGGATTTACGGATCCTAATGCGAGTGCTCCAAACATTGCACCGGATTCTATCGTGAAGGATGTTTCAACGACGAGATATTTCTCGGCATGCGTTCCTCTAAAGCTATTTTTCGGTTTTTTTGAAGACGTGCGAAAGGTGTTGATCAACACGTCTCAGGAATTGGTCTTGATGAGGACGTCCAACGACTATAATTTATTCAAGGGGGAACCGGATAATGCCGCCTCAACCTTGACCCTGGACAAGATATCGTGGGTTGTCCCCCAGATCAAACTCTCGGATGAGGAGCGGGCCAAGTTGTATAGGGGGCTGGCTCGTGATCCAACCTTCTACCTTCCGTTCCGCTGTCACGAGTTGCACGAGTACCCACAACTCCCATCCTCCTCCAAAATTTCGTGGAACGTCAAAGTTTCGACTCAAATACACAAACCACGTTATTTGATCGTAGCGTTGTATACCAAACAACGTAACGAGATAACTAAGAGCATGGCCCTCCCCAGTCGCACGGATCTTAGAAACGCAAAACTCTATTTGAATGACGAGGCGTTCCCGCTTCAGGACATGCAGTTTGATTTGAAATTTGGAAAAATTGCCGAATTGTACGAGGCGTACGCACGTTTCCAACATTCGTTTTACGATCGTGATTTCCCCCAACCTCTTTTGAGCAGATCTACGTTCGAGGCTCATCCGTTAATCGTTCTGGACATGTCCCGGCAACGTGAATCCGTAAAAACGGGTGCCGTCGATGTGAGACTAGAGTTGGAAAATTCAGACAATTTCCCACCCGAAACGATTTGTTACGCCCTTTTAATCCACGACAAAATTGTATCGTACGGTCCTTTAAACGGGACAGTAAAGGTATATTAGACCCGTAATCGGATTTAATATAGACAGAAGTGTGGTGGTAATGCCTACAACAGGACAATTTACTCTCAAGGAGGGGCTCGCAAGAGAAATTCACGCCCCTGCGAGGCGTCATTATCGACGGGCACGAGTGGTGATCAAGGGTGTTCTTGATGACTTGTACGAAGCTGACCTAGTAGATATGAGAGGTTTTCCCGATCGCGGGTACCGCTTTTTACTCACAATCATAGACGCTGGTTCAAAGCGCGGATTTGCAAGCCCTCTAAAATCCAAAAGCGGTCCGGTGGTAGCTAAAGCCCTGGATAATGCATTCGACAAGTTTGGCTTTAACCCACGGCTACTGGCGACGGATAGAGGAACCGAGTTCTATAATACTCACGTAAATGACGTGTTGAAGCGGCGTGGTATTAAATTATACTCGAGTTTTAATTCGCAAGTGAAATGCGCGATTGTAGAGCGTTTTAACAGGACTCTCAAGACAAATTTGTACAGAATGTTTTCTATCGTAGGGCACCGGAGATGGGTGGATCTGATTCCGGATATTGTACATACTTATAACAACACTATACATTCCAGCATTGGCATGAAACCAGTTGATGTGTCTAAGAGTAATGAATCTAAAGTGTTGGCTAGACTCTTCCCCCGCACACAGGCTAACGCGTGGATTAAACCTAAATTTAAAGTGGGCGACAGGGTGCGAGTATCAAAAGTTAAAGGTATTTTCACAAAGGGGTACGAGCCGAATTGGTCAAACGAGCAATTTATAGTTTATAAAATGCGTAACGAACCCGTCCCGAGTTTCTACTTGAAGGATATTTACGCCACTCCTATTCAAGGCAGGTGGTATAACGAAGAGCTTAGACACACTAACTACCCAGATTCATACCTGATTGAAAAAGTCATCAGACGATCCAATGGTAAAGCACTCGTAAGATGGTTGGGTTTTTCTCCAAAATTCGATTCGTACGTCCCCATCCAATCGCTTGAAGACTAGCTTGTAGACGGTTTAGATAGAGCTAGTCGAAATCTGATGTGGTCTACTGTAGGGTGGTTTTTAACAGCTCTAATACCCGTTAGTGGCATTTTTTAATACAGCTCTAATGCGCCCTGGTGACATTTTACAGGAATTCAAGAGTTGGATATAGGAATTACCACCACCACCGCCCTCCCCCAGACTCGTCCCGCTGCATCATCTTGCCTCTACAAATCAGCTCGCCCCATTCCACACACATTTGATTCCCATTTTCCACCTTGTTAAATCTTTTGGGAGTGATGGCTGAGCCTCTCGCTGCTAGTTTGACCGACACATGCTGTAGTCTACATTGTTTTAAGGTGCCCAGTGATCAGGTCGATGGGCTGGCTTGCCATGTCTGTCTTTCCTATGGTTATTGTATTTGTAGGTGTGCATCACATAAGTTTCATTCAGGGGACGGTGGATATCATCTCGAGTATAATCGCTTGAAGAGTTTTCATAATTGGCCCCACGCAGATCCAACAGCGTAGGTACGTTTTGGCTAAAGCGGGGTTTTTTTACACGAATCGTTTTGACATTTGTAAGTGTGCGTTTTGTGGTGTACTAGTAGGGAGATGGTTGGATGGTGATGAGCCACAAGCAGATCATGAACGGTGGGCCCCGGCCTGCCGTTTTGTCAGAAATCCAGCCATGACAAATAATGTCCCACTGACATCGAATGCGGCTGTGCACCCCCCCACAAGGTGAGGTTTATCGATATTCTTAGTTTTAGCAAAGCTTAGTTAAGCTAGGGTGGTATGTGGAGGGGGGTGGCGGTGAGGGGGTGTGTTTGTGTATATATATCGTGAAATCAATACGAGGGTGTCATTCTCCCACGATGGATTCTCTCCTTTTGACGAGCACTTTCTCTCTCGACAAGTCGAAAAATCGGAAGCTTCTAGTCGGACTCGTCGATGTGAGCACCCCGGTGATTGTCATTGTGACCCCTAGAAGTCGCCCATTCTACATCACGCTTGCCGATTGGGACTTGTTGTACAAACGCTTCGAGGAGGTGAAACGCTCGGGCGAAGATGTAATTTTATTGAATGGCTATCACATGACTGGGGTGTTAACAAGGCGAGGCGAATTTTTGGCCAATTATCACCCCTCTTGGCTAGATACGCTTCTACATCGTGAAGTTGACGGTGTTAAACTAAGTCCCGCGGAAACTCGTGTATTAATAAGCATAATACCAACAATTAACTCTATCGTTGATAAATTGCGGTACTTTACAGCCACACCAACGTATTCACCGAATCAGGAGGTTGTCGTCAACGGTGTGGGGGAGGGTTTGTCTACGTGTAATAATGATGGGGGGCTCATTGCTTCAGGACCCCTTGAAGTTGAACGATCAACTCCGTTGAACTTTTATGTCTAATAAAGATGGGTAATAATACACACCCACCTCACTGCCTCATCGAGGGATTTGACGCATTGGCAACTAGAGCCCCAGCATTTGATCTAGTGTGTATGATTTTTGTGACATTTCTGTTCGCAGAACATCGGTCAACGAATAACTTGACATCTTGTCGCCGATGGGACGCGCCGGCAACGGTCGAGCGGTTATGCTACTCTCTACAATCGATGGCCAACAAGGCTATTAGCTGCAGCGAACCCACATCAAGGTCGCGCGCCGGAAACGCCTCAACACCCGGCGTCTCGCTCAAAAACAAGGTGGTTGACTTGGCTGGACTATTCGACACGGAGCCGGGTGAACGCCACGGAACGCCGCGGGACTATGTGGGATGCAGCAACAGCACGTGTACGGCGCAGGGTGACCACAGCCATCATGCAAAGGGCAGGACGTGTACGGCATCGGCGGACATCAACATACCCCAGCTATTATTAATTGCACCCTCCATTTTACTGGCTAGCCCAGCTTTGTTTTCACCGATCATGTTATTTCTGAACCGACTTATGTATTAATAAATAAAACAGTATTTTTTCTCGGCATTATTTTTTCTTCACCCTCGATTAAAGTATTCGAGTAAAAATAAAAGGGGTTTCTGGCGCAGGGTCTAATGAAGATAACCCGACCCATGAGGTAGGGCGGTCTTGATGGAGAAAACCGCAGAGAGAGGCCCCGACAGGTCGGGATAAGAAGACCGGAGGGAGAGGTGCTGCACGCCCGCCTAAATCACACACACCTCGGGCCGAGGGCGAGCCGGTAGGTAGGACGCTCTTGGCGGGAATAGCCCGCGGCGAAAGGCCCCACAAGCCCAGTAAAATCACATGCAGCGACACCAGCTGCCTCGGGCAGGGGCGCAAATTATTACTAAACGACTCATGTCCCTCACTTCCCCTACTGCCGTTGATGTTCATGGTAATAGTTTCCTCAAGACTCACATTTTATACATTCTAATGGTAATACGTGGTGGTCGGCCTAGTGAAACTCATTCGATTTTAATGCCTCAGCCGAATCCTATCGCGAATATTGATGTATTCAAATAATTGGCAACGAGTAAGATGCCAAGTCACGCTGTAAAGTACGGACGTGTCAGAAGTTTATATGGGTAGCTAGTGATGGACAGTTGATTCGATGCAGAAACTACTTGAATGCATATTTTGGCACGACATTATGACCTCGTGTTTGTTATTTAATTGGTAATTTCTTGAGCTGCAGCTAGGCAATCGATCTCCGAGCTTTGTGTACTCTTGGGATGTTTTCACTCGTTCAAGAGCACATATTGGTGCAGAAATGATAAATTTTCGATGACCTGATTAGTAGAGCGCCAACCCACCACAACATTCTGGCCCACCATTAGACTTTGTCAGGCACTCAAATTTTGTGACGTGATGCCATTTTCAGCTGATCATACTTGCTCACATATTATTTCAACATATAACTTACAACTCTTGACCTGTTGATGATAATTATATGATAATATAATTCAATTGTAATAACTTATTTGCTAAGGGTGATGGGAGGGTGAAGAATAGCGAGAACTCTTCATTGCCTACTGGATCACCTACTGAACTGCTTGAGCAAGTTCGAATGATTAATGCACTCAACAGCAGAACAGCGGCTGATGACTAGAGTATGTATAGATATACAGGGTGGGTGATCTCCTCGTAGATGCAAAAAATGCGTACGCCGGAAGAAATCTTTTTAACGATTGGACACGGTGAGCATTAAGGCGATTCAGGTTTGTCAAAAATGGCGACAAAAACTGGTATAGAATATTTGTTTGGCATGGTTCACAAATCGAAACTGGCAAAAATTTTCGAGAAATGGCAAAAACAATCTCTGTACTGTATACCTATCAGTCTATATTCATACGATAATTGTATGCAGGGTGAACTGCTCGTGGATGCAAAAAAAGTTTGCCTACAACTTCATGAAAAATGGAGTGAAATGCCGCCGACCGCATATTTTTTGAAGGGTTTCAAAAACCATGTTTTTCTCCTTTAAACTCAAAGTTTATCCACTTTACTCCATTAAATGTTTTGAAGAAATACATTTGTTTTTTTTAAATATTTAGAACATTGGAACATTTCTTAAATCATTAGAACTTAGAATCTTTAAAACCTACCTACTACTCTTAAAAAAAAAAAAAAAAATCCTGGACACTGGCAAATCTCATGAAAACTTCTTCATTAATAAAACTCCATCATTTAGTTAGGCAACATAAAGTTGGTTTGTCAGTTTCCAGGATTTTTTTGAAGAGTAGTAATGTTCTGAGGATTTTAAGCATTTTTATCTCTTCAAATTCGTCTATATGAAGAAATGGACGAGCGTTTCCACCAGGATATTAAATTGATGGAACACTGGTATCAAGGAAGATGCCATGCATCAATGATGGCAGACTGCTGCTGGAATCTGATGAGGGACAGTGTTTGAGAAAACTCGGCATGTAGACGACCGAGAAAAACGAAAAATTAACTTATATAATGGGAACGCCAGTGTGTCAGAGAATAATTCTTTGATGGTGAAAAATCGAACATTGGTGACTCACAAGTCATGTAAAACGAGTAATTTCAAACGAGAAAAGTTTTGTTAAACTACCAGATCGAACTGAAGAATGCCGAATTGGAACTTTTCCCGCCCAACGTGATCGGACAGGGTTGTAGTTGATACAGCAGCTGATAGGGGCGAGCTTTCATGCACAGTGAGTATAGAAATTATTTCTATTCTCACTGTTCATGCACCGCTTTCAGGAGCCAATCAGAGAGCCGGTTCAAGTACCTACTGCTCTCTGATTGGCCTGGGATGTAGATGACGTACATTGCTTCCCTCTTCCCGCTCAATACGACTTCAAACCTCTCCAGAAATATAAGTACTTCCTTAAAAATGTTTTTAGCACTGTCTTAATTATTCTGAAGCTGAGTTCTTCTCAGGAAAAAAATTAAAGAACAATCACTGTCATTCCTTATTGCTATTCACATGTAGACTTGGGACTTACAAGATCATATAAAGGTCAAAAATACACACACGTGTTCAAATCTAAGTTGTCGCTGATATTCTTTGCTCAAATTCGTCTATTAGGTACTCAATTTTTCTAGAGGAATTTGTGGAAAATCTATACGCGATGGACAAAATGTGATTGAAGAGTGGAATTCAACACGAAAAAATACGTAAGAGGCACCAGTTAGATTTCAGACATCATTCGAACAAAATTAAAATGCAGCATTGTGTTATCAATCTTCGAGTAACAATTATTTAAGTATATTTTTCTTTGGGAAATATGTGAATTCTTGGTAACTTAGTTTGAATAGAAGTGGCACAGATATAATATTTCTTTCAGAGAAAAAGGAAGACGGAAATTTAACTGAAGAGTCGGATATTGTTTTTACTCCGTGTTACTCGTTCTGAGTATTTCTTGAAACTAATGAAAACTTCGCTCTCCACGTCTCTCAGTTATCACTTTGTTCAGCTTAGAACCTAAAAAACTATGCGAATTATTCGGCTGAGTTTATAACAAAACGTTGCAAGATAGAAAATTCTTCAATGTTTAAATACTCGAAAGTAACTTTGGGGGAAAAATCCAAAGCTAAAACCCTTTCTTTCAAAAATTCTTCGTGGAATACTTTTCATTTAGCGGCTTGTTAGCTGAAAATGTAAATGAGTCCGAGGCATTCCGTTCTTAAAAGTCAGCTTTGGCGTTGTGAAGGAGAGGGGCGAGGGGGTTCTCCAAATTAATTTTGGGCGAGGAGAAGGGAAGAGTTTTGAAATAGACAAACAAACGCTCTGAAACAACCGTCGATTTCAATGACTTTTGTATTTAATTAACGCTGAAATAAACCGACGGCCCATTCATGCAAATTTTAGTATTTCATTAAACCTGGAACAAGGCACGCGAGGGAGAGTTTTCTCTGTGCATTTGCTTAACAACCACTTCACACAACCAGTTCTCGTCCGAGCTGAAACTACAAAGGTATCAATCTTCCGCCCCTATAAACCTGTACTTGAGTACCGTGGTATACCTTTATACTCCGGTGGATATTAAACGTGAAAAAAAATCTCGTTCTGTACGTCATCAGTTTCCTTGCGCGGGGATTGGCCAATTACATAACATACATTTTTTAATTTGTTAACTTCTGCTCCCAAACTTCACTACCAATCAGTGAGCTTGGCCACTTAATAAAAGTGCGCTTATTAATAATAATTTTATAAGCTATATACCTGAGATTGCATAAAGATGAATCTGGTTAGAGATGTAAAACATCCCCCAACATTATAATATTATCATTTGTTTCTCGTTGGGAAGTCCCCTTTGTGAGTCCACTAATCCATCCCACTCGAATAACTCGCATGAAAGACACAAGGGATATGCTCGTTGATCCGCAGATGATTTGATATGAGTTTCTTCGAACTCTCATTGATGATTTCGTCTGCGGATGTGCTAAGGGCTTGATTCACATAAGGGTGTTTCTCCGAAAATGTGTATTTTTCAAGGAACAAAATGTCTGAATTTAAAACCGTAAAACTCGGCTTTTTCTTTCAAATTTATGCTTTCCTAGAGTTCTTCAGTTTACACTGTTATCAGCAGCACAGGATAGCAAGATCAACTACCATAATCTATTTAAAAAATTTTTGACCTGCCAGATGAATGAATCATTGTTAATAATCTTTCATTTTAGCGAAGAAACATGTTGAAACTTTTAAATGCCATAAGAAAGGCTTAAAGAATACGTAAAGGCATGAAACATGAAGGTTTCTTTTGACTTTCACCGCTCTTGTCATAGCCTTTTTTCGTGGAGCCATTTTTGGACGTTGTTAGTCCGCTTCAATCTACAAAATAACAGTCACATTCAAGAAAAGTTGACTAAGTTTAACCTATAAATGACAACTCAACAACAAAATATACTAACATTCTGGCTCTCGAAAGTCACTGAGAGCCAGATGAGTGATGACCAGATGAATGAAAATGTTCTACAAATCATAGATAGATAGGTAGATAGATAGATAAGTCTTAATTGCCTTTCGGATAACATCCATAGAAAAATATACAGATTATACAGTTGATACAAATTGTGGTGTGTCTTAACCAGTTCAAAAGAAAAAGAAAAAGAAATCCTCCTATTAGGAACTTACAATAAGCAGTCTCACTTCGCTAGATTCGCTTAAATAATAAAACAACCTGCTGGCCACATTTCGGTCACTCGACGTCAGTATTCGCTTGTACTGTTCTTGAAACGAAAGAGGCAAGGCGAGAATTGGCAGCAGAAACTTCAGGCGGGGATTAGACAGCATAGGACATTGGAGAATAAGATGCATAGCTGTATCGCGTACACCCCAGTTGCAGATGGGGCATGCAGACAAGAGGAAATCTATCCTGACGCCCGCAACCAGGATCCTTGGGGCGTGTTGGCCAAGAAACCGTAGCTGAGCTAGTGTGCGGAGGACGAACATTTCCCAATCCTGAGTTAGATACCTCTGAGGCCCTTGATGTTGTTGCCAGCTGCAGGTCGGTGTTACGAGAGATGAGAGGCAGGGAAGTCAAAAGGCCATGTATCGTGCGAGAATCCGGTGTCAGTCCAGCATCAGCCGGCAGGCTCATTCCAAAAGACTCCAAGGCATCCTCAAGCTGTCTAAACCAGTTGTACCTGGGATTACATGATGGCAACCTAGAAAGGTTGAAGAGGCGCCTCAGACACAGAGCAGGCAGTCGGTCAGGAGGCATACTCATGACCTTAAGCAGCCATTTCATGGCGTCCCTCAACACGAGGGTACTGATTGAGTGCACGCCTGTCTCAGCACGTACCAAAGTGTTAGGAGTGCCTCGAGGAATCAGCAACACGCGCTTGTAGACGCTAACCTGCACCCGCTCCAGTGCAACTCCATACCGAAGAGCCCACACAGAGGAGCCATACAACAGGACAGACCTCACCATCGCTTCAAAAACCTTTGCTCGGGTTGACCAGGAATTGACCTTGGCTCCGACCAACATGCCATGACCGCCGCTGAAGCCAAATTAGCCCGACTTATAAAATGACGGCATGCCCCTAAGAATACAGCAGAACTGGAGAAGGGCACACCCAGGTATGTGTAAGATGTAACCTGCTCTACCACCCCGCTCCCAAACCGAATAGGCGTTGCCAGGTTTTTGATTCCGAAATGTTCTACAAATCATGCGATAATTAGGTATTTTCAACTCAATGGAGAGTAGTTCTGTGATGCGTACAGAAAACACTAGAACTTCGTTGAAGACAACAACAAACAAACAATTGAAGTGACCAGAAAAATAAAAGACAATAAAAATACTCACATGATTTTAGAGGTACCTTCACCCACGGACTCTTTGTTGTCAACTGACGATGCAATTAATGAGTAGATGGTTTCACCCTGTAACCAAAGGTGCCAAAATTGGAGCGAAAATGTTCCCAACGCCATTTGTTCAGTGAAGGGAGGCATGAATTCGAAAAGCCAGATGAATGAAGGTGAACCCATGGGACACACCCAGTTTTTGATGCAGAAGCTTGTAGGACAACAATAGCGATATGATGTGACTCTCCCTTAAATCTAGAGATGTTAACCAACACAATCTTCTAGGAAACACTTCAGTCTTCCATGAACTTAGTGCTTTACAGAGTGTGAGAACTTTGCTAATACCAGCATAGAACAGCCAGATGAAAAAATAGCACTTAGTGATGACATTAAACATTGATGGACAATTTAAAACCTTTAAAAAAAGAACTGCTTCATAATAATATTATGTACTTCAAGTTGCTAACTTGTATACAAAATTAGAAAAAGTTGAAAAATTGCGTAACAACGTGAGATATTGACACTGGACAAGAAAATACACATTCTCGGAGAATAACTCATTACATAGTTGTTTGAATAGTAATAAGTGAAGACAATCCGATGTGTATATTAGGTAATGAATTTATGATAGCAAACAGAAAATGCTTTAATGGGGCTTTTTTAATAATTCTACAATAATCTCTAATTTTGATAATTATGTATAGTTCCTAGTCGTTTTGTAGTGATTATTAAGGATGTAATTGCGGATTTTCCTGACAAAGAACTGATATATGTAATTTTATCGAAACATTGGTCTTCTTCTTTCCGTATTCGATAATCATAAGGTATCATCTCATCCCATTGTAATCATACCAACCCGCAAGCGTGATCAAAAAGTAATTACGCTGCTAAGCCCTCAAAAGGTGGAATTCCACTATAAATCAGTCCTCCGGAAAGCCGTGGGGGATGTTTATCTCCATTTAGCGCTCATCCGGTCAAGTTTGGGGGCCCCCTTTGTCCCGGACTCCGCCCTGAGATTTATTTCTTTTCTCCCTCCACACATCGCGAGATATGGCGATTTATGAGGTCTTGGAGAAATCATGTGGAAGGAAACTGCGCCGAAGGGGAGTTCGGGGTCGCTGGAGAAATTCGTAAAAGGGGTCAATCATAAAATTAGAAGTGGACCTATTTTGTTCAATTAGCGAATTTTCGGAGAAAAGGAAGCTATTGTTCTCGGTCCAAAATGTTTAAAACTCGATTTTTTGAAATAATTTTCATACCAAAATCCGTTCCAGACCATCCTGAATTCAGACGATGACTCTCGATAGAATTGAGATGAAAAGTTCAACTTTGCACAAAAAATCTGTCTTAGCAATCGAAAATTCGGAGATGGGGAGAATCGGGCGACTCCAATGGGGGTTTTGGGGAGTGGTAAGGGGGGGAAAATTACCCGCAAATTCCAAAATGTTGGAAAAGATTTCAATCATTCATCAAAATTTGATGAACATCTAACATTTAATGTTCAAGATTTTTGAATTGATAATAATTATTATTGTGAGAACTATTGCAGAGAGATATGACATGAGGCTTCCACAGTCTTCGACGTGAAGATGTTACTTGAAATTCGTTTTATTACAAAGAAATCAATGAGATCTGGAGTTTTCGGCCTATCTGAGGGCCAGTAGGTAGGTGGTGCCGAGAGCGCTTTTATTCAGTGAACTGTAGTGTCCAGTGAACGAAAGAGCGACTAAAGGTTGAGAAGAAAATGCAAGTGGATGGTACACTCAAATTACTAATATAAGCACTGCTTATAAATGGTACGAACGAGAGATAAATCTGGGATTTGCAGCGTAATGTTTTGAAATTCATTGGTCCATTCTCTCTCATGATGTGGATTGGAAGTAGCAATACGAACTCGTGGCTATACTTTCTCTTGGCATGCAATCACATTTTCTCCCGAATGTTTCGCTTGGAAGTATATCTACCGATTAGCCTATTCATCCGTCTCGAATCCTTTCCATTTCTTTCTGTAAGACTTCTTCAGAGCACAAATCTCGACTTATACATCTCTTTTTTTCAGACTGAGAGAAAAACCTCCTCTTTTTCCTCTATAGATGCCTGAGATTTATGAGGGTCAGAAGCCCTTTCGGGAGAAAACCAGGAAGAGAGAAAAAAGTGGATCGGGTGGCAGGTAGAACGGGATCGGGGGTAGAATGCCTTCCACCCCCTATAATGAAAAGTGCAGCCCCAACCTTAAGTGATATTGGGGCTTCGAGAGGGAGGTATCGGGAAAAGGTATTGGAGACCGTTTCCAATGGGGTAAGCATTCGTTGGTTTCAACAAATCTTAAGTAGGGAATTCATTCGCAGCTTTACCGGTTTTCTCCCAGTGTCCACACGGCCTTCCAAACAACCTCATCCATTCCAGATGAACCTCTGGTCACCTAGGGGTAGAACCTGAATCAATATCGTCGGTTGGTAATAAGCTTCATCCACCAACGAGTTTTAGGACACTTCGGAAGACAGGACAGGACCACTACTCTTTGCCACGAGAGGTTGACGAATCCCACAAAGAATATAAATTGTACACATTTCAACATAATGAAAGAAAGCTCCTTGAATTTCAACATAATGAAAGAATTCGTGTTATTCACTTACTCACTACTCTGCTTGGTTAGATGTCTCCTGCAATTGGAAATTGGAGAACATGATGTCCATGAAGAACATCTCAAGTGTCAACCACCTCACATGCACAATCGCAGAGGACACTGTTAACATAACAATATACTCGTAACATATAATCTTATAACATAATAATATTTTAATATAATATAATATGATATAACATATAATATTTCAATATAGTAATAGTATGTTGCCGAATGTGCTCAATACGGTGAATTTCACATCCTGTTGACCAAACTGAACGATGTCCAATTTCAAAATTATTTTCGGATGAGATGGGAGCAATATTTCCACACGGCAAATGAGAACTAGAACTAGGGGCTGCGTTGGATGGACTATGGTGTGATTCACGACTTTTGTATAGAAAGAACACAACTCACTATTTCATCATCAGAATGAATGAATGAATGAATGAAAAAAGTTTTATTTCTCAAGTAAATGCATAAATACAGTAAACAAGTTGAAAAAATTGTTGTACAGAAACTATTCCCCTGTGTGGGCGAGAGCCGTGCTAGCGAGCTATTAATCGCAATCACAATGGAACATACATGTAACATGCCTACGTATTATTCTTTTCAAATCTTAGTAGCTATTTTCTATAATTTAAAAAAATGTTAAAATTCTGCATATTATTCCTCCTTCTAGATCTTAGTTGCCATACTTGCTTAGAATCTGATTATCATTTCAAAATCACCAAGAATGGCTTTAATTTTGGAGGTCATCATACCTCTGTGGCTTGGTCTGCTGGAGTCCGCCAGTCTGGTGACTCAAGTCTGTGGCAGTGTGCCCCCCCCCCCCCCCTTTCGGTGGCTCTGTCTGGTCAGGATCTATGGTGGTGTCGCACCCCCCTCAAGCCACTGGTCCGGTGGTTCTGTTCAAGTCTGGTCATGATCTATGGCGGTGGCGCACCCCCCTCAGGTCACTGGTCCGGTGGTTCTGTTCTAGTATCTAGAACAGAACCACCGGACCAGTGATTTTCTAGTTCGGTCAGGATCTATGGCGGTGGCGCAACCCCCCTCAGGTCACTGGTCCAGTGGTTCTGTTCTTGTAACTAGAACAGAACCACCGGACCAGTGACTGTGTCGCACCCCCCCCCCCCCCTCCCTCCTCCTGTCACGGTCGGGTGGGACTGGTCGTATATTGTGGGCTTCTCGTTGTTGCTGATAAAGCGGGTGTAGGTGGAACGACATTTCCCAATAGGCGGAACCGGGTCAAATATTCGTGTACTATTGGTTACAATTTAACCGGGTTACGGTGAAAAATCAACAATAGCTGTTTTACGAGTATAAATATTTAGCGGGGAGTGAGGACTTCCTCATATAGCCTCACGCTTGGGTACAGACGTGGTTTAAACAAGATGACCTTTATGAAATCACGCTGTATACATAACATTCATTTTTTCCATGTGCGTCCTGTATGTTCCTCCCCATACTACAATGCCGTATTGAATAATCGGTTGGATCAGCCCCATTTATCAAAACTTAAGCTTGTCACGCTGGAAAACTTTCCTAGCGTGGTAGAAAACATATAACAAACTTCTTAGTTTTCGATGAACTATTTTGTAACGATCCTTCAAGAGGAGAAAGCATATTGAAATGCTTTCTCCTCTTGAAGGATCGTTACAAATGTGTGACACCAATTTATAATCTGAAGTAGTCAAACTATCTTTTTGCGACCCTACCAGTAAATATTTAGTTTTGTTGGAATTCAGAGTAAGTTGACTGACAGAAAGCCAATTTCCCAACACATTCAAGGCATGCTGCGCTCATCAAACGCTCCATCCCATATCGCTCCTTTGCTGCTATAGTGTCATATCTCAAAATTAGATGCTTCGGGGTAATCGAAAAAAACTTTCAACAACTTTCAAAAAAATTTCAACTTTGAAATATTCAGCTACGAATTTCACGAAGCGAAGTTTCAAATTTCCGAGTTTTAAAATCTGGCTTCGTGAAATTCGTTGAAATTGTTTTTTTTCGATTACCCCGAAGCATCTAATTTTGAGATGTGACACTAATGCAGCGAAGGAGCGATGTGTCGTTAGTGACTAAAACTGCCGTGTCATCAGCAAATAAATAGGTTTTGTGATTAGGCAGATTGAGGGATAACGCATTGATGTATATCAAAAACAATGTTGCACTTAAGGTTCCCCCCTGAATCACATCATAATCAATTCTCTTCACTTCACTGGTGAATTTCTCAATTGAGACAACCTGCTTTCTGTCCGATAGATAACTCGCACACCAAACGAGAGCCCTGCTCCGTATACCCCTATTTTCCATTCGTCTTAATAGGATTTGTCTATTAATTGTATTGAAACATTTTAAGAAATCACAAAATAATAGGATACCTTTCTATTATTGTGATTTAACATGCTCAATTTCTCTGCACTCTTGTCGAATCCTATTGGATCCCCAACGTGAATGATGTCATAAATTGGCCTTTTTTTGGCCCACTGTAATAATGTACATCAGTCGTGAGCTTGAGGCTGGCAGTGTTCCTCCTACAGTTTAAGCTCATTTGCTACGCAATCTTGTTGTCCCGGGGTTTTTTCATAAATATTTATAACGCAATGTGGGTTAACATTCACATAAATTTGAATCCTCCAGCCAAAGCGAGAGCGTTATTTTGAGTCGGAGGACTCGAGGGCATTCTCACTGAGAATCTCAAAAGTCGAGAGCGCGCCGGTTCAATTTACTTTATTACACAATAAAGTGGGGACCATAAAGCGGCTTCCCTCGTCCCATTTGAGGTTTCTTCCTTTTCCGAGTGAGAGGGAGAAAAACACCTTACGATAATTTGAGAAACCCTTCGAGGAATGCTCCGAGAAAATGGCGCGGTTTGACTGAGAGGTTATTTGCGAAAAAGGAAATTCACTCAGACCCCCCCTCCGCCGCCAGCCCTGTAAATTATTTCCATAAATTCGGAGAGAAGCAAGCGTTGAGCGAGAGATGTTGTTTTCGGGGAATCTTCCTTCATAACTAAATGGAATCCAGAGAATTAGGGAATATTTCAGGATGGAACCGTTGCAGACGTACGTACGGGGGTTGAAGGGGGGGGGGGGGTAGGAGATTACGCTGCATACCATTATTCATACCTGGCCCAGCGGCTCTTTCACAGATTTATTAATTTATGTCGCTCCCGACACTCCTTCATTTGCATTAGAAGTACAAGAAATACTTGATGACTTTTTTCTGCTTCATCTTGAGGTATGGAAATTAAAGCCGAGATTGAGGTATTTTCACTTGATAACCCTTGGGGGATTTGGAACTTGAATTAAATTATAATTAGTAAGATTATTATAACACGATTACTCCGATTTTCACACTCATACGGTTCCTACGTGTGTTTGAAGGGGAACTGGTGTTGATATTGTCATCGAATTTATTGATGTTATAATTAATCTTGCTCAAGTCTGAGATTATTTAAATGTATATAACAAGCCAACTCTTTCGTTTGACCAATTACTTAATTCATCGCAGTGAATCTGGCTTCCATGTTGCGGAGGATCCAAAAGCCAGGGGACCTTCCTGGTCATTTCACTTCACATAAAACATTAATTCATATCGGTTATAGTTTTCAACTAGCAATAATCGCACCTCAGTAGAACTTCATTGGTTGCCTCTGCGCAAAGATATTTTCTCGATAAAAGTAGGTTATTTAGCTGGAAGTAGGTAGAAGCTATGGAACACTTTCTTTCAATACCAAGCATTTTTGGTGTCATATCGCGTACTTCCATAATATAAAGGTATTGAGTACCTACTTCCTGCAGTATCTTATAAAGTACCTACCTATTCAAATGGAAATTGAGCTAAAATGAAAAGATAGGAATTCGAGTAATGTCGAATATTCAAAACATTAAGTAAATTTTCATGTAGCTACATAGACATACTATTAAAATGAACCTCAGAATAATGTTAGGGTAGCTGAATTCATTCAAGTTCAACTTGTCGAAAAAGTACTCATTTGAGGACTCAAGAATATCGAATAATTTCTTTCGATACTTGAGTAGTATCGAATATTCCCTTCGATACTAGTATCGAGTACTGGTATCGAAATTTTTCTGATATCGCACGTCACTGGTGTAAACCATTCGTGCGCACGAGGAAAAGAAACGTGCACAATCCCAATTCTTTGAGAGGAGGAATATATTTTCTTGTGAACTAAGGTCGGAATCATTTGAGTTTGATTTGTGGCAGCTAAACGTCATTGATTCCTTCAGCCTTGTTAACCTCTTTCAGAAATTGCTGGCAAGTTCGGTGATATTCGCAAAACGCATTTCATTTTCTTCTATTTCTACCCGAAATTGTCAATTTTCATTCATAAACAACGTTAGATTTGTTCTTGTATTAAGAGAAATTCTTAAAAAGGTGAGAATCCTCATTTTTGCTACATGAAAAAAGGCGAAAAACTTCCATTTCAATTTGGGATGGGCTGGACTTGATTGGGATTGAAATAAATTGAAATTTGAATAAGTACTTAAGAACGGATTTTATCTTGAGGCGACTACTGTGCCATCTCTTATCGTAGAATCTCATTTGAGGATAAAAAGTTTCTTTAGAATCCCTCCAGTTATTAGGCAAAATTGAAACGGCTTTTGTAAGGTGAAGAACGAGCGGAGGAGTGATGAAAGCTGACTGAGACATTACGTACTGCATTGAAGCGTTTTATTTTTATTCTTGTTCACTTTTTATATTTATAAGCTTATTTTCATTCATAGCACAATTTGCTGACGCATAACAGCCTCCACACATAACTACAACATGTCCCAAACATAAATACATTCCACAGTTCGCGCAACGGTATTTTGTACTCTTCCTCGATTTGTCTTCCCTGAGGCAAGCTTGACATAGTTTTCTCTTTGTATTTTCAGCGGCCGGGGGTAGAGTCGATATTGTCTGATTCGTTACTTCCAAAAGCCTTGCTTGGAGACTATTTGGTAAACTGCTGCTTGTGGCTGTTGATCCCCTTCGCGCCATGTGCTCATAGGTCAAGTCGATTGCAAGTTGTCGTAGAAACGTTCTGCGGTTTTTAACCAGGTTCCCATTCCCAGTGTAGATGATTTGAGAATTAATGCCGGCCACATTAAGCATCTGGAAGAAAATCACAACAGTCCATCGCTTAGTGCTTATAGAAACATCGTACGTTCTACTCAGGGTGTTGATAGGTTGTACTTCTGTCGTCTTAGGCTCATAAAATGTGATATTTTTCGAACTGGATCCTTTACTCCGAGCAGGGCCAACCATTTCTTCCAAGAGCACTTCGAATTTATCAAATCTCTTGTCTGCATTGATGCTGTGGACACCGGATTCTTTCAATTGACCACAGAGCTCCCCCATAATCTTCGTCATATTATCATTTGAAGAAAACTCCTCGTCAGCCTCATTGACACCTAATATTTTCATGTTGTGTGTATACATTATTTTGGAATCCACCACAGCCAAAACTTGAATACCACATTTCCCTGGTGGGTAGACTATCTGTTTGGGCATAAAATGCGTTGGTTTGAGCAGATCAAGAGAAACATCTGTGCCCAAAGAGTAACTTCTTTGGCAATTCCCTATGAACTGATTGAAAATTTGATCGAGGTCTTCCAACGGATCGCGGTCTTTGATGTCGTCATCAATACACCTTTCATCGAAACGTAGACATCTCATCAATAACCTGAATCGTCTATTCGTCATCGTTAGCCTGAACATCTCAATACCAATACCACTAGAGTCCCAAAAGTCCTTCAAACTCAAACGAGATCCGCGGTGAATACCCACCAAGTATAGCAGACCGATGAACGCTTTGATCTCCGCACTGTCTGTAGGGGTTGCGTCTCTCTCACGCGTGAATTCTGACCTTACTTTAGCAATGAAATGATTCGTAGACACTACGAGTTGATCAATCATTGCTGGAGTTATCAAGTTGTGCCAAGTATCGATGACTGTTATTGATTTGGCTGCTTCGCCTAAACCTCCTCGAATTCGTATGCGTGATTTTTTCTTGTCAACATTTTTTTTGGAGGAAGACCGCTTAATTTTTTTCGTTGGCCTGAGATAGTCGTCATCACTATCGTCTTGGTTTTCTTCATACCTGACGCCACTGCTCAAGACTTCTCTCTCGCTCCTTGCATCTTCGTCCGACTCTCGGTTGTCTTCATCTGATTCGTCATCGAATAACGTGAGATGTAACCTCACAACATCGTTATCTGTCTGGAAGTCAACTGCTATCTGATTGCCATCCATAATAACTGCAAAGAATGAAATCACACTTTAATTATTTGAACAACATCATTGATGAAAACTAGGAGAAATATTAAAAATTGGCAACTTGAATCATCTACAGGTACCCACTATCATTTTCAAGATAAATAAATTACTCAATCTCGTTCAACGCACGTTCTAGTCGTTGGGATACAATAATTTTGCAGATAATAGAAATGCACGCATCAATAATAGAAATGCACACATGGCTACAAGAGCGAATTTTCGAAGAAATAACTGGTTTTATGTAAAATGTCTCCTTTTTACTGGTTTTATAACACAATGTCTCATTTTGTGCTGAGTAACACCTCAGTTTATAGGTTTTTCAACGCTAAATACGAAGGTAAAGTCAGAATTGTGATATCTCAATAGTGCTGATGAACCGTGAAGAACATCTCAAGTGCATGATGCTCCAGTTTGAGAACCGAATAAGACATCGCAATTCTGACTTCACTGTCGTGTTCAGCGTTAACAAAATCTTTGACATGAGGGGGCACTTGTTAGACTGTTCCATTACGGGGATTTATTGGTAATTTTCTCCCCTTAAAACTCCCCTAAAACCCCCCTTAGAGTGGCTCGATTCTGCCCATCTACGAACTTAGCCTTCCGATTGCCACGACGGATTTTTTGTGCAAATTTGAATTTTTCATCTCAATTCTATCGTGAGTTAATTCTGTTAAGGATGGTATGAAACGGATTTTGGTAACAAATGGTTTTTTCGGAAATTTGAGTTTTAAAAATTTGTGACAGAGATCAACAGGTTCTTTTTCTTCGATGTATGTACCATGAACATGAACGGATAGATTGTTACTGCTGTACATGCCAAGGACGTAAACATAGCTACTACATTTACTGAATTGCTACAGGACTGGCCTTTAACCACAATCGAGAGTTGAATTTCGACATTATTGGATAGTTTGAAGATTACCTCCCACAGTTTATTAGGTTCAACATTTGTTTAACAAATCCCGAACTGTTTCCCCGTAGAATGGTCGAAAATCAAAATGCGCCAGCGCTCCTCGCGGCTTCCAACGAAAACCAAATCAGTTATCCTTATCGGTGTCCATCTTTATCAATCCGCGGTTGTTTATGTAAATATAAAATTTATATATCTTCCAGTGATGCAGAGAAAAAGCCATAGACTGAATCATCAATTCTTCGATCATGTATTCTTGAAACATGTTTATTTATATAAAGAATAAACGAATGAATGAATTTGAATAAGTAATCAAAAGCAAGAAGAACCGCAGAGAATTTCGAGATTTCTTACGCGATAACACGAGCTTCGGAAAGCTGCCGCAACGATCGCTGCTGCATTTCGATTATCGGAATGTTAGACTTTCGACGCCTTTAGCCCGTCGTAAATCAAATTGTAGAATTAGACGGAGCGCATGCGCGTTGGCATGATTCGACGTAAAATTTGGCGGTCTATGAAGATCCCTATAATAGTCAGTCTCGAGAATTTTTATGATTTTCATAATCGTACACAACGATAATTTTAGCGTTGTATTGACATTATGTGTGGGACTCAGTTATTTCTCTCTTAACGCTCTCTTAACTGGCCTTGACGGGATTGACCCAGGGCCGGATAACAAAAAAAGAGAAAATATGAAAACCCCAGTAAAAAAAAAAAGTTTTTTTCTTCAAAACTCTAGAACTACTTTTATTTTGTATAAAAAACGCATATTAAAAAATAATATTTCACAAACTGTAAAAAATATTACCTATGTAGTACAATGTACATAATACATTTTTTTTTAAATTTAAAATGTGGGCCTAAAATGGATTGAAATATCCATTATTTTCTGCTGCTTCTTGTGTTGAGTCGACACGCCAAACAGACAATAACAATGCATTCCCAGAAGAGGCCGGTTAATGCTGCGGGACAGTTTGCGGGGGAGGTTGCGGGGAAAGTAACGCCGGTTAAGAGAGCGTCTACTGTATTCGTAGTTGTTACCTGATGAATATTTATTTAATTACATTGCATGTTTGAATCTCTCTGAGCCGGATGTGCTGCCAAAAAGTGCATTCTTTTCCTACTAATAAAACCTTTACCGTAGATGCCCTGTATTACGTTGTCAATACAGTCAATAATTGATTATAATTATTATCACTAATTTGTGCTACGCACGGGTCATCCAGCTTGCTAAGAATACTACATACTATTTCACGCCCTTTCTAACTTACACGGCGTGGGGGTACACGGAAACATTGAGTGATACGGTACGGTTGTTAGGAGAATGAGGTTACTTACAACGAGGAGGTCGCTCGGCACCGGGTAGGTCGTGGTGAAGCAACGGTCTCGACGGCCACGCCAATACTGAAGGATGGAGAGGGGCAGTGGCATTGACTGTCGACTCTAGCGTTGAAATAACTCACCTCACAGAGTGACGCGACTGAGCTTGAAAATGGAGGTTGAGAGCCGCTGCTGGGCATGGATACTGTAAGACACCGGACGGCGTGGAACAGAATGACCCATCAGACATATTCGCCTCTAAACTCCCCTTAAACGCTATTCCAGGACCAGTAATCCTGCATTATATCCACAATAATAACAACAACAACAAACCACATGCTATCTTTATTCGAGATCAAAACAATTGTTAGCAACCTGTCCTTAACGATTTCTTACTCACTCTGGTACCTAAAATTGAATTACCATAACATTCACTGGGATTTGTTCAAATTTGCATTTCGTCTTTCCACCATATCCGTTTACTCACCAAGCAATTTAAACATTATATTTGTCCAACCAAGATAAATTGTGATCTCAATATCTAGCACTGTCACTATTCTCGTATTGTCCATGTTTAGATTACTTATGTGGATGTTGACGAAATGTTACTCCAAAATATTAACAATTGATTAGAAAACGTTTTAGGCCCTGCTTAGGTCCTATTTATGTAAACTAATAGTAAGTTGGTTTTTTGGGAATGTGAAAGATTTGAACCTTTTTGCGCCCAAAACGACCTAGTACGAAATGCGAAATGCGTACTTGATTATAATCAGCCCTTTATAACGAGTAACAAAGGATGTCAATGACATAATCATGATTCCTTAAAGTCGAACGAATTGCATTTTTCTGTACTGGCCTCACAAAACTCCTTACAACGATGAACCTTACAACATCATAATATGACAAAATCATAAAATTTCAGAAAATGGATCAGAAAAAAAATGTCAGAAAGTAGGTACTGCTCGCAATAATAAGAATCAACGTCGAGTGACCATCAGGTGACACTGAGTCAGGTTATTATGGTAGGCTACCAATCAGTCACTTGCACGTTAAAATTTGAGAAAATAGTTCAGAAAAAAAAAGTCAGAATGTACTGCTCGCAATTTCCAGGCGTCAATACAAGAATAACATTTATTCTTTTATTGACGCCTGGAAATTGCGATCAAATAAATAAATAATACCTACCTATTTGTTTAAACAAATTAATTTTGATGATGAGCTAGAGTTTCATCTAACAGTTCGTTGATTATATTAGGGTTAATTAATTCTAAATATAAATCTAAATCTAATTCAGATGGAGTTTATTTTTTTTTTAGAATCTTTTAAGACCATTGATAAAATTATCAATAATTAATGATAGTTCGTAATAATAATTTATCTATCATTTAGTGATCTAGACAAAAGGGTGATCTGCATATTGAAGATAATAAACAGTTGTGTCAAGAATTTGCAGAGTTTTTTATACCGTACTGAAAGGTATAAGATGTTTTTGCTCCAGAAAAATCAGTGAATTTTCTTAGAAATCTTCTGCGGGATTTTCAATTTCACATGAGAAATTCTTCTTTTGACGTTAATTCGAAAAATTATGTTATCGGTTCCTACCTATAAAACTTGAAATTAGTTGTAATTTGATTGCTGTAAATCATACAGCTACAATTTTATTATTGTTCTCATGGATATGTAAACGATATTCGTGATTCCTCGAACAGAAAAACGATGCGTCGCTCTGCTGCTTAGTGAGGCGTCTCTCCACTTTGCAATTCTTATCTTCCCCACAACCGCCACGCTGGCTTCCGGCCTTGAACCCACCTTTGACCGTATAATGAGGATTTCTCTGATTTGTAGATTATTGACAAGTTCAATACCTTGGACCTCGTCGGGCTATTGAACTGAACCAACGTCCCTCGGCGACTACGTGTTCGAGGGGGACCGAGGCTACTGATGTCCCGTCATTGGAGGCCTAATTTGAATTACATTACAATCGATTTTTTCGATATTGTTGGATTATAGCGGTTCATCCGCTGTCTATATATTTTATGAATAACCTGATCTGTTTGAATATACCCGATGGATGAATCGGATACCTGTGGGTTTCTGACGTCCAACATTGGTTATTCTCAACCCCCTACAACAATATTAACTCCATACGATTCAACGCTGACTATATTGGCGATATATCTGAAATAATATCTCAAAATTTTAGGGTTTACGTTTCAAGACACGCAGATTCAGAAAATCTAATTAAAACAAATCCTGTCTGTCCGCCAGCCCCCGCGGTACTTTGCTTAGTTCGCGTTATGCTAAAATTACGAAATTTAGACGAAAAATACGGGTTCGGACCAACCCCACAACGATCCTTGAAACTTTTCATAACCCTAGGTCATTGGGAAGGGGTCCCAAACGAATTTTGAAATATTAAAAAATTCATAGATAGAATATAGTTTAATTTTTAAATTTGTTTAACACCATTTGGAGGTTTGTACGACCAGCCGTTCGTTCACAATGAGGGCTCAAAGTTGGAGCAGATCGAAAGTCGTCAACATGAGGGTGAATCATGCGGCAGCCTATCGGGCCAAACTTCATACCGGCCCAGCTGATTCAGACAGCAGATGGTTTTTAGACATCGAGTTAATTAATAATAATTAGTTATAATTAATAATTACTACTAATAATTAATATAATTTATTAATATTTAATATAATTTGGTGATCTAGACATAAGGGTGATCTGCATGAAGAAGATAATAAACCGTTGTGTCAACTCGGCCCTCAAAAGTCGTAACGTCGTTTCGGTATTATTGTTCAACCGTTTTCCCTTCCATAAAGTTTTTCCAGGTGATCCGGCCTCACGACTCTCCGACTTGGAAAGTTGAAAAGTTCCATAGTTACGGCTGTATTTATCTAAATACCGTGAAGGACCGTCGGTTTTTGGTTTAGAACATTCTCGCATTACATATTTTATTGTTTTGATTCCAGAACTTGCTGGCCTCTTTGCAAAACCATATTCAAGTCGATTCAGTCTTTCGATCATGGGTCTTTTCACTTTAAACGTCCACTTTCGGGTTCTCGCAACTGACTGTTTTTCCAAAATTAAAGATGCTCAGAAAATGCTATCCTCTTTGGGTGAATTGGTAGCTTATACCCTCTACTTGAAGATCCAAGTAGTGTGCAGCGAGTTTTCTCAAGTTTTAAATTTTTTAACAATTTTTTACTGATACCAGAAGGTTCTCATCTAGAAGGTTTCTACTAGAAGGTTCATAGGTTCTCATGAGTGTTACCAAAATTCAAATATTAATTTCAGAGACTGTTGTTCTTATTGGGGAAGTGGTTTCTAGGGGAACTGTTAACTACCTTGATGGATAATAATGTCCCAAAATTAAGTCGTAGTTGTTATTAATATTGTTATTTATAAATCAGGAGTGTTACCATCTTTTATAACGAAATTAATTAGATTTCGAGTAATTAAAAGTACCTAAAAATTGTATAAGTGATTAAATTACTGAAGTTTAAAAGTAATTAAAATTCAACTATGATAAATTTTCTGAAGCGAGTAATATCAGAAAGCAAAATCAGTGCTGTTCATAAACGTGAATACTTGCTGGAAATTTTTTGTAAACCCTATCTCCTTTTAGTTTTAATGTCGGATTTGGAAGAATGCCAATTGTTTGGTCCCACAGAACATCGGCTATGTCACGTTCATTCATCCTGGATAAGGATGCATTTTCTTCCACTACTTTTGGTATCACTCCTGGATGGTAACACTCCTGGAATTTAAGGTTCAATATGGCGTCAGTAAGTGTAGGAACGTTAGAAAATTAGGAGGTTGATCCTACAGTAACTGGGTATCTAAGCCGAACAATCTGAGTTATGAAATTCCTTACTGATAGTTTGATGGTAACACTCAAGGAAAATAATAAACCTTGAGAAGTTGAAAGTTGTAACTCAGCTCCTCATTGATTTACTCTCCTCAAACTGTTTAATGTAACTGCTGACATCCCCGGGGGGTCACATGGGAGTTTTCCCGCCTTACAAATAAATGCTGCCTTCTGTACCATAAGGTTGTTAACACTCATGGAAGACCAACAACAACAGATGTTGGGGACAAGACTTTCAACATCGATACTGATGGCTGTAAGCTCTCCAAAATCATATCCATATACAAAAGCCTATCTAATAAGTTCATATTTTTTCCAAACGCTTACCTTAACCTTTCTAGTAGATAATGGAATCTCACATATTTGTGAGGACAGTAACACTTTTCAACGTTTTACCTTTTTTTTTGTTCAACCCATATTTCCAAAAAAGGCCAAAAGGGGGCAACATGTTCAGAACATCAAACTCTATTGCCCTGATTTTTTTTTTTTTTTTAATTTTCAAAAATAACACTCAAAAACCCCATAATAACCCCGGGGAATCGAAAGTGGACGTTTCATAATGATCACACCTACAGAATTTCAGTTTTAATCCTAAAACAATGCACTCGATTTGAAATAGAAGGACTACGTTGAAATCATTTTTAAAAATTTCCGCAATTCGTTGTGGCCTGTCCAACTATAAAATCCATTCGTCCAAATAGATGGTAATTGAGAGTGAGGTATTACGTTGGTGTGTTTTGTTACTGTTCTGTTTTGAGAGTAGAACCGTGTATCCTCGCTGAGCATGAGCTGGTAATGATAACTGATGAGAACAAGAAAGTAGAGTCTCTCGTAGACTAGGAAAATAGTAAGAGGGGGTTAGGCCCATAAATTTGTTGTTTAGCCTCCTCAGTACGAAATGAACAATGAGGATCGTGACTCCGCTAAGAGGGTCAAGCCCTTTGAGTGGTTGGTTTTGTGGAAGGAGGAAAAAGAAAGAAATATGAGGGGCCACGCAACCGTTTTAACTGATCAAAGCGAGAAAGGAGCACGAAGGGAATACTCAACTACAGAGGACCATACAGACACTTAACTTTAACGAGCTAAAAACATACAGGGGAATGAAGGAGCGCACAAGCCGCGGATGGTTGTAATAATTGAGGTGGGTTATCATAAACGAGGAAATAAACCCAGGGAATGGAAATCATCTTCTAATTTCACTCTATTATTTATAATGAACAACCCTTTCCTTTCTACGTCTATGAATATCAATTGGGTAGTGGTGTAGTAATCAGCACATTGGAATACATGGACATTACTAGCTTTTAAAACACCTGAAGGGTTCCGTAGGGCCGGATTTAAAAAATACAGGCCCTTAGCCTTCACCTGTGGTGCGGGCCCTGGGCTGGTTGGGGGGAAAATTGGAAAAATTAGGAGCAAAATAATAATTTTAAGGGAATTTGCGCTAAATATTCTGTATTGTCTGGCCTGAAAATCATTATTTTGTCATTTTAATTGTGGTGCGGGCCCCTATGTCGCACAGTGTTTCAGAACACCGATTTAGTAGTTGTCACAAAAATGCTTAAATCGACTGAATATTTGTTGGTAAAAGTGAGTGACTCAAATTTGACGACTTGAAACGGCGTCGTTGTCATCGAAGCTACTAAATTTTAGTATGGTACAATGTTCTAATTTTTTCAACTCGAGGAGTCAAATCGAACAATCCCACTTCTCTCTCGTAAATATTCGGGAAGAGAGTTTAATATATGTTTCTAGAATGGATAGAGATTTCTAGAATGGATAGAGAAAAATCGTCATTGAAGAAAAATACAGACCTAGAATGCTGTATTATTAGACCTAGAATTATTTATTTGTGCCAATTTTTTAGGTTTTTATTATGTACCTGTTTCTAACTAGTACCTAATTTTCTTTGCACTTCCTTTTAAATGTAATCTCATGCCGAATCCTTTCCTGCTTTTGAGAAAATTGGATGTCTCAGTATCAAAACGCAAAGTCGGAATAACGTCTTAAAAAATTCGATTCGCCGAAGTCCGTCTTGAATCCCTGTACAAAAAAATCAAAATCTGTCTTAGGGAAAAAATAGGGAAAAATCCAACTTAACTACGGTGTTCAGGGAAGTCTCAAGAGTAAATCCTGACCGCGATTGCGCTGTGAAATTAGTGGGGGAAAAGTTGTACTCTAAATTAGCCGAAAAATAGGGGTATTTCGAACCTATCATAGAATTGATAGTGATATTCTATTTTAATTTAAAAAATATTTTTTTCCGCGGTAATTCTAATATATGGAACTACGTACCTCCTGACATGAACAACATCCCGAGTTGTGGAAGTCGTTAACGAGTAAACAACTACTGGCCAAATAATAGGTTGCAATGAGCGACATGTTTATACAAGTGCAAGTCCTCTCAGTGAGTGAATCTAAAGATTTCAACCTTTGTTCTGAAACACTGTGTGTCGCCAACGCTTAAATCTGGCCCTGGGGTTCCGAGTATAGTTCGATAAAACTAATGAATGAATATTGAAATTGAAATTATGTTCATTCGATCCTGTAGGGGTTTCTCACTCAAACTGTTGAGTCCGGTTCATTAACAATTCTTCAACATTTCATTTGAATTTTGGATGTAGGTACTCGCGAATCGACTGGACACTTGAAGGAATTACCAACTTTTCTAATTATTTTGTCTACTTGAACATTTCGACTTGAAGTTCATTTAGGCGAAGGGAAACGACGAAAAGAGTATTGGTACGGGGCAGGTCGAATTGGCGAGATAATCAAGGGAGTTTGCTGACTTTCAATTAACTGTAAATAATTGTTCCTTAGCTCCCGAAGGAACTGCATTATACAGAGCTGAGCCGGCATTAATCAAGTTCTGGCAAATGCTATCGAAAACTAATTGACTAAAGTGTAGTCCGCGTGTTCGTTAGAATTGCCCCAACCAACTGTACTTTCTTTGAATATTGCCTTTCCAGCTCCGAACCCCTCGGCGGTGCTTTCACACTAATTAATCAAAAGTTACGAGCTTCAGTGTAGCAGTTCGATGGGTTTAGCAACGTACTGCAGTATGGTGCTAAGTTTGTATGTCGCAAGTAGGCGGTTAATCACTTTCTGAACAACTTGCATATTACTGAGCAGGATGGATTTGGGAAGTTTTTCAGGTGTAACATAAGATGATCATAATATGGTCATAATATTATTATGGTCGCTTGCTTTGTCACCTCTGATTTTGATTCAAAACAGTTCCTATACCGATCATCTATTCAGAATTCAATGAATTCAGTATTCTGAATAACGATTTTACTTTTGGGAAACTAGTTCTGTTTTTCAGTCAAAAATAACCAATTTGCCACCTGTGGTTCACAAAACTATCGGGGAGTAATATAAATATAAATATTTAATTAAGAAAAATGGAGCTCTCATAGAACTGACCTTGGGTAACACGAATCCACTTACAACGCGAACCCTGGCATAACCTGGTCAGGGTCTGATGTAGTGAGTGTGATGTACCTATAATGGACCATAAACAAGTAAATATTGAAATTCTGGTGTTTGGTTTTATCCGTTTTACAATTCAAGAAGAGTTTTTGGGAATATCAAGCACGTATTTCGTATTGTTTGAACACTTCTTCGTAGAGGCGATTGAGGACTTCTTTGGTACGCGATTGAAAACTCTGTATTCTTCTGTGGTGAGAAATTGTTTTAAACAATCCATCTTCATATGATTCACAGGGCAAAAGGCTGAGTTATTTGCTGCTCACCTTGAGGAAACGTTCAAACCTCTCCCAAGGCAAACAGCTGAGGATAACTCGAACCAGTGAAAAGTAAGTTGGAACTTTGAGCCGATCAAGCCTGTTAGACTCTCTGAGACGGAAATTGAAGTGTTGAAATCAACAAAGGCATCTGGATTTGACCTGATCACAGGGCAGGTTGTGAAGCTCCTACAGAAGCTAATGAAGAAGCTATTGTACCTATTGAATGCAACTTTCAGGTTCCGCTGTTCCAAGTTTCTGGATCCCAGTGATAAGACGTCCTACAGACCAATATCTCTGTTATCTGATGGAAAAATGATTGCTGAAAAGGCTGAAGATCGTCATAGAAGAGAGAAATCTGATTCCTGATCACCAGTTTGGGTTTCGTGAACAACATTCAACCATTGATCAGATCCATCGGATTACCAACGCAATAGAAAAATCATTAGAAAACAAGAAAGTATGCGCCTGTTTGTTCTTGGATGTTTCACAAGCGTTTGATGAAGTCTGGCATGGTGGGCAACCTGCATTGTGAATTGCCTACTAGATACTTTAAAATACTTAAATCCTACATCAGTAGCAGACACTTCAGAGTAAGGTATGAAGAAGAGTATTCTGGGCTTATACCTAATATCTGCGCAGGAGTCCTTATAAGGTAGTGTCCTTGGGCCGCCTGTGTACACAAGGGATCTGCCATCGGCTGAAAGTGGAGTTACAGCAACTTTCGCTGGTGGTACAGCATTCACTGCAGAAGAAGCTGCTCACAAACTGCAAAATCACCTTGACAAATTCATCAAATGGACCCAACAACGGAGAATCAAACTCAACGAAGCGAAATCTGCACACGTGAATTTTACCTATAAGAATTTTACCTATATTTTACCTAAGAAAGATATACCGTGGTCAATTATGATCAACTTCCAACTCATACCGTCAGCAAAAACACAGCTAAATATTTAGGGAAGATGGTAGAACTAAAATGGAAGGAGCACATGAAAATTTAAAAACCCGAGCTCAACATCAAATATTGGAAGTTGTACTGGTTACCGGGGAGGCAATCAGAACTAGAGGTTCACAACAATCTACTGCTGTACAAGCAAATTCTAAAACCAGTCCAATACAAAAGGACACACCAACACTTCTTAAACCAGATCTTAAACGATGCATTTTACATAAATTTACACAATATCAAAACTCATAACACTAATCTTTTTTCTCACATGTTTATCACTGCCCCCAAAACTAATAATTCCCGCCCTTCCTCATCTTCCACTTCAACGTTGACAGGAAGAAGAACCCTAAGTACCTCATATCCTTATCCCTCTCACAGACGTATGGCATAGACATTTGTGGATGCTCCAAAAAAATCCAACATCAGATACATCCAAACTGGCCAAAACAAAGTACTTAGGGGGATCATCAATTCCGCGTGGTATATGAAAATGGAAACCGTCACCGAAGCCATCAAGAACTATCAGTGAGGCATGAAGAATGACTTGACTGACATGTTAATCTACAAATGATCCGGATCCGATCCGGCGGATCGGACAAAACCACCTGACTTATGTACTTCGCGAAATTCAGGACCAAAATGAACAGTCCAGTGTGCTTGTGATTGGGTCAGCTGATGATTGCCCTCTTCCGTCTCATCTACCCCTAAAGTGTAACTGAACTGGTTCTGAAACTCATTTGCCAACCTACTGTGAAGGACGCTTTCCAGAAGTGGTATCATTCAAAGAAGGAGGGAGAAAGCATGCTGAAACCTCTAACGCGATAGCCTACATGATCGTCAAAGACAATCTGCCGTTCATTTCTGTTGAAAAATCAGGGTTGAAAAAGGTACATGCTTTCATGGGCTCGTCTTCACAAAAATGTATGGTTGTACCAGGGAATCTCCTTGTTTGCATAATGTCCGTCCAAATGTCGATGGTAACTGAGTAGGATGTGAGCTAAGCAAATTTATCTGCATAAACCTAAGATATCACATCATACTTGCTGTTAATAAGTCCCTTCATACGAGTATGATGTGATATCTTAGGCTTATGCAGATAAATTTGCTTAGCTCACATCCTACTCAGTTACCATCGACATTTGGACGGACATTATGCAAACAAGGAGATTCCCTGGTACAACCATACATTTTTGTGAAGACGAGCCCATGAAAGCATGTACACTGGGGTTTATCCAACTGATAGCAACCACGCAGGGGACTACATTGCATCCAAAATATCAGATTTGCTGCGTGAATTGGAGATAAAACCCGAACATGTACTTATGTTGTCACCGATGTTGCCGCCAATATGGTTAAAGCGGTACAATAAGCTTTTGGAAAAAGTAAGCACATTTCTTGCCTGGCCCATATACTCAATTGAATATGTCAGCGAGCACTCAAACTGGAGGCAACTTCTGAATTGGTGGGTAAAGTAAAAAAAAATTGTGATTTGGTTTTAACACAGCGTTGTGGCGAGCGACGAGTTAAGACCTGTTTCTGATTTGAAATTAATCCAAGGCGTTGAGACTAGGTGGAATTCCATATTTTGCTACGTCATCCCTCTGCACCTCCGATGGACAGTGCTACTGAGTGGGGACACTTGAAGGAAATCTAGACACTTTTACAACCTTTCCAATCAACTACGAATGATGTGTCAGGGGACAAGTACTTAACTAGCAGCATTGCTATCCCAATCGCAAGGGAGATTCAGGATTCTTCGTCTTCTATGGCACGCGTAACTAGTGTGGGATTGGCACTGAAATCAGCTCTTGTCAGTGAAACTGGAAAACGGTTGGCGCAATGTGAGCACGTTATGCATCTCTCAATCGCAACAATCCTCGATCCTCGTTTCAAGACAATGTACCACCAGATTCAATAGCGAAGACAATCAGAGAGATTAAGCAGCTGATAGCAACGACAACTTCACCATCCGTCCCATCTGAATCATCAGAGAGTGATAGTGGATCACCTGGACCAGATCATTCTTCGTCCAGATCAGACTTTGTCCGCCCACCACACCAAACTGGTTCAATCATCATCGAAAAAATCGAACTCACATCGAGATTCTGACATCCCAGACCAATTGGCTCTATATTTGCGCTCTCCAGCCGAAGCGGACGTGAAGAAAACCCCCAACAAGTACTGGCTGAACATGGCTCCAGCTGCACCAGCGTTGAGCAAAGTACCTCAGCTCAGTGGCAACATCTGATCTAGCAGAACGCCTGTTTTCGGCTGCCGGCCAAACCTTTACCCGGGAAAGAAACCGGCTGGAAGGCAAAATGCTTTCAAAATTATTATTTTTGCAAACAGTGCCTGCAGATATGTTTTTTGAATACGTTTTTTGTATATCAACCCTATGATGAGTTGAATGTAAGAAGTGTAAATAACATGGGAAATAGCAGATGATTTTGTACAGTGTTTTTGTTCACTAACTACCAATAATAATATTATTATAATACATTATTATTGGTAGTTTATGAACAAAAACACTGTACAAAATCATCTGCTATTTCCCATTTTATTTACACTTCTTACATTCAACTCATCATAGTATTATTACATATCAACTCATAATGTTATTATCAACAACTAAGTAGGTACTTATGCTTGTACTGATGTTTGAATAGGAATGAAAACTTTAGTCGAAAACTCATTGAAAAAAAATCTCCATAATATGAAACAGATCTTCAAACTTATGAATTCGAACAAATGGATAATATTTTCTTTAATTTCAATAGATGGGGAGATAGACATTATACAAATGTCGGAATAAATCCACCAAATATGTTCAAGCAGAAGTAGAACCAATCGAGTACAAAATACACTTCGTGTTCACTAAACAGATTCACTATTAAGTCGCGTTTATGGAGTATTCGGAACACGAAAATTGCTAATAAGGTAATTAGTATGATTGCAGTCGTGAAACCAGATTCGGAATTGAGCTGGTTTCTTTCTATTTCGTCGAGGTCAATTTGTGAATTTGGCGATCCGTAGTTCAGCATTTCTGGTGTTGGTGTCGTACCCATCAATTCCGCTTGCCACTGGACGTTTGTAAAAAATCGAAGATACTCACGGCGGACGTTGTCAATTTTCGTCTGCAAAATCGGGTACTTGGTTTCCATGCTGTCGTAAAGCTTGTACACGATGTTATCTAAGTAGTTCACGGCTGCGACCGTCTGCTGAGCTCTGGGCTCGGCAGCAGCTATTGGCTGATGCATTGCTCTTAATGTCGTAGCGAATATTGTGACTTTTACGCAGAGATTCTTTAGCGCAGTTTGCTCTGTCTCACAACGATCGCTCACTTCGTTCAACGAATCCAAAGTCTGCATTATCCGAACTTTCTCGGCCGGCGTCAAAGTGAAACCAACGTCGGTGGCAACCCCTGGCAGCCTCTCGAACTCGATGCAGAGATCAAGGACGCGATAAGTGAAAACGTATTGCTGTTCTATTAACGTCGAGATTTCATTTGCTAGACCTCCAACGAAACCATACAAGCTTGCCTCGTTCGACGGTTCATTGTTACATTCTGGGCTTTCTAAGGTTTGTCCCGACATGATAAGGAAAAGTAAAGGTTAACATCCACCCTTAATAAATTTGATCCAAATGAACTAATTTTTGACACATGATTGTAACTTGATGAAACAGAATCTGATAATGGAAGCCAATACGAAAAGAAACCTTTTTATACACAGGTTATTTGGTTTGTAAACAGAATCGTCCCCATAGACTTCTGCCACGTTTCCAGGCGATAACACACGAACGATTTGTATGTAGTAGATTATTAGATTAATTAAATATGATTATTAGGTAAGAATAAATAGGTAGTAATTATGTAGTGGATTAATTACAATTATTTTTTCCGTGTATCATCCATAACTGGACGGAATTATTCAAATAGCAGGTAAGGGACAAAGGTAGGGAGGGATGTTCAGATATCAATCAATATCGATATGATCGATATCAAAGTGGTCTGTTCTTTTGACGAGACCCACCTATTCTTATGTATTTTTCGACGCTGAATCTGAATCTTTACTCAAAATATGGGGTCCCAGTCGATTTTGGCGAGATAATCTCAAAAAACCCAAAAAATCACATTTTTCCATAGTGTTTTAAGGTTGGAGAAAAAACAATAAAAAATATTTGAGTGGATTTGCATGAATAATCATTACAACGAGGTTTCGTGAGTGTACAAATTTTTTTCAAACCGTTTGGAACATTTTTATTTTTTTCAACATCGAGATTTGAAACTGTCGCTTTCTGGAAGAATGGCCCATATCGGGGGTCTCACGGCAACTTCCCACATCGTCATTTTGGCGACTTTTCAGCAAAGCCAAAAAACCAGCTGTCAATGACTATGTTTACTGAGTAATTCAGTAAAGTAAATCGTAAGATTTAGTGTTACCTAACTTAGGTACCTAACTTACACTTAGTTAGATCGATCCGCCGGGGGAAGACGCTTCGAATGGTATGCATAACTCATTTTGGCCAAAAGTGACGATGTGGGGTGTTGCCGTGAGACCCTCGATATACAGCTACAAGCTCAATGAAAAAATTAATCGAACGGAATTTATCTGAACGTCCAATTCACTAACCACAAATGAAACGGCATTGCAAAATACTTTAGAGAGAGTATCGCGTGTAATGGCTTAGGGTTTGAAACCATTGACGATTAATATCAGCTTGCCGCATTGGCCGAATGGATTGTGTTGATTCAGCTGTCCATGAGACGAGATCACGCATTTTGCATTCGGAATTTGGAATTTCTGGTCGCCTCTGCTATTTTATAAAGTTCTTTCGATGATCGTAAAACACATTCGAATTATCAGTCGATCTCATTGAAACCCACAGGTCAACCAAAGCGGAGGGGAGAGATGGAATGAAATCGTTAACGATTTCAGCCGGGGAACGAATCATTACTCGTGAACATTGAGTTAAACAGAAGCGTTGGTCATTTCCCAACAGTTAGAGGGAGCTCGGTGATAATAACGCCAAAGCGAGACTGAATTAATTCACTATTTGGCTTGAACGACCTAGGGTTTTGATGGATTCCGTAGACCTGCTTTATAGACCCCCTCCGCCATCCCTTAATTTGATGTACTGCTCGGGCTCACCTCATTTAAATCGGTTTGAATCGCATTTCATGCCTCCGGCCTATTTGTCTCACTATCTGCTTCTCACAGTGAATCCCAGATTTCTGCTCTAAACCGCTGAGTTTGCGGGAGGGTCTTTCTACTTAAGCTAATTAATGTGAGAGCAGCACGCTCCTGGGTCTATTTCAATACGACTTCGGAGATACATCGAGAGCATATATCAGGAATTAGGGAAACTGATTAGAAACCTTTGAGTGACTATTCTGAGCGTATTGGATACGTTCCACGAGAGGATGGCCGTCAACATCAGAATATTGGTTTTTCGAGTTTATTTGAGTAATCATGAGAAACTAATAGCACGAGTCCGAAGTAAGATGATTGAAGTACTTATTGCTTACTTTAGAACATTGGCTGTAGGTGTAAATATACGCCAGTCTACTGTCATAATCAAGCTTGTTCAATGGTTATAATATAACCGCCCACATCCATGATTGGTCAAAGTTGATATTATCAACTTGGACCAATCATGGATGTGGGCGAACTTCTTCAGGATATTGGTAATCGATATAAACAGGCCATTGAATCACCATGATTAGTTAGATAAGAGAATTGATGGGATAGGTTACAAAGCATTCATGCAAGTCAAAATTTATTTAGATGCACACGTTATTTGAAATGAACTCCAAACGTTGAGGAATATGTTATAATGTTGGTTTATAATGTCTATAAAATTAGTAGGTATAGATACTCTTGAAACTGAAATACGATTATTTAAATTTTGGGCCCCTTTTTAGTCCGCTACCGCCACTACCATCTCAGGAGGGCAACCTTCGAATCTGTAATGGAGAAAACTGCCGCTGAGTAGAAGATTGCAGGCTGCGCTTTGAGAACCAAATGCGTTCACTTCACAATTCATACCAAATAACAGTGAGAGGTCACTGAGCTCCATCACCAGTATTAGCAGAGCACAAAAATACTCGAATAAATGAACGTTGCCCATTTTGCTCAGTGGCAAGGTCTGGTTGGGATTGTTAAAGTTATACATATCGCTATTCTCACCTCCTCATGAATACAAGTTGGAACCAAAATAAGTTGGGGCTCGCAGAAAGGGATGTTCCAGATAACATGGACATGAAGGTTGCTGCTATGCCTAAGGAGCGCTTACAATCTTCGCTAAGGGTTCCGTATAAAATCGACGTCAGGTTACTAGGTAAATCTTTTTTTTCCTCAAAAGCTTCCAACCGCATTGAATGTGAAATTGATTCGGTTGCCATTTGATCCTGGTAATAATTGCAATAATCAGGATAATTATTATCCTCATGGATTGACATCTTTCATGAAGTATAGAATCTACGCCTGCATGGTGGAGGTTTTAAGAGTTAGTGGAGGTTTTTGCTCAAAAAAGGTAATGAGGTATTGAGAAAAATATCGGCATTGCACCCTTTTGGCATTCATTTGTTACTTCTTCACGGTCTCGCGTTTAAATTCCTGCAAAGTTGCCCTCACCGGCTTAATATTTCCTCTACAGATCGTCGTTCTCTATAGGGTGGTCTCCCCCCTTTATTTTCTCTAATTTTCAGAGTAAAACAATTCCAACGAACGCCATTTTTCATAATTTCTTACGTAGTTTTCAAAAATACCCGCAACCCGTTCAGCCAAAAATATGGTCATTGTAGTTATTCCAAAAAATAACGTTTTTTCAACACATTGGTCATCCCACAGTTTTTGTCGTTTCTACATTCATCAAGTAGAGGTAGTGGTTGTAGATCAAAATAGCTTCATTTTCTTCGAAAATTCGCTAGAAAGGTCAGATCCCTATGATTGAAGTCTTGAGTCTATTCGGTTGTTGAACTCAGCAGTGGATTCTATAGGGGGTCAGGACTGCTTGTGTTTTCATGTACATCATATTTTGTAAATACTTGACTTGACTTCTTCTGCATTGTAGGTACCTGTCTCCGCCAATCGCACTCGTAGCAAACACAAGAAACGACAAAAATGGCTGAATGATCACAGTGTTAGAAAAGTGTGATTTAAAAACAAACTACAATGATCATATTTTTTGCTGTTATTTCGTTGAATTTCGATCAAAGCCAAAAACAGATGTCACCACGTGAATCAGCGTTGAGAACAATGAAAATTAATGTGCCACACTTTGGGTTTGCAGAAAATAAGGGGGGGGGGGGGGGTGAGCCAAACTCGTGAACCACCCTGTATTGTGCACCTTGCGATTCTCATAACTGTGCAAAATATTAGGAGTAATGAGCTAAAATATTGTAGTTTCGTTCGAGAAGGGGACCTTACACTTGTGTTTCGTTCTATTTCACCGTAATGAACGGTAGCCGACCCAACAGGAAGTTCACATATTGACGTACGCTTCCCTATTCAACGCGTCTAAAAGATGTTTGACAAGGCACTATTATTGACTACCTCTCTGTAACCCACTCCTTGATTACTTTCAATTGTCTTCCCTACCACCTGTTTTATTTGCTTCTTTTTTCAACTCCTCCAGCTTCTTCAGGATCTTTTCCATTGTCCACCCCAGGACTTGTGGCCTTGGATCCTCCGGCTGATCAATATTCTTTCATCGAGCTCCCGACAATGAAACAGACCTCGAATCCTCGTAAACAAGACTTAGGTACCAACTTAACAGTCATGTGATGGTTAAAGATTTTTTCCGTAAATTTGAAGTCGTATCTGTTTGTGACAAACATCTCATGGGTACATCCAAATCATCACCTTTGAGGCGCCTTATGTATTAAGATCGACTAAATGCGCTATCAAAGCGACGAAGAAATACTACGACTAGTTAATCACTGTAAATATAGAATACCTGCCTAAATTTCTTTCTCACAATTTTCTTGTGCTGACCTTCAACTTTATTAAGGCCCTGACTAGTACTTCTGTGAATCCTCCTGTTAAGTTCTGGTGATGCATGATCTTCCTGAATCTTACAAGCAATGGCCCTAATAGCATCTTAGAAATTTACGTACTCTCAGCATAAATTTCCAAGTAAACGCTTCTGTGTTAACAAGGGTTGGAGGTGTTCATGCATACCTATAGTTTGCTGACCACTCTGGTGACTCAACATCGCCTTAGCGATAACGATCCTCACTGCAACGCCCTCCTAGACCAGGTTACTAATTATTTCATGTCGGGAAATCCACCCTCAGAGGTCTGACCGCCATCTAGTCATTTATTAGGGTCCCTAATTCAAGGGTTATTGTTACATTACGCTCCACTACGGCCCGTGGTACCAACACAGTTGCTATCAGGAACCCTCTCGCTACACGAAGTTTCAAATAAGATGAGCCGATCAAGTAGTGGGTTAGGGGACGAAAGGGTTTGGAGTTTACGTCTAATGCCCCTCCATTCCCAGCTCCTAACCGAACAAACTTTGACTGTAGGTTTCTCTCGGTAAGATACTCCACTGTACGTGCTAGCTAGTGGAATAGGAACCACTATCAGTATCTCCGTTCTCCAAGTTCCTCAACTCTTAACTAAGATATTTAGAAGGGATTTAACTCTCTTTGGTTAGTGCATTTAAACCTCTTTGTAAATGTTTTCGAATACATCATCCCCAAACCCTACGCTAAAAAGTTGGTCAATGCCAATAATTAATTATTAATATAAAAATATTAAGTAAGAGGAATACTGCTACTTCACGGCCTTAGTGAAGTAGCAATAATATAGACTGTCGTCTATAATAACAGCTGGATAAGTGAATGTAAAGTGGAAAGTGGACTGGCTGTTATTGGCCATCAAAGCGAAAGTGATTTTTGAACTAAATGAAATGTTAACACCATTCAACCGTTTACCTCTCTCCTACATTTGAATTTTTCTTTTGAACTTCCACGTAACCATGCAGTAGACTCCTCTGTTCGGAACGTTCGGTTTTCTCAATGGGTACGTGTGGGTGACCAATCCTCCGATGAATTGTGAAGTTCTCACCATTCCAGGAAAATCATTGGAGGCTTCAAAGTAGTGGTAGGACGGTATCAAGAATTTACTCTGGTCTCTCACATAGGGGCTTAGAGAGTACTTTAGTTTACTTACCAAGCATTGGCAGCCATGCAGTTGAACTCCTCAGTGGATCGTGCGTCTACCGATTTTAATGGCTGAGTGACGTGGACTCTTTAATATGAGAGACTGAAACATGTTCCATGCTTATAGAAATTTAGCTGTAAGGCTCAAAACGGAAGGGAGGGGGGGGGGGGGCCTTCGTGAGGCCCCTGGGCCTAGTTTTTTATGACCAATATAAAAACATATTATGTCTTCACGACTACATGATTTACCCGAAGTGAATACCCGTTAAGGAATATATCGTGGGTGTACGGAGTATTTTATCCTTTCGGATGTGCTGATTTGGTTTGGTGATTTGATAAGTCATAACATTCGTCTAGGAGAGGGTTTTTCTAAGAATATGGAGGTTGAACTACCCACCACACGATTTCTACTATGGTGATATATCAATATCTGAACCCCTTCCTAATAGAATAAGAAAGCGGATTCTCAATACTTGACTGCTTGATCTCTTTTTTCATCTATCCATGAAATCATCTTATGTATCGATTCACTTACCTACCTGTGTAGATGACTTTCGTAACTTGGAACGTTGTATAAACGAATAGGGTGATATTGCGACATATTGCGATGTTTTTGGAACGTCGAAATATTTGCAATGTAGGAGTTGAGTCCATTGCTCTCCTTCATACGACATGGGATCACCCGATAACCACGCCTAATATTCTCTCCCCTCCTTTCACTCCACTGTAATTCTACCCTCATGCGTAACTCAACCCTCGGCAGGGATCACTCCGAGCGATGACTAGAGATGATTCATAAGGGGTGAGAACGGGATGCAGGAGCTGCAACCTGGCCCCATAGGGCGTTCTTCCCTGATATATTGGAACCAGAGGGGCTTCAGGATCGTAAAATATTTCCCCGTATCTATTTTGGTCGAGGACCACACAGGAGGATTATTGCTTCTTGGGGAAGGTCCACAATCCCCGTCAGCATAGTTTCTTCTGAGATGAATGGAAGGAGGCTTCGGTATTACAGTACCTAAGGAATCAAGTAATTCGGTTGAAACCCTGCAGGAATCATCACCCGATTGAACATTTGAAAACGTTCAAGTTGTAGAAGTAGGTACAGAAATTGTAAAAATATGGTATTGATTTCTTGAGGAATTCCGCCATTCTAGAAGTTCTGAACTCTCTTCACTTCTTTCTTAACTACCTAACAAATTCAGTACATCAAAGCGAATTTTAAAGCGTGTTGAAGCGAACCAATTTGTGACTGCATTTTCAATGAAGTGTTGAACCGGTAGTTCAAATAAAAATTAAATCTAAATAAAACTACAAATGTTTCTAGTTAAACCGTATTAACGTCCGAATTTTGATATTGCACTTCATTTTGGTTTATTTTCTGATTGACCTCCAACTTTCTATATTGAACATGTTCTACACAAGGGACCCTGTCCAATACGTGCCCACCTGCTCCTCCTTTATATTGATCGCATAATGCCGTGATAGTGTATCCTACATGTGTATCCTATGTATAGGACAATATCCCAATGATATCAATATCCTATATGATATATTAATATCCTATCATATTATGTTTCGTATAAAAAAAACAAATCTTTAGTCCAACATGAACTGTAATATCAATACCAGGATAAAAACTGATGATGAGTTTCCAAACCCCAACTGTTTTCAGTGAGGGAGAACCGCATTGAAATTATTGATCATCTCATCCAACGATTCCTGCTTTCGCTCATTCAGAGATTGGGATCAACTCCCTCCCACTAATTGCGATGCCTCTTCATCCACTTAGCAACTCTAAAACCGTGATTGGCTGGCTTCCTTCAGCCTCGGGATCTACCCCGATTCACCGGTCCCGTTCCCCTTTTCGTCCTTCCGGCTTCCGCAGAACACTCCGGAAACGTCTCGGAGGAGGAAGTTCACTAAAGATGTTGTCGCTAATTGCGAACGCTCAGCTGCCGCTAGGGCTGTTCCTAGAGCCGGGGGTGACTAATGGTTATCACTTGGGGGTCGGGGGTTTAAAAAGGGTTGTCGCAGTCGGGGTTGGTGTGGGATGTTTTTACCCCGAGGGACCATAATGGAACGAACAATATAAAACGGATAAAGAAACTGTCGGCTGATGAAGTTCGCACATGGCTTCCCCTTTGGCATCCTTTCGATATTTGTTCTATGAGAAATGCGCTCTCTAAATTAGATTCGACGTAAACGGGACAATCCATTTTTCATGTCGCCCTAGGCCTAGTAATTGTGCATAGAAACGCCATTGTGAAACAATCATCAAATTTTGATGAACCATGCTAACAAACTTTATTTTCTACTGGTAGTGATCATAATGGAAAGCATCAAATCGTTCTAAATTCTGAAAACTCAATTTTTACGACTGTCGGGAAGTCGCCAAACACTTTTTTTTTTTCAATTTGTTTTTATTTGGCATTGGTTGCCCATACAGCCACAAGGTTACGTTTTTAAACTCATCGATACAGTTATTACTACTTAAAAGTTAAATGAATCGATTGATTCTTCACACTGATATAATATATCGAAATGAATCGATTGGAATGTATTCCACTTTCGGACAGAAATTTGTATAATACATTAGGTAAACACTTTTGCTGATGCTTGGAGTAGGTTGTAGGTGTTGAGTGCATGAGGCCAGCTCGTCATACAAGTGGAGTCTCCTTGCAGCTAGTCCAGGACATTCCAAAACTATGTGATGGAGATCTTCTGTCACAGCCTGACATCTTCCACACTCAGCTGTAGTAGACAAGTTCCTTTTCAGCCTCGTTGCTCCACACATCGCATGACCAGCTCTCAGCCTGCAGATGGTTCTAACCATGTCTTTACAGAATACAGATTGTGCAAACCATGGGGTCCGAGGAATGGAAGGTTGAATAAATCTATAGTAGGAGCCTGCTGGTAGGGATGAGAATCGTTGGTGCCACCTATCCATCATTTTACTTTCACCTAGGCTGGTTATTTCTCATTCCCTTTTATCCCAGAATGTCCCTCCACCCATACCAAACACACCTCCCTACCATTATTCACCATGGATTGCAGCATATTTCTCATAGCATGGATGAGGCTATTCGTTGTTGATTCAAGTCCTACATTCTTAACCTTCTGGATCGAACTTTTATTGTCTGTAATAATAACAATTTTGGTGGAGGTTAAAGTTTCAGTATAACGAAGAGCCTCCACGAGGACCACCAACTCAGCAGAGTGTACAGAAGACCAGCCTGGCAATTTGAATGTGGCTCTATAGTCTAAAGTGGCATCGTAAAATGCAGCATCAACGTTTCTTTCTTGTTTCGAACCATCTGTAAAGATCTGGTGGAAACCGGGCCCTTGATCATTAGCAAACTCGGAGAATACCATGTTGGGAGATTCCCCAGGTATGGTCCTCTTCTTCAGCATAAAGCCCACAGTGCGTGGCGGTAAGATGGTGACATAGTCCGATGCGAATGCTGGGTGTTTGTGGCATAGGTGCGCTGTGGCTGATAGGGGGGGGGGGGCATAGAGATGAAGCATATGGATAAGATCTTCTTTTTCTGCCAATATCGCCGGATAAGGCAGTCCACTGTTAGTCTGCTAACTCTTGAGTACAGCTCCCCGTTCGACTTCAACAGTCCTGTCCGATATCAGCCGCCTTCTGAGCTCCGCTGGTGGTTTCCCTTTTTCGCTCTGCATCAAGTTAATTGGTGTGGACGGCAGGTAAACTTATTCACCAAAACATAAATCGATCTCAAAGATGACCATGAGTTTAGGGCAGTTTCAGATGTATGAAACCTGTAGTATTAACCCCTACTGCTGTACTGCTATTAGAAAACAGTAGGTATTAATAAAATTTGATATTCGGTATACTAAGAGTGAAATGCTATTGATTGGTTAATATTTTATCAAGTATAAGGACTCGTCAAAGACCTCTTAATTATTGAAAGCCTGGAAGCTACACTGTGCGAGAAACCCAATCTGGCTACGTACTTCCAAGTTATGCCAACCGCTATAGCTGGACATAGGGGGAGAAAGGAGGGTGCATAACTGATGAAGGGGAGAATTTGAAGCTCACTTCGATAACTGACCATCTCCATGCATAAACAACGGGCTCCGTTGGAAACTTCGTGATGTCTTTAGCCCCACAATCCAGAACTTGAGTTTCATTAATTTAGTGTCGACAGAGGTGTTCTATTTTTCAACGGTTTTGTCTTGAGGAATAATTCGAAAGGGAGTTTTAAGAGATCATTTAAAAAGCAGAAATTAATTATTCGAAAACTCCCAACTCTGGGAGAAATATTGGAGCTTAAAAATCTTTCACATCTAGAAAGGTTCATTCAATATAGTGTGAACTTCACCAACATTTTTTCGTACACAACAGTTCTTTTTAAAAAATTTTTGATTTCAATACACCAATTCTGATATTTTGCACGAGTTACTGAAGTCCTCAAATTATAATTAATTAATTTGACTGGGCAAACGGGACAAAGAATTCGAAAATCGAATGAAACAAATCCATTTGCCATCCACTATGTGACTTTAACAAAGCCGTTTACAAAGAAAAAACCGTAATTTCTTCTTGATTGGGTTCGATTTGGCAATTAAAATTTATCTTGGATTTCGGCTTGGATTCAGGTCCCTGCTTGGAGTGGGGATGATCCCGAAAACGATTCATAACCCTCATCCAGAAGGAAGGGGTTCAATGTTTCTAAATTATACTCGAATAGGTTTAAATTCTCCACATGTTCGTAGATCTTGATAAAATGTATCAAGATCTTTAATATCGATGGTATCGCTTGGTTCAAGGAAGTAATTTTTTTAGTTGAGGAAATGGCCTAGGCCATCACCGCGCCAGTTATCGACTACACCCAATTTGGCCACCTATTAGAACAAATTAAGTCATTATTTGAAATTGTTTGGTGTAATTAAGGGATTTACAAGGATGTTGCACTTAGTTCAGTGAGCTGGAGGGAAGGACACACAGATAATAATACACCATTGTCGAAGTCTTTCCAACGGTTTTTCCACCCAATCTAAAATGTTGACTGGTAATACAGATCATTACCAGCGTTACTTGTATTTGTGGCATCCCTCAGGGATCTGTGCAAGGGCCAATTTACTTCATTGTTTTTCTGAATGGGCTTCTGCAAAATGATACTGCAATTATAGTCGCTGCCAAAACCTGGGAGCTAGTGACTGAGGACTGCCTCACGAAAACTCTCTCCTACCTGGGGGATATGGGAAGAGTAATTTCATCACTTTTGCTCCTAGAGAGAACGATATTCCTCGTCTGTACCATTAAATGCCACAGCACGACTTGCGAACGGTCAGACTGTGCTTGTGAACTATCAGCCACTCGTTATTTAGGGGTGGAAATTGACCAATGCTTGAAGTCGGACAGGCATATCAGGACGCTTGTGACGAGACTGCGTTATTGGTTTATATACGTTGGGAGATGAGGAACTTTCTTTCTAAGGAGGTCATAAGAATGTTTTACTTTGCCCCAGTACAACCTCTTATGTACGACATGTGGGATCACTGGCTGGGGAGGTAGTAGTGCTGGTGTCCTGGATTCTGTTTTCGTGGCGCAGAAACTTCTACTCGAAGTCTTGCTTTAGAAAAGTATAAGATACCAGCTGAATTGTTTAGGCAAGTTCAAGTTCTTCCTCTCCGACATCTAATGAATAAAATTATGATAATTAGAATACACAAATCTGTGCGTAGTAAGCAATTGTCATACCTGGAAGATGATGTCACTGCGGAAGCAAAGCTTCATAAAATTACCCTTTCGCAAAGCTCAGGACTATGCAGGTGTGAAACCTTACAATGCCTTGCCTGACAGCCTGCGCTCAATCTCTTTGCTATCTGGTTTCAAAAAAGACCTTAAGAAGCATTACAAGCAGCAATATCTTACTTGATAGGAAGTGAACTTTTGGTTCATTTCGTTCATTTTTTCCTTTGTCAGGAACAACTAAATTATTTTTGTTGTAATTTAACATGTACCCGATTGTGATGTAAATAATTTACTTGTGATGTAAATAATTTACTTACAAAAATAAATAATTATTATTGCAACTCCTCCTCACAGCACAAGTCCTAGACTTACGGTTGGGAGTAGCATTTGTAGTATACATTACTACAGTCAATTTTTTCTGTGAATTTCTTCAAATAAATGCATAATATGCATTATTAATATTATTTAAAAAACATTGTTGTATTGTTTTGAAAGTAAGGTGTGTTTTGGTGAATCCATTGTTTGAAATTTGACTCTTGAGTGTTGGAAATGGAATGGATTTAAATGGACTATGATTAACAACTCGAATGAGTTTGAACTTCTGAAATACTCTTGGAACTTATGTACGTTTATTCAAATTAACGTATCTACCTTTATGGCCTATGCTCATACCGCCATCCCAGGAGGGCAACATTCGAGTCTCTAATGGGGAAAACTCCCGCTGAGACGAGGATTACAAGGTGCGCTATGAGAATCTAACGGGGCAGATGTCCACTTCACAATTCACACCAAACGTCAGAAAGAGGGGAACAAATGTACGAAACTCCTCCAGTACATTAGCAAGTAGAGTGGAAACGCCTGGCAGGAGGTTTAAAGGTTTGGGCCCCTCCCGTTGGAGGGGGTTCCTTCTCGGGTTTTAGCACTTCCCAGCCGGATTTCGGAAGGCCATTGCAGTAACTTAAGGACTTCCGAACTTCCTCTCCCGCAGCTCATCTCGAACCCGGCGTTAATGACTGGTAGGGCAGGGGAACCTAATGGCCGCGCAATCATTAACAAGAGAAACAGATTATTGCGGGTGATCCGGAAGCTGGGGACGGGCATGAATTCGCTTCCCTTCCCCTTGAATTCTGAATCTTCTCTCTCAGCGTGGAAATTAAGCCAGAGTTACTTGGGGTTCCTGTAGCGAATGATTTGGGTAACGTTACGTTCCTATTATCATCGGAAACTGCAATGGTTCGGTCGTTACTGATGGTAAAGGCAAAAATTCAGTCAAGCAGCATGGCTGCAGCAAGCAGCAAGAGCGAATTTAAGAAATAACTAGTTTTATGTAAAATGTCTCCTAAAGTGCTCCAGTTCGAGAACGGAATAAGATATCGCAATTCACCATCGTGTTCAGCATTTAAAAAAAAACCTTTAAAATGAGGTTGTTACACTGTCTCATTTTGGGAATTCATGGGTAATCCCCCCCCCACCCAAACCTTTAAAATGAGGTTGTCACACTCTCTCATGTTGGGAATTCATGGGTAATCCCCCCCCCCACCCAAACTACTCAAAATTCCCCCTTAGATTGGCCCGATTCTTCTTTTTGATTAATACGGATTTTTTTGTGCAAATTTCTTTCTTTTTCAAATTTTTTTTGCAAGGTGTTCTTCATGTTTAGTTTGCTCTAATCTGATAACGGAATGAGATATCGCCATTCTGACTTCACCATCATGTTCAGGGTTTTTTACGCTGAAATCAGATGTCTTATTCCGTTCTCAAACTGGAGCACTTTGAAGACGAAGAAACCTGGTTGATACTTGAGATGTTCTTCAGGGACATCATGTTCTTCAATGGAGACAATTTTCATGATATCAGTTATTTCTTCGAAAATTCGCTACTATAGCCATGCTGCAAGACTGTTTTTGGTGTCTTTTGGTAGTGGGTTCAGGATGGTCTGAAAAGGATTTTGTTATGAAAATATTTCGGAAATTCGAGTTTTAAAAATTTTTGATCGAGAACAATAGCTTCATTTTCGTCGAACATTCGCTAAAATTAATTCACCGTTAAAAAATCGGGCACTCCACATCCGACGTCTGTAATCAAGATTTTTTTTTAAATATTCGAAATTTCCAATTTTTTGCCCATGTAGAATCTATTTCACATCTGATGTGAAATTGTTTAAAACATCAGAATTATATAAATGTCCTGAAATAATGTCCTGAAGTAATTCATCGAAAATTCGGTAAAAGTCCGGGTCAAGCTGTGCTGTAGAGGATTGACGTGGAATGCAATTAAGAGTTTCCCCCTGCGGACAAAGTCAATTGTCAAGGTTTATTCCGCAACAAAAAACTTTGAATTGGGGGATGTTCTTGCAACAAAACAACGTTTCAACATTTATTCATCACAGAACACTGAACATCAGCCTTTTGAAAATTACCTAGTTCTTACCAGTATTATACTGGTGGTGGACCAGTGACTAGAAACTTGAATCAATAACAAAATTATGTTAAGAAATATTCGAAAGAGATACAAGAATACGCCTCTAAAAAGGGATTGAACGAAGTAAACGTAATTTTCAGTTTAGATATGAATGTATTTTTTGACGGCTGCAAAAAATAGTGTTTCTACTATTAGAAAGGCTAAAAACTGCAACAAATTGATATAATGATTAAATCATGCTGTTACTGATTGTAAAAGATTCACCGAGGGGCAAGAAGATCGGGTCAAGCTGGGTTATAGGGGATTGACCCGGAATCCAATTAAGAGTTTCGCCCTTTCAGCAAAGTCAATTCTCAAGGTTCATTCCGTAACAATAACTTTGAATTAGATGGTTGGTCTTTCAATAAAACAACGTTTCGACATTTCTTCACCGCAGAATATTGAAGAAAGGAACTTCGGGATTGGGAAAATATTATCAAGCCCTTCGGAATCATTCGTATCAATTACAAGTATTATGGAAACATGTTTATGTTCTATGTATAGACGAAGAAGAAAAAAAAAAAGCCTCGAAAAATCAGAGGTACTATTGCGCAAATATTAAATAATATTATGTAGAATGTTATTTAACCAAATCAACACACACGGGGACTATCTGGTTTTCATCTTTAGTCCTTTCATCTTTAGTCCTTGCTACTTGAACGTAGGGGACCACCTCTCTTTGTGAGGGCAATGAGATAAATCGAGATGCAGACGCACGTACTTACAGGTGAAGATTTCCGGACTATAATAATATCATAGTCTCCAAACCTGTATATATATATATTATACTAATGTTTGATATATTAAACAGGTTTGGAGACAAACCTATAGCAACAATAAGGAGGCTGACTCTAAGGTAAAACCTAGAAATTGTGCCATCCTTTCTCACCTGGAGCCTTCGCATTTACTAAAGAAGTCCTGCAGGTTTCATGCAATGAAGTAATGTAGATTTTTTTGTCTGAAGTATGCCAGTTGATATCGAAAGCTTGATAGAAACAGCCAAATTTGATATAAAGCTTATTAACAGATAATATCTCATATAAATCAGATAATTTCAAGCTTATATTATAAGCTTGATATAAAAATCCAGATTTGATTTTTTAAAGCTCTTTTGAGATTTTTTAGAATTGGAATGCAGCACAATCAAAGAAACGTAGTTACGAACTGTAATATACGTTTATACAGGGTGTCTAGGGTTTCGATGGGACAAACTCAGGGAATCGATTCTGCAGATAATTTGCAACAAAAAGTGCCTCTTAGAGTTTTTTTTTTAGAGGCTTCATTTTGGAGTTATTTACGATTTAAGATTTTTTTCGTGTTTTCGACCCTAACTCAGTTAAACGGCCATAACTCCCTTAAATAACTATGTAAAGTAAAAGTTGAGGATACCGTTGGAAAGAGCATTAAATTTCCTATCTCCTTGATTATAAAATCAAATTGTTTCGATTAGTCCTCATTGGTGAAAAAATTGTCAAAGTCCAAAGTGTGAGCATTTTTTAAGAATCACCATTTTTCTTTCTTTTTTTGCGCTATTAGTACGAAAGTGTTTCAGTGGGCACTCCTCGGGAAAAACTTGCCCAAAACCTCAGCTTTCGAATGGTATAAGAAAAAAAATTTTACAGTGAAATTTGACGGAGAAAATGACGTTTGAATCCTGAAAAACGTGAGTTTTTAGTTGAAATCAACGTTTCTCACCAAAAGCCGACGTGCATCATGAAAACGAGTTCGATATCGCTATTTATGCATTTTTTGACGCTGAATCGAATGGTGACACTCTTTGCCTCCGCAATTAAGAAGAAACTCGTTTTTTTTTCATCTTAATTTAATTTAGTGATTACAGTAGGTTCTCAAAATGCCCCCCTCCTTGCTGAACACAAAGGCGGCATCTCCGACGCACGCTCCTCGAGACATTCCGTAACTGGTGCTCATTTCGCATTAACCCGACACATTCCTGTACTCTGGAAAAAACAGATAGTATTAGTTTGAGTAATCACTTAGGTTGAAGCAGAGTTAGGTCATTGTATCCGCAAAAATTTTGGTAGGTTTTTTGTTATTTTGAAAATTGTCTTATTGCGTGGAATCTACTTACCTAATGATGAGGGCTTCCCTCGTGTCCGCCGCTTCTGCGTAGACTAAGGACTTTAGTGTACCCCATACGTAGAAGTCCATGGGGGTCAGATCAGGGCTCCTGGGTGGCCAGGCTACCGGTCCATAACGACCGATCCACTGCCCTGGAAAATGGACGTTCATCCAATCACGGATGATTCGGGCGTTATGGGCTGGGCAACCGTCCATCTGAAACCATAGCTGACCCCTCCGGTTTAGCGGAATGTCCTCTATGAAGTTGAAAAATTCCTCATTGAGAAGTGCCTCAAAGTCTGGAAGAAGAAATCATTGATGAAAAATATTATTTGAACTCAAATTTTACTCATTTATAAAAATGGCCACTTAAACTCGGTTTTCTGTCCTTACTCTGTGCGTTGAGAGTTGCAGGAAGTATGAAGGGGCCGACAAGGTGCTGGCCAACCAGCCCAGCCCAAACGTTCACCCGAAATTCATATTGTTGGTGGCTCTCATGGATCGCAAAAGGGTTTTCCTCTGCCCACCTGTTGATGAATATTATTTGTCATCAGTTGCGAGGACGTGTATCATTCCAGTTACACCTGCCTAAGCTAATGAAGTCCTAATACCAACCTGTGCGTATTTCGGGTGTTGAAGACACCCGTTCTGGTGAAGGTAGCTTCGTCTGTCCAAATAATGTTATCCTCAAATCCGGGTCTTTGAGACAGAAGCCACTCGCAGAACATCATTCTGGACGCGTAGTCCCTTGCCAGGAGGCTTTGGACCCGAGTGAAATGGTATGGGTATAAACCATTTCTCTGGAGAACCTGGTGAACACGCTGGTGCGATACACCAACCTGAGAGACAAAAAAAAACGTTTTATTTGGGTACATGCATGCATAAGGTCATTCATTATCTTTGCGCCTAAAATCAATTAGTTCGGACCTGTCGGGCTACTCGCCGCGTACTTGTTCTCGGATCGTCGTCCACAGCGTCCAAAATGCGGATTTCATTTTGGCTGGGTCTTGGGTTTCTCTCTCGAACGGCGTACGAACTGGAACCTGTTTCTATCAGCCTCTGGAATACGAGAGGAAACGTTTTATGATTGGGATGTCTTCGGTCGGGGAACCTTATAGCATACTCGCGGGCGGCAAGTCTAGCGTTGCCATTCGCAAAGCCATACATAAAAATGATATCGGCTAACTCCCGGTTTGAATACACCTGCATGATGTTGAGACAATGAATACATTTGACACAATGCCGATTAAGTGCATTCGGGCGTCTTCGTTATCTGGATTTATCGAAATGACCAGACAAGATTCATCGTGAATGCGACCTATTGAAAAAGCTTAGGTAGGTACTCGAAAGTCCAAGAACAGTAATCAAAATAAAATGTCACTTACCATGAGTTTGGAAGCTCCTCGATTGAACATAAGTCCACTCCTGTTTTCTGAGATAGATAAATAGCGCTAAATTAGCGCATAAATAGCGATATCGAACTCGTTTTCATGATGCACGTCGGCTTTTGGTGAGAAACGTTGATTTCAACAATAAAAACTCACGTTTTTCAGGATTCAAACGTCATTTTCTCCGTCAAATTTCACTGTAAAATTTTTTTTCTTATACCATTCGAAAGCTGAGGTTTTGGGCAAGTTTTTCCCGAGGAGTGCCCACTGAAACACTTTCGTACTAATAGCGCAAAAAAAGAAAGAAAAATGGTGATTCTTAAAAAATGCTCACACTTTGGACTTTGACAATTTTTTCACCAATGAGGACTAATCGAAACAATTTGATTTTATAATCAGGGAGATAGGAAATTTAATGCTCTTTCCAACGGTATCCTCAACTTTTACTTTACATAGTTATTAAGGGAGTTATGGCCGTTTAACTGAGTTAGGGTCGAAAACACGAAAAAAATCTAAAATCGTAAATAACTCCAAAATGAAGCCTCTAAAAAAACTCTAAGAGGCACTTTTTGTTGCAAATTATCTGCAGAATCGATTCCCTGAGTTTGTCCCATCGAAACCCTGGACACCCTGTATATAGTTTTTCATCATTTTTCTTGTATGCCTGATGTCCAGGGTTTTTTTTTTCGTGTAAAACCCCGTAAGTTTATTATGAGAATTGACGTAAAACTCATTAAGTTCGGAAAAGTGGCCTACGTATATTTACTATTACGATCTGCTCCAACTTAGAACCCTCATTGTGAACGAACGGCTGGTCGTACGAACCTTCGGACGGTCTTGAAAAATTCTAAAAATTAAACTCTTTTTAAATGACATTTTTTGAAAAATTTGAAAACATTGAAAAATTCGTTTGGAGCCCCTTCCCCTTGGCCTAGGGTTATGAAAAGTTTCAAGGATCATTGTGGGATTGGTCCGAACCTGTAAACCAAATTTGGCACTAACTGGGCAAAGTTGCACGGACGGCGTATGGCTGATGGCGACGGTCGGATTTTTAAACAATTTTTTCCACTTTTTGAATCTACTTATTCTTGAAACG